>JAUIZM010000046.1:0-600000 GCA_030848705.1 Heracleum sosnowskyi | reverse complement strand
AACCAGAAATGTCTGAGGCCACTAGGAATTGAGATTGTTGAATGGAATTGATCTTAGGGAGAAAAGTTGTCTTCGGGCTCTCAACATCATTCTTGAGTAGTCCCAGCTGATTTTTGACAGAGGTGGAAGAAGAAGACCGTTCAATCACTTGTGGAAGAAGTTCTTTCTCAGCCTGGGTTTTGGATAATTGTTCTTGTAGATCAGCTATTTAAGCTAACAACGATGCAGTGTTTGTGTCAGTGTGTGCACTCACCTGAATTTCTCTCAAAGATGTTTCACTCAACTCACGTGCATGTGTTTCACTCTGTGTTTGCCTCACATCTCTCAACACAAGCTGTCTACTTACTCCCTGATGTGATTGTACCTGCAATAGAAATCACCCTAGCCCCTTTAAGAGAGGTCAGTGGTGGTGCAATGAGAGTTCTCGAATCCCTATCCTTAGTGAACTCTATCAAATCATTTGGATTTGAAGTCTGAATTTCTTCAGTGATAGACTCACCAGGTTGCCTTCCACTTTCTCCAGTTAAAACTGCGAGTGGAAAATCCCTTAGGGGAGCCAGAGATGTTCCCTCTGGGAGGGGAGAAAATGATTATGTTATAGGAGGTAAAGAATCAGATTTTCCTCTGATGTTTGTGAAGGCACTTCTATCGTGACAATGATAGGCACTGTAATCAACTCTAAGTGCTCTCCTGACAAAGTGTCTTGAGTTTCATCTAAAGTTATGTCTTCTCCCATTATGAGTAATGGGAGTGTGCTTGACTCAGTACAAGTTGCCATGGCCCTATGGCGAAGTTCAATAGATTCATCATGTTGAGAGAATGTCTCTAGAAGCGGTTCATTGGCCATATCTAATTCCATATCTTGTTGGGAGGAAACAGATGGACTGACAGATACATCAGTATATGTTTTTCTTTTCTTTGGAGGAGGCAGAGCTGTGGGATCACTCAGAGTTTCTTCTTCACTACTACTTCTCTATCTGACAAATGCAATATGTTCAGGCTGAGAGGTCAAGGGAGTTGTTGACTCAGTGTTTGACTCTATGACCTTGGTTAGAGGTTGTGGTTCTACAACCTCTTGGTAACCCCTAACAACCTCGTGGGTTTCAGCAAAATTAACAGAAGTAATTGGAGAGTTAGGATGTACTACCTGTAATGGAATTGGCTCTGAAGTTCCGGCTTGGGTGGATTCATCCACTTGAGGTTATTCCTCAGGAACTTGTTGACCAAAGGTAGGAAGGTCAATGAATTGCTTCATGAATGGAGTGATGACCACTTGGATATGTTGGTATCTAAGAGAAGATTGTAATCTTTGAAAGAATTTACAGTCAGTGGTTGGAGAGATTTCAAAACGACCAAGTCTGAACAATTCTTTATGCTCATCAGAAAGTAAATGATTAATGATAAAAGTTAGAAAACGAGGATAAAAACATTTAAACTTTTTACTACTATCAAAATCTTTACTAGCATTAACAACTCTCCTAATCATGAGTTCCCAGATAAGATGACCAATGTTAAGTCTACGATTAAAAAATACTGTAAAACCAATAAATTGTAAAAGAGATGTAAGAGTTTTGAAAGGCATATGATATAGCCTATTTGTAATTCGAGGATTCTACTCAACTTAAACAAGAATGTAATGAGTAAATATTAGATCAGATGTCACAGGAATCTCAGAAGATTATATCTGTCAAAGAATGAAGATTAAAGTCATCTACAGACTTGAAGTTATTCTACATTGAAAGAAGCTCAATTTATTGATCAAGCCTCAATGAAGTATTCAAGCTCAGTGGATTTATTAAAGTGACGGAGATTTCAAGTGGTGACAGCAAAAGGTACTGATTACGGAGTTCTTGAATGAGAAGGAAGTGAATCACTGCTTAAAGTCAAATAGATAAAGAACAAACATTGTCGTTAGTCACTCATGAACCAGACAGTGCATCGAGTGTCAACGTACTATTGTGTTTGTTATTTATCTAAGTTTTTAGTGATTCTGGAATTTATTGGGAAGTCAATTAATTCTATTTATTCTCTTATAAATAATTAATACTATTGAGTAAATTATTTATTAAATTAATTCTGAAAAGAATTAATTTAATACATAATTTATTTAGTTAATTATTTAAATTAGAATATAAAGAAATTAATTGAGAAGTCAACTAATTCTATTTATTCTCTTATAAGTAATTAATACTATCAAGTATATTATTTATTAAATTAATTCTGTAAAAGAATTAATTTAATACATAATTTATTTAGTTAATTATTTAAATTAGAATAAAAATGAACTAGGAAGACTTAGGTTTGAACTAGGAAGACTTAGAAAAATGAACTAGGAAGACTCACAAGTGAGTCTTCCCGAAAGTCTTCCTAGGCAAAGCCTTGTCTTCCCGAATGTCTTCCATGAACAAAGTGTTGTCTTCCCGGTTGTATTCCCCTCACAAGCTTGTCTTCCCTAGAGTCTTCCAAGAGTAAAAGTGTTGTATTTCTGCTTGTCTTCCTAGTGCATTTCATTCTGTCAAATGCACGTGGTCAACAAAAAGAAATGCTTTAGTATTTAAAGACAAGGCAGGCTACTGAAGACTCATCATTCAATTACATTCAACAGAAAAGTAAAGATACAGAGCATTCAACATTCCATCTTCTGTCTTTACTTCTTCAACTGAAAAGCAAATCATTTCCGGCCAGAGAATTAATTCTTGTTTGGTTCTTAACATTTAATTCATAACAAGTGATTCTCTTGTACTGCTTTAGCTTTCTAGCGGATCATAATCCCTAGATTTTATATCGAACTACTTTTTAGTATTCGATCCTTTTTATTACAAAAATAGATAAATTCATGTCGAATTTATTCTAGATTTGTTTTATCAAGTTCTTTGTAATCAGTGATCAAAATTGTAACACCCTTCAAGTTTAATAGAGTTTTATTTAACTTGAATATTGTTTCAGTTTTATTCCGCACTAATTTGTTCAAAACAGTTAAATCATTTAAAGGACAAATTCGATAAAACGGTATAGTTTGTATTCAACCCCCCTTCTACAAACTTATCAGGACCTAACAATTGGCATCAGAGCCTTTTGATTGATATACAAATCAAAGATCCAATTGTTTTGAGATTTTTCTTAAACTCTGATTTTTTTATTATTCCTAAAAAATCTCAAAAGATGTCTACTACACAGAAAGTTGGTACTGTCAAAATCCCAATGTTCAGCAAGGAGCATTATCCAATGTGGAAGAAGAAAATGCTCTTATTTCTTAAGGTTGCAAATCCTAAATACATTGATGTGATGAAGAATGGACCAAAACTTCCTATGATTATTGAGGAAGAATTAAAAGAGGGTAACATTGTTACTAGGGCTGCTAGGATGTACCCTAAAGATCCCAAGGATTTCACTCCTGGTGAAAAAGAGGATGTTACCTTGGATTCCTGTCTACAGCTGATCCTTATTGATTGTCTTGATCCTATCATGCATAATCATGTCCTAAACTGTGATACTGCCAAACACATTTGGGAAACCATAGAGATAATCAATGAGGGGACAGAGGAAGTTAGAGAGAATATGCTGGAAATTCTCACTTCACAATATGAGCATTTCAGATCAAACCCTGGTGAGGGTATCTCTCAGGTTTTTGAGAGATACAACAAATTAATCAATGATCTGAATCTCAATGGGAAGCACTACACCAACAAGGAGATTAACAAGAAGTTCCTTCTTACACTTCCACCTCATTTGGAGCACAAAATATCTGCAATTAGAGAAGCAAGAGATATGAATGAGATTGCTTTGGAGAGATTGTATGGTGTTCTGAAGACCTATGAGCTGGAGCAGATTCAACAGAGGGAGCTGTATGGAACTGGGAAGATTGTTGGTACCTCTACTGAATTGATTGCTGAAGTCCCACAGAAACTGGAAGTGAAAGCTGTTCAACCTTCCAGTTCTAACATGAATGTTATTGATGCTGAATATGGATTAACATCCATTGATCAATCTGGTGGTGACTTCTATTCTTTAGAAGAACTTGATCAGCTGGAGGATGGTGATTTGGCTTTGATAGTCAGGAAGTTTGGGAAGTTTAGATTCAAGAGGAATCCCAATCTTAAGTTCAGGCCCAGGTTTCAGAGAGGTGATTCCTCATCTTCAAGTGGCACAAGGGGTGGCTACAAAACTGGAACTGTGGAGAGGAGCTCAATCAGATGCTACAATTGCAATGAGTTGGGTCACTTTGCTACTGAATGTAAAAAGCCAAGGCAAGTGACAAGGAACTCATTTGATTCTAGCAAGAAGAATAAGATTGAGAAGGCTTATGTTGCTGAAGGGAAGAGCTGGGATGATACAGACAGTGAAGATGAAGAAGTTGGAAATCTTGCACTTGTGGCAAAAGGAGGCAAACTCTTTGATTCCATGTTATCTTCACCAGACATGTCTGAGGTAAAATTTACTGATGCTGAAATGATTCGTCATCTTGGTGATACTTTAAGTTGTGCACGCACTGAAAATAATAGAATAATTCTTTTGAACACAAATCTTGAAAATGAATTAAAAGAATTGAAACTTGTGCATGTTAATCAGGATGAACTTACTGAGAAAATTGCTTTTCTTGAGAATAGGGTTAAATGTTATATTCAATTGGAAACCATTCTCAAAGATCAGATTAGTGAGCTTAAAACCAAAGCTAATGCCTATTACAACTCTTGTAAAACGGCTAAAGAAATTTTCAATAAACAAGCTATTGGTAATCATGTCAGTATAGGTTATGATTATAATGAGGCTATTGGATTGCTTGGTATTAATACACCTTGTAGAGTCAGAGAAGAAGGAAAGGTTGTTCCTTATATACTTAAGGGTATTGAAACACCCTTCTGTAAAGAATCCATAGCAGATCCTATGAATGAATACTCTATAATCATTGCTGAAGAGATTCGTGAAGAAGATATGGCTTTGGAAGTTGAACAGTCCAAAAAATGTATATCTGATATTCCAGTCAAAGTTGCTACAACTAAAAAGACTAAATCAGATATCCATAAGTTGGATCAAAACAACTGTAGAACTAACATGCCTGCTATTAATTCTTCTCATAAAGCATGTGGTGTGAGTAATTGCATGTCTTGTGCTTTCAATGTTATGTATGCTTATTTTAATAAAAAGCATGTATCTAAAGATAAGACTGCTCCACGACAACATGTTAATAATAAGAAGCATGTTAAAACAAAGACTACTAGTCCTCCTCAGACTAGAGTGGATTCATTTATCCCTAAGCCTACTCAGAAATGTGTTAAGGCTGGCTATAAATGGAAACGCTCTTATGTGAAAGAGGTTGAAGTAGTTTCAGTTAAAAATGTTGTTTTGCCTGACAAAGGCCAGTTCTTTAAGTATGCCGGACCCAATCAATGTTGGGCTCCGAAGAAGGTCTAATCAATCTGGTAGTGCAGGGAGTTAAACAGGTAAACCGTGTTATGTGGATTCTTGACAGTGGCTGTTCAAGGCATATGACCGGAGATAGAGCCCTGCTATCAGATGTGGTTGAGAAAGCTGGCCCAGTGCTTACCTTTGGAGATAACAGCAAGGGTATAACTGAGGATATGGCCTGTTTGAAATCAAGAAATGTTATCAGTCAATAAGAACATCAATGTTACATTTGATGACACCAACCTCCCTAATATCCAAAAAGAAGATTCATCTGAGAAACTAAAGTTTGAAGAAATGTCAGATTCAGAATCAGATGATAAGAATCCACCTGAGGTTGTTGCTGGTGATAACAATGATAATGGTGAGAGTGATGGTGGTGGAAACATTGGTTACAATGGAGATACCACTAACACTGGAAAAGAATCACCAAGACAATCTGCCAACAACTCAGGGGGAGGAAATGAAAGGTCAACTAGTCATTCACAACACCATAATGTAGAACAAGGCGAATCATCAATATCAAATCTTCCAAGATAAACAGTTTGGAAAAGAGCTCATCCTTTTGAGCTGATTATTGGTGATCCAGGTGTTGTAGTCAGAACTAGAAGTGCTACTCAAAATGAATATCATTATTCAGGGTTTCTTTCTGAAATGAAACCAAAGAAGATTGAGGAAGCACTAGGTGATCCTGATTGGGTGATTGCTATGCAAGATGAACTCAATCAAATTGAACAACAACAAGTTTGGAAGCTGGTACCTAGACCGAAGAACAAGAAAGTAGTTGGTACTTGGTGGGTATTCAGAAATAAATTAGATGAAGATGGCATAATCTCAAGAGACAAAGCACATTGACATCAGGTATCATTTTATCCGAGAGCATGTCATGAATGGTACTGTGGAGTTACTCTTTGTACCCACAGAGGAACAAACAAAAGATATTTTCACTAAATCTCTTGATGAATCCATGTTTACCAGATTGGTTGGTAAATTGGGTATGTTAAATAGTTTTAGTGATTAACTCTGGTTATTTTTTATGTTTGTTCTTAATTAAATTTACAAGTGTTCATTTGTTGTATATATTTTTAAATCACTTGTAAATTTATTTTATCATCTCAATTTTCTCTTATGCATGTTGATTGTAGATTATTGTCATGTCTTGTCTAATTGTTAAGCTTCTTAGTTTGAGTAAGTTAAGATTAATTATTTTCTCTAAAAATATTTTTCTCAAATTTTACAAGTTAAAATTGTAGAGAAATCTATTTTTATTGAAAATCTTTTATTTTAAAATATTCGAATATTTCTGTATAGTTATAGCATGTAAATAGTTTCCTGTAAATAGTTTTTTTTTATATATATATTATATTATTTTAGTTTATTATTATTATTTATTATCTCTTATTTTCTATTTGTCTTAGTTGTTTGTGTAAATATATTGTATATATTATTTCTGATCTAGCTCTTGCTTAGCTGGAACTTCAGTGCCAAATCCATTTCAGGTATTACTTTCTATCTCTCAATTAACTTCTTTTACTGTTGCTGAACCCAAGTGGTTGGTAGGGTTGACCAAGGGAATGTAGATCCACAATCTCTATCCCAGGTCTTAGAGCCAAACAATGAGTCTACAACTTCATTACTTGACCTCTCAGCCTAAACAGAAATCAAATGTTAAACAAAGAAGTATTTTGATTGAAACAGTGAGTGATCCCACAGCTCTGCCTCCTCTAAAGAAATTCAATATATACTGAGGCATCTGTCAGCCCATCTGTATCCTCTCAATAGGATATGGACTTTGAAATGGCCAATGAACTGTATCTAGAGACATTCTCTCAACAGGATGAATCTATTGAAATTCGCCATAGGGCCATGGCACTTTGTACTGAGTCAAGCACACTCTCATTACTCACAATGGGAGAAAACAATTTCATTAGATGAAACTCAGGACACAGTGAAAGCAGAGCACCTGCAACTGGTTACAGTGCCTACCATTGTCACGGTAGAAGTGCCTTCATAGGCATCTGAGGGAAAATTTGATTCTTTGCCAAATTAAATAGAATCATTTTCTCCCCTCCCAGAGTGAACACCTCTGGCTCCCTAAGGGATTTTCCACTCGCAGATTTATCTGGAGAAAGTGGAAGGCAACTTGGTCAGTCTATCACTGAAGCAATTCAGATTTCAAATCCAAGTGATTTGATAGACATGATTGAGGATCGGGATTTGCGAACTCCCATTGCACCACCACTGACCTCTCTTGAAGAGGCTAGGGTGAGTTTCAATGCAGGTACTGATCAAAAAGGAGCAATCAGACAGCTAATATTGAGTGATAAAAGTCGAACACTGAGTGAAACACATGCACGTGAGATGAGTGATACACTTACAAGATAAATTCAAGTGAGTGCACACACAGACACATACACTGCAATGTAGTTAGCTCACATAGCTGATCTACAGGAACATCTATTCAAAACCCAGGCTGATAAAGAATTTTTGCAAGCACAAGTGGTTGAACGGTCTTCTTCTTCCACCTCTGTCAACAATCAGCTGGGACTGCTCAAGGAAATCTTGAAGACAAAGTTACTACCCAAGATCAACTCCATCAACTATCTCAACTCCTACTGGCTTCAGATACTCATAAAGTTAAATCTGTAGAGAATTCCTCAACTAAGGGGGAGAAGTTTGAAGTTTCTAGACAAGTTTCTACAGAAGTTTGGGTAGAAGTTTCTATTTCTAAGGGGAAGAAGTTGAAGCTAGTAAAAGGGGAGCTGAAAAAGATATAAAAGGAAAAGGAGGAGTTTCTGGGGAGTAAAGGTAATTAGCTCTGTTTTGTAAATGTT
Source organism: Heracleum sosnowskyi (assembly GCA_030848705.1). NCBI lineage: Eukaryota > Viridiplantae > Streptophyta > Magnoliopsida > Apiales > Apiaceae > Heracleum > Heracleum sosnowskyi. Next base: position 591,763 of record JAUIZM010000046.1, on the reverse strand, counting down.
ATATGTATAGAGCTGAGGTAAATCAAGACAGGTTCAATGTTATCATATGTTCAGTCTAGAGGAACATCTGTCTTGTATTTATCTTTACTGGTGAAATCTGGAAATGTCATATTTGATCCAGAACTTTCTAGTATTTACTTAGGCTTAAGAGTCCTATCTTTTTCTTGGTTTTAGTTGAGTGATCCTCTAGGTATTTGGTTGTTATTCTCTAACAAACAAATAGGGGGAGATTGAAAGGCATATGATATAGCCTATTTGTAATTCGAGGATTCTACTCAACTTAAACAAGAATGTAATGAGTAAATATTAGATCAGATGTCACAGGAATCTCAGAAGATTATATCTGTCAAAGAATGAAGATTAAAGTCATCTACAGACTTGAAGTTATTCTACATTGAAAGAAGCTCAATTTATTGATCAAGCCTCAATGAAGTATTCAAGCTCAGTGGATTTATTAAAGTGACGGAGATTTCAAGTGGTGACAGCAAAAGGTACTGATTACGGAGTTCTTGAATGAGAAGGAAGTGAATCACTGCTTAAAGTCAAATAGATAAAGAACAAACATTGTCGTTAGTCACTCATGAACCAGACAGTGCATCGAGTGTCAACGTACTATTGTGTTTGTTATTTATCTAAGTTTTTAGTGATTCTGGAATTTATTGGGAAGTCAATTAATTCTATTTATTCTCTTATAAATAATTAATACTATTGAGTAAATTATTTATTAAATTAATTCTGAAAAGAATTAATTTAATACATAATTTATTTAGTTAATTATTTAAATTAGAATATAAAGAAATTAATTGAGAAGTCAACTAATTCTATTTATTCTCTTATAAGTAATTAATACTATCAAGTATATTATTTATTAAATTAATTCTGTAAAAGAATTAATTTAATACATAATTTATTTAGTTAATTATTTAAATTAGAATAAAAATGAACTAGGAAGACTTAGGTTTGAACTAGGAAGACTTAGAAAAATGAACTAGGAAGACTCACAAGTGAGTCTTCCCGAAAGTCTTCCTAGGCAAAGCCTTGTCTTCCCGAATGTCTTCCATGAACAAAGTGTTGTCTTCCCGGTTGTATTCCCCTCACAAGCTTGTCTTCCCTAGAGTCTTCCAAGAGTAAAAGTGTTGTATTTCTGCTTGTCTTCCTAGTGCATTTCATTCTGTCAAATGCACGTGGTCAACAAAAAGAAATGCTTTAGTATTTAAAGACAAGGCAGGCTACTGAAGACTCATCATTCAATTACATTCAACAGAAAAGTAAAGATACAGAGCATTCAACATTCCATCTTCTGTCTTTACTTCTTCAACTGAAAAGCAAATCATTTCCGGCCAGAGAATTAATTCTTGTTTGGTTCTTAACATTTAATTCATAACAAGTGATTCTCTTGTACTGCTTTAGCTTTCTAGCGGATCATAATCCCTAGATTTTATATCGAACTACTTTTTAGTATTCGATCCTTTTTATTACAAAAATAGATAAATTCATGTCGAATTTATTCTAGATTTGTTTTATCAAGTTCTTTGTAATCAGTGATCAAAATTGTAACACCCTTCAAGTTTAATAGAGTTTTATTTAACTTGAATATTGTTTCAGTTTTATTCCGCACTAATTTGTTCAAAACAGTTAAATCATTTAAAGGACAAATTCGATAAAACGGTATAGTTTGTATTCAACCCCCCTTCTACAAACTTATCAGGACCTAACAAGTTTGAAAGTTGTTTTTGATGCAGTTACTGAAGACTTTGGCCAAGGTATCAAAAAAGATATCCCATTCACAAACAAGATTGCTTTTCAAAAGTCTTGTTAACACTAAAGGACCTTGATAATGAATATCTGTGAAGAATTGGGTTAATTCATTATCAGATGGCATATGATCAAAATTGTTCTTAGGAAAGTGCAAAACATTACAAAAGAGTTCCTCAGTGACTGTGTACTGTGTGTTCTGAATTGTGAAAGTGAATGAGAGAGAATTAGCAGAAATAACAACAATAGAACATAATAAACGCAAGGGTTCAATTTTTAAATTATCAGAAGAACAAATAGCATAACTCACACATGAATGCTCATTTAAAAACTGAATCCAAGGCCTAAAACGTTCAAAAGAACACTTTAGTGGATCAAAATATCCATGATAATTGTTATGAACTGTTAGGCTCAAGGCATGTCTGAATACCACTATTAACAAGCCTACACCTTGTGACTATGTCACTCTACATGACCTAGTGAAGTTTATCACTGGGGTATAGTATAGGTCTCTATTGTACTTGTCTTGTTTTCATGTACTTAGCTTTATTATGTATACTCAAGTTTATAATGAGCTTCGTAAGTTTCTTGCACCTAGAATGTATATAGGCCATGAAATAATTGTCCTGGAAGAAGTTCAAATTGTTCATGCAGCAGGATAAAAGTGAATAAGACCTTGAAGAAATAAGTTGCAGAAATGTGTCTAAGTCCCTAGATCGTGAAGTCAGAATGAGCTATGTCGTGAAGTCCTCAAAGTCCATGTCGTGAAGTGCTGAAATCGCATAGTCTGAAATGAACTATGTCGTGAAGTCCTCAAGGCACATGTCGTGAAGTGTTGAGATCGCATAGTCTGAAATGTACTAGATCGCACAGTCCTAAAATGTACTATATCGTGAAGTCAGAAATATGCCATATCGCATACTCCTAAAATACTCATATAGCAAAGTCCTCATATAGCAAAGTCAGAAATGCTCTATGTCGACAAGTCACAAGATAAAGAGTATACTGGAGTTCACGATGTCAACACTTAGATGTTTTACAACAAGAGAAATCAAGGTACAGTATCAGAGTTCATGGAGACAAATACTGAAGCATCTGTTACGGTTAAGTGGTCCAAAGACAAATGGCAAATCTACTGTAAAACTTGGAGAGAAAGAATAGAGACAAGCAGCTACAAATAAGGGAAAGGACGATAGAAAGCAAGTGGTCCTTCCTGACACAGTAAACCTCTTATGGAAAAACAAGTTGGAGTTACAGTTAGGGGTAGCTGTGTAAATAGGTGTGTGCACCAGTTTGTATAGGTCCTATATATATTGTGCACACCCTATAGTTAGCTGTAAGAGAGATACACATTTTAATCAAGCACTCTTTTCTCTGTAAGAAAACACTGTTCTTGTTTAGAAGCCAGAATTTCAGTTGTGAAATTTTGGAAGCTGTAGTATTTGATTTACTTTATACAAAGTAGATTAAAGTGATTGTGTGTGTTCTGTTTATTTTATTTCCGCATTTACATACATACACAAATCAGATACAGATTTAAGTTTCAAGAAGTGAAAAACATTCAAACTATCCATTCATCCTCCTCTGTCTAGTTTACTAGTGATATTCATAACTAACATGAACAATCTCAAAATTTTGATCCATTTTTAAAATACAAAAACAATTTAATTAATTAGATTATTTTGTATTTAAGGATTTAAAATTAATTAAAAATTAATTAAAATCCCAAAAATTCAAATTTCACCAAAATTAACCAAATTAATTTATGATGATCCTTGTAACAACACGAACACACCCGTATTTTTAGATTACCCAAATTCAAAAACAGTGATTCACACAATTCAAAATTACGAACAGGATTCAACACACCAAAAAAAGAACTTAACCAAACACGGATTTTAATGAACCAAGATAACGGGCTTGATTAGATCTATACGAAAATGTTAAAAGAATCAACAGTTGTGTGTATTGTATGTATATAATCGAAGAGAAAAGAAAGGTAAGTAAGAACTTGAGATGTTATGACTAACCGAATAGTCTGGAGAAAGAAAGAAGAAATATATATATAAACCTATAGGTAGCATGACTATCGGTATGACTATGTGATAGTCATACCGATAGTCATACCAGTATAATAGACTAATATGACTATTAGTAAAAATAAAAAATAATTAGAAACCACTTTTATAATGGAAACTAGAAACTAAATATATATTTTTTAAATCGCGTCGAAATATAGCACATATGGTATGCAAATTGATCGTTCGGAGATGGAGAAAAATATAGTGAAGTCGGATTTTAAAAACAAATCACCGATTAACGGGAAAAATCAAATTAGAAAAGAAGGGGATTAAGTGAGATTGTGTATGAGAAGGTGTATTTTAGTTGTGTGTTATGTCTTTAGGGGGCCATTAGATTAGATAGATCTAAGGGCTTAAATTAGATTTAGATTAGTTTCTATTTTAATTTATAAACTGTACAACTGTTATAACTTATGACTATCAATATGACTGTTTGAAAGTCATACCGATAGTCATACTAGTACAAATGACTATGAGACTATAGATAATAATAATAAAAAAAATCAGAAAATGCAAATAAAATTACTATAACGATTAAGAAAAATCCTAACAGTTCAAAACTAATAATAAAATTGCAGGAAATAATTTACAAAATTTTTACAATTAATTTAAATATTCTCAAATTAATAAATTTTCAATAAAAATATATTTCTCTAAAATTTTAACAGAAAAATTTGAGAAATATAGTTTTAGAGAAAATAAATTATTATTTAAAAATACTTAAACTAGGAAGCTAATAGATTAAACAAGGCATGGTAATAAAAACAATAAATATACACAAGAGAAAATGTTTTGATAAAGTAAATTTACAAGTGATTTTAAAATACATACAACAAATAAACACTTGAAAATTTAATCAAGAACAAACACCAATTATAAACACGATTAATCACTAAAACTATTTAACATACCCAATTTATCAATTAACCTGGTAATTGTGGATTCGTAAAGAGATTTAGTAAAGATATCTGTTGTTTGTTCCTCCGTGGGTACAAAATGCAACTCCACATTACCATTCATGACATGCTCTCGGATAAAATAATACCTGATGTCAATGTGCTTTGTCCTCGAGTGCTGAACAGGGTTGTTGGAGATTGCTATGTCACTTGTATTGTCACACAGAATAGGAATTTTGATCAATACAAAGCCATAGTCTTTAAGTTGATTCCTTATCATTTGATACATGCTTACTATTAAAATAAGCATACATAACATTAAAAACACAAGACATGCAATTCGCAACACCACAAGCTTTATGAGATAAATCTACACTAGGCATGTTATGCATGTTAGACATGTTGTTTTATTTCAACTTATGAGTGTCTAATTTGATCTCCGTTGTTGGAACAACTTTGAAAGAACCCTTAGACACGCATTTGTTGGAATGGACAATCCCATTTGTAATGTTCTCAGTATGCATCTCTTCTTGAATAATGATGGAAGATTCATTTAGAGGTTCTGCTATAGATTCTTTAAAGAGAGGGTTGTCAATACCCTTAAGCACATGTGGTATACTCCTTTCTTCAACACTAACTCTATTAGGAGTATTAATGCCTAATTCTCCAATAACATCGTTATAGTCATAACTTATACCAACAGTTTAACTAATAGCTTTCTTATTGAAGAACTCTTTAGCTGTTTTACAAGAATTATAACCTTAGTCTCAAGTTCAGAAATCTTTTCTTTAAGAATAGTTTCTAACTATTTGTAACAATTCACCCTGTTCTCAAGAAAAGATACTTCCTTTTTAATTTCATCTTGATTAACATGTACTGAAGATAAGATTCCACTACGATGATAAACCATCTCAGCGTCAGTAAAAGTTACCTCAGACTTGTAAGATGAAGTTTTGTCTCCTATTTCCATGAGTGCAAGATTACCAACTTCTTCATCTTCACTTTCAGAATTATCCCAGCTCTTTCCTTCAGCAAGATAAGCTTTACTAGGTTTGCTCTTCTGATTTGTAGTGTAAGAGGTTTTCTTTGCTTGCTTTGGCTTTCTACATTCAGTTGCAAAGTGTCCCAACTCATTGCAATTAAAGCACCGAATCGTGCTTCTATCCACCATTCCAGTTTTATAGCCACCTCTTATGCTATTTGAGGATGAAGAACCACCTCTCTGGAATCTGTTATCATTGGACTTAAATTTGAAATTTGGATTTCTTTTGAATCTGAAGTTTCCAAACTTCCTTGCTATCAAACCCATTGATTCAACTTCCAACTGTTCAAGCTCTTCCATAGAATAGAAATCACCATCAAATTGACTTCCAGATGTAACACCATACTAAGCTACAATTACATCCTTGTCAGAACTGGAAGGTAGAACAACATTCGCTTCCTATTTATGTGGGACTTCAACTACTAGTGCAGTAGACGTACTGGCCACTCTTCCTTTCCCATAGATTTCCTTCTGCTGAATATGTTCCAGTTCATAGGTTTTCAGAACATCATAGAGTCTTTCCAGTGAAATCTCACTCAAATCCTTTGCTTCTCTAATGGCTTAAATCCTATGCTCTAGATGGGTTGGAAGTGTTAGAAGAAATTTCTTGTTAATTTGTCTGATAGTGTAGTACTTTCCATGAAGGTTCAGATCATTGATCAATTTGTTATATCTCTCAAAAACTTCAGAGATACCTTCACCTGGATTTGATTTGAAGTGTTCATACTTAGAGATAAGAATTTCCATTCTATTCTCTCTAACTTCTTTTGTCCCTTCATTAATTATCTCAATCGTCTCCCAAATATGTTTAACATATTTACAATTCAACACATGATTGTGCATAATGGGATCCAGACAATCAACCGGAATTAATTGCAAGTTAGCATCCAGAGAAGCATCTTCCTTTTCATCAGCTGTAAAATCTTTTGGATCATTAGGATAAATACTTGTAGCTTGAACAACAAGATTATTCTCTATACGCTCCTCTTTAATAACCATTGGAATTTTTGGGCCTTTCTTCAATACACCAAGGTACTTTGGATTAGTCACTTGAAGAAATAAAAGAATCTTCTTCTTCCACATCCCATAGTGCTCTCTACTAAACATAGGAATTTTAACGGCTCCAACTTTTTGAGTAGACATCTTGAATTTTTTTTTAAAAAATAAAATTTCACTTGATCTTGATAAATCACAAAAGTATGGATCTTGATTTGTGCGTCAATTAGTTGGCTCTGATACCAATTGTTAGGTCCTGATATATTTGTAGGGGGGGTTGAATACAAACTGTACTGTTTAATCGAATTTTTTTTGTTCATGATTTAATAACCCAAGAACAAATTAATGCGGAATAAAATAAAACAAGATTCAAGTTAAATATAACTTATATTTAAACTTGAAGGGTGTCACAATTACAGTACATATTACAAGGAATGATTATCACACTAATTAAAATAAATTAGAATAAATTCAACATGAATTTATCTATATTTTTAATAAAAAGATCGATTATTAAAAAGTAGTTCGAGATAATTTCTAGGGATAATGATCCGCTAGACAAGTACAAGTAAACTAATTCTAGTGGAATAAATGTTACAATCAAGACTAGAATTTAATTCACTTGTTTACAATGAAAGCTCGACAGTTGGTGCTTAATGGCAAAGAGAAGAATAAATGTAATGTTTTTGTGCTTAATGTAGAATTACTTCAAATATGTAGATTGACTTTAATCTTCATTTTCTTGAATACAAAGTGTATTGTTTAATCGATTTTTTTTGGTTCATGATTTAATAATTCAAGAACAAATTAATGCGGAATAAAATGAAACAAGATTCAAGTTAAATATAACTTATATTTAAACTTGAAGGGTGTTACAATTACAGTACATATTACAAGGAATGATTATCACACTAATTAAAATAAATTAGAATAAATTCAACATGAATTTATCTATATTTGTAATAAAAAGATCGATTACTAAAAAGTAGTTCGAGATAATTTTTAGGGATAATGATCCGCTAGACAAGTACAAGTAAACTAATTCTAGTGGAATAAATGTTACAATCAAGACTAGAATTTAATACACTTGTTTACAATGAAAGCTCGACAGTTGGTGCTTAATGGTAGATAGAAGAATAAATGTAATGTTTTTGTGCTTAATGTAGAATTACTTCAACTATGTAGATTGACTTTAATCTTCATTTTCTTGAATACAAACTGTACTGTTTAATCGAATTTTTTTGGTTCGTGATTTAATAATCCAAGAACAAATTAATGCGGAATAAAATGAAACAAGATTCAAGTTAAATATAACTTATATTTTAACTTGAAGGGTGTTACAATTACAGTACATAGAATGATGATCACACTAATTAAAATAAATTAGAATAATTTCAACATGAATTTATCTATATTTGTAATAAAAAGATCGATTACTAAAAAGTAGTTCGAGATAATTTCTAGGGATAATGATCCGCTAGACAAGTACAAGTAAACTAATTCTAGTGGAATAAATGTTATAATCAAGACTAGAATTTAATTCACTTGTTTACAATGAAAGCTCGACAGTTGGTGCTTAATGGCAGATAGAAGAATAAATGTAATGTTTTTGTGCTTAATGTAGAATTACTTCAAATATGTAGATTGACTTTAATCTTCATTTTCTTGAATACAAACTGTACTGTTTAATCGAATTTTTTTGGTTCGTGATTTAATAATCCAAGAACAAATTAAAGCGGAATAAAATGAAACAAGATTCAAGTTAAATATAACTTATATTTAAACTTGAAGGGTGTTACAATTACAGTACATAGAATGATGATCACACTAATTAAAATAAATTAGAATAATTTCAACATGAATTTATCTATATTTGTAATAAAAAGATCGATTACTAAAAAGTAGTTCGAGATAATTTCTAGGAATAATGATCCGCTAGACAAGTACAAGTAAACTAATTCTAGTGGAATAAATGTTACAATCAAGACTAGAATTTAATTCACTTGTTTACAATGAAAGCTCGACAGTTGGTGCTTAATGGCAGAGAGAAGAATAAATGTAATGTTTTTGTGCTTAATGTAGAATTACTTCAAATATGTAGATTGACTTTAATCTTCATTTTCTTGAATACAAATTTTACTGTTTAATCGAATTTTTTTGGTTCGTGATTTAATAATCTAAGAACAAATTAATGCGGAATAAAATGAAACAAGATTCAAGTTAAATATAACTTATATTTAAACTTGAAGGGTGTTACAATTACAGTACATATTACAAGGAATGATGATCACACTAATCAAAATAAATTAGAATAAATTCAACATGAATTTATCTATATTTGTAATAAAAAGATCGATTACTAAAAACTAGTTCGAGATAATTTCGAGGGATAATGATCCGCTAGACAAGTACAAGTAAACTAATTCTAGTGGAATAAATTGTAAATTCAAGACTAGAATTTAATTCACTTGTTTACAATGAAAGCTCGACAATTGGTGCTTAATGGTAGAAAGAAGAATAAATGTAATGTTTTTGTGCTTAATGTAGAATTATTTCAACTACGTAGATTGACTTTAATCTTCATTTTCTTGAATACAAACTGTACTGTTTAATCGAATTTTTTTGGTTCTTGATTTAATAATCCAAGAACAAATTAATGCGGAATAAAATGAAACAAGATTCAAGTTAAATATAACTTATATTTAAACTTGAAGGGTGTTACAATTACAGTACATATTACAAGGAATGATGATCACACTAATTAAAATAAATTAGAATAAATTCAACATGAATTTATCTATATTTGTAATAAAAAGATCGATTACTAAAAAGTAGTTCGAGATAATTTCTAGGGATAATGATCCGCTAGACAAGTACAAGTAAACTAATTCTAGTGGAATAAATGTTACAATCAAGACTAGAATTTAATTCACTTGTTTAGAATGAAAGCTCGACAGTTGGTGCTTAATGGCAGAGAGAAGAATAAATGTAATGTTTTTGTGCTTAATGTAGAATTACTTCAAATATGTAGATTGACTTTAATCTTCATTTTCTTGAATACAAACTGTACTGTTTAATCGATTTTTTTTGGTTCGTGATTTAATAATCCAAGAACAAATTAATGCGGAATAAAATGAAACAAGATTCAAGTTAAATATAACTTATATTTAAACTTGAAGGGTTTTACAATTACAGTACATATTACAAGGAATGATTAGCACACTAATTAAAATAAATTAGAATAAATTCAACATGAATTTATCTATATTTGTAATAAAAAGATCGATTACTAAAAAGTAGTTCGAGATAATTTCTAGGGATAATGATCCGCTAGACAAGTACAAGTAAACTAATTCTAGTGGAATAAATGTTACAATCAAGACTAGAATTTAATTCACTTGTTTACAATGAAATCTCGACAGTTGGTGCTTAATGGCAGAGAGAAGAATAAATGTAATGTTTTTGTGCTTAATGTAGAATTACTTCAACTATGTAAATGGACTTTAATCTTCATTTTCTTGACTGATATTATTTTCTGAGATTTCTGTGACAGTTTAATTATTATTTACTTATTACATTCTTGTTTAAGTTGAATCGAATCCACCATGTTTATAAATAGGCTAGTGCATGTGTTTTTCAGAAACACCTACTAGTTTTTCTATCATAATTTTTTTTCTTGACATTGATATTTTATACCAACCAAATACAAAAAAAATTAAAAGGAAACAAGTGCATGAAAAGTACACTAGAACTAGAATTACGGTAGATTGATAATTTAAATTGGTAACGTTTTTGTAGCATCGGGGTCTTTATAAAAATACACTAAAACCACTCTAAATTAATAATTTAAAATGATGACGTTTTTATAGTGTCGGCCCCAAATAATGATGAGAAATAATAAATAAATCTTTCTAATGTGGTATTGTTATTAGAAGCAATACTTTTCCGTTTTAAAAAATAGGAGTATCAATTTGGACAATTCCAGTATTTTTCATTTTGTATTACATTTCTCATCCAATTAACAACCTTGGAAGTTAGGACCAAAGCAGTTAAAACGAAAGTACAACTGACTAAATTTACAAGCCGTCATGAAAGTGCATACCTCACCGATGACGTAAGCAGTCAATGTACAGTAATATACAAACACAACGCTTCAAGTCAATACATTTGATTTTGATCAAACTTCACGTAACTATCCCCTGACCAACTGTTATAAATCTTTTACTAGTAATTTTGAATCATCTTAAAACCCATTCAACATTCAGCACCGAATCAGCCATTGAAAGCAAAGTTCCTTGACTTTTTTTATTCTCTAAGGTATTCATCTTGCCTGTGTTTTTTTTTTATATATGCATGTTTATGTTCATGTATTGCTCATCTTCACTTGTTTTGTGTTGTATGATATATGATTTATGTTTTTGAAGGTGTTTGTTTAGCTGAAATTTGAGTGAGTACTCTTGAATATTTTCTTGGTTAATGATAGTGTTATGTTAAGGATTTTTGTGTGTCGGGTTTGAGAGGATAAGATGTAAGCAGACGAGTTGAGATGTTTCCGCGAAAATTGTAGTAAAATTATAAGAACTTTGCTAAAAATTGTTTAGTTTTGCGTTGAGGAGAAAGATGAACTAATTGTTTTCACTTACTTCTTATGTATGTTATTGTGTTTGAAAAAAATCTTTGCTATAGTAAGTGGTTTGTAAAGGAAGATAGGCTAGAAGTTTGATATTTAGGCGAGAAGGCTAATTATTTTATTTTCATTGCAGTCAATATCGAAATTGGGACTCATTGGTGCCCTGTTCTTAAGTTCAGAATTTTCTGAAGACATTGCTGTGAAGGAGTTTGAAAGAGTTATGGATGAAGGTCAAGGTAATTTCAGTGCACTGCCTCCATTTATAGCCAAGACTTATGAAATGGTGGACGATTTTACAACGGATCCCATTGTTTCTTGGAGCATGAACAATAGGAGTTTTGTTGTGTGGAATCCACCAGAGTTTTCTAGGATTTTGTTGCCGAGATTCTTTAAGCACAATAACTTTTCGAGTTTTATCCGACAGCTTAATACATATGTAAGGCAATTGGAAATTACCCTTTGTTTTATTATTGTTGCTTTGCCATTTTGTGTTGATTGATTTTTATTTTTATTGTGTTGGATTGATAACAGGGTTTTAGGAAAGTCGATCCTGAACAATGGGAATTCGCTAATGAGGATTTTGTTAGAGGTGAGCCACACCTTTTGAGGAACATTCACAGACGCAAGCCAGTTCACAGTCATTCAGCGCAGAATCTTCACGGACAGGGAGCTTCTTCATCTCCCTTGACTGATTCAGAAAGACGTAGCTACAAGGAAGACATTGAAAGATTGAGATACGAGAAGGAATCACTAAACTTGGAGCTTCAAAGGAATAATGAAGAGAGACAAATATTTGAATTGCAGATGCAGATTCTGACTGAGCGTGTGCAACATTTGGAACGACGACAAACAGATGCGATATCATCTCTGGCACAAGCTTTGAAAAAACCAGAGCTCGCTTTAAGTCTCGTGCCAAAGTCGGAAGAAATACACGAGAGGAAGAGAAGGGTACCCAGAAGAAGTTCTTGGCAGGAGGATGGAAGCTCGGAAGATGATCAGACGTATACATCCCAAGGTTTCATCAAAGGGACTTCAGGCTTCAATGTGGAGTTGTTGGAGAGATTGGAGTCTTCTCTGACATTTTGGGAGAGTGTAGCCAAAGACGCTGCAATGGCCACTGTGCCAGATAATCTATCAATGGATTATGATCAATCTACGAGCCTTGCTGGGAGCCCTGCTTTATCTTACACTGATATTGGTGTTGAAACTTTAAAATTTGACATGAACTCGGAGCCTATTAAGGCAATTGTGCCTGAGGTTACCGTTTTAAAGGAAGAGGCAAGAGATGGAAGCTTTTCTAATTCTCCAACTGGGGCCAACGACGGATTCTGGGAACAGTTTCTGACCGATAGCTTGGAATTTACTGATGGTCCAGAAGTTCATTCCAAGAGAAAACACATTGAGAGTAGAAAGGATAGAAGTCCAGTAGTAGATCATGAAAATTTTTGGTCGAATATGAGGAGTATAAATAATCTCACAGATAAGCTCGGACAGCTTGCTCCAGCACAAAGGACTTGATACTAATTTCTTTTTGGCCTTACTATTATATATCGAGTTTTAATACTTTCACTACCTACTTGTAAATATGAGATTATAGATTCAACATCAGTTATAAATTTTATACGTAAATCACATCCACATTGACATATTACTAGTACTCCCTCATTCGACAGTTTTCATTTGCAGAAGTTGTTCTCAATGTAGTCATTCGTGTCGTTTATCAGTTAGTTGTATTGAATTTCTCAATACCTCTTCTTGACTTCAAATAATATAATTCTTCTAGTTCTAGACATTTCAAAGATAAGTTTTTGATTCAAAACCCGAGTTTTCAGCCTATCTACTCTAGCACTGGGGTGAATGGGTACATCTCACCCTCTCCGGATCCCCTACGTATATCGCGAGCTAGAACATTGTAGTTTTTTTAAGTTTGTGTTTAGTTAAGTTTTTGAAAATTTGAATCCACTTAAGGGAACTAATCATACTTGTAGCTTCCATTGTGAAGAAAACAGTGCATGCATATGAGCTAAGATTGACTATGAATGTGCTTTATAGTCTTCTTTTGAGATTTGACATTCCTGAAAAAATGAAGAGATTCCAGAAGTGTTTACCCAAGCATAACAAAAGCGGGAGTCAGACAAGAAATATAGGAATGTACATGATTTATAAATCAAAGAATTAAAACATTTGCAAGAAATGTGAAACAGAAATGCTTCAGCTTTTTAACTATCTCTTGAACAGAGCTTCCTGCAGTGATCTTATCATTGAAGGCCTTCACATAGACCCTAGAGAACAATAGAAGCAATGTGAGTGTATCGCCAACCAGTCTCCTCCGTTGCTTCCTTGGTTGAATACTTGATGCCAGCTGCTAGAATGCCTAAGGCACCTGATCAGTCTTGGTTGTAGGGTGATAATTTCGGGATTTTTAGATTGTGTTCGTGAACATGTCAAATAAGTATCAGTTCCAGAATGTGTTTCGGACCACATCACCCTGAGCCATATTTTATCAGCATTCACAAACCTTGATACAGATGGTAAACATCAATCTAAAAGCCAGGGTTGAATTTGAGCTTTCACATTCTACCTTGGCAATACGGCATCAAGTATCGTTGTTATAGTTACCGGCTAGAATCTGATGTTATTCCTCAGTGCCCAGATGCACGTTTCGTGCCAGATGACTCACATTGCTAAGTGCGTGCCAAATGGTTCACATCGTCAACTAGTCTAGATTATACTCACGTTTGTGGCATTGTGCCGAATAGCTCACATTGTTAACTGCACTAGATTACAGATTGTGCTGTTCGGTTCTTTCCAAACGGCTGAAGCTGTTAACTGTACTTGATTATTATTAAGTAGCCGGTCTTAGCTGAAGCAAATTCTGTAACTTTTGAAGAACAAAGAATGAGAATAAAAAAACATGCACTCAATTAGCAGAGGGAAGGGAGTTGAATATGCATTCCACTCGAGTAACAACGAAATGCATTTTTCTTAACGAATCTGCCAAATTGTGCTGCAAAATACAACACCCTAATCATATCATTACCACCAATGCAGGCACCATTGAGAAATTGCACGCTTACCTCCCAGCTTAATGGCTTGGCCACTTACAAAGTATCTCATTTTTCCATTCCACTCAACATGTCTCCTCACAAACCATCCCTACAAACACTATCAATCTTTGTATTCTACAGTAGAATTTCAATGAATACATCAGATTGTCAATGCAAAACTTGAGAGAAACAAGAGGAAGATATCTTTTGCAAATTTAAAAGGCGTTTAACAATGTGCAACCATCGGACTATAAGCAGTGTCTCTGCATAGAGCACTTTTTCCCAACTGTAGATGATATTATTCAGCTGCAAATCTGCAATACTAACCATTAACTTAGCAAGAAAGAAAAACCAACCATTACAAAGCATAGATGTACAATTTACAACAAGACCAAGTCTCCATTTTCCCGAACATGTTTCTTATTGTATTCCTGTATTTTTTTTCCTCGTATTAAGATTTCAATGAAAGAATTAAAGATATTACGAACTACATTTTGGGGTTCTAAGGAATCCGAAAGGCCAACAAAGATTGGACATCACCACTATACAACTGGAACAGAGATTGACAGAGGCACAGAAACGTCTCTAGCAAAACTTGAATCCATATTTGCAGCTGAGTTCCCAGAAAATGGATAACCAATACCCAACCCGTTAATATGTAATGATGCATTCTCACACCTCTGGAAAACTCTAGCAAGTGATGCTGCTTTTCTTCTTGCTCTCTTTGTTCCTGTGAAAAGTAAGCTGTGTAGTAAACCAATCATTGCAGGTACCCTCAAAACCCTCTGCGTTGCAGTGGCCCCACCTCCTCGGCATAATTCAAGCAATGCAGCAACTGCATTCTCTTTCCCTTTAGGACTCCCCGAACGCATCATACTAATTAGTCCAGCCACAGCCATTTCTTCCTTTCCAACTGCTTCAGCCCCAATTGGCTGCCTAACTATAAGGGCTAATGCACCTGCTGCTTCTTCTGCAACACCGTCAAAACCGAGAGCCCGTACTAGTGCTGCTACAGCCCCTGAGTCTATCATTTTTGCACAATTATCCAAGTGAGTTGATAGATTAAATAAAGCCGTCACAGCATCCTTCTGTCCTCTTTGTGTGCCCTCCGTCAAGAGCCCTGCCAGGGCTTCAACTGCACCATCTTCTTGTGCTATTATTTTCTTGTAATCATGAACTGCAGAAAGGCTGAACAATGTTGCAGCTGCATTTTCCCTTGCCTCGGTTGTGTGACCATATCTAAGAACTTCAACAATTGATCCTAAACATCCTGTTTCATCCACAATCCGGCTTTTATTCTTGTCATAAATTGACAGGTTAAGAATAGCAGTTACTGAATTTTCTTGTGCTACAGCATTCACAGAGGAAAGCAGAGCCTTCAAATGGGGTATTGCCCCAGCTTCTGCAATATAAGCACGGTTTTCTCTTCCAGTTTTTGCTAATAAACGTATTTCTCGAGCAGCAACAGTTTTAGCACCCTGTGAACCATTTGCAAGCTGTTGAATAAGAAGTTGTGCTGTAGCTTTATTAGCTTCGATTGCGGCCTTGCTTGCTGAAGGAGCTGAGAACATTTCTGAAGAATCTAAGCCCTCTGGCGAATTATATATAATTCCATGAGCATTACACCACTGCATAATCAAATTTCTGAGAGCTCTATTAGGCACAAGTTGTGTGTGAATTAACACTTGTCCTGTCTTCGGACATGTACAATGTCCCTCTTCCATCCACCTTGTTATCGAAGATCGATCATAAGTTTGTCCTGTACAGATTATAACAGGATCCATCATCAAATCCAGTGTAATAGGACAAGAAAAATCTTTCGGAACCGAAATACAGTTTTCCATAATTTCTTGACTAGTTAACCTTCTCTTGCCTTTTTTCTGGTTGTCTCTCAATCCCGACTCAACATTCTTAAAACCAAACAACAAAAACCGACAGTACCGAGCCAGTGCAACAAACCCATAAAGCACCGAAGCAGTAGGCTCAATATCACCTTCCTGATTAACAATTTGCTCCTCCAAGAACTCAATTTCAGCTCTAAAACTCTTAACATCTGCAATCCGCAATCTTTCCACAAAAAACCGATACAATTCCATACTCTCCGGAACCCTCCCATTCTCAAACTCATTTAAAAACGAAAACAACTTCATTCTCAAAATCTCATCTTGTTTATCAACCAACAACTTTGCTCTTCTACATTGTTTCCGCAATAACTCAACTTGTTCCCTCACATCATCACTCAATTCAACTTCGCCTAATGGAAAAACATCCAAAAGGGTCGAAATTTCTAAACTCAAATCATGAAAATGCCCCGAAATCGAATGATTTTGAATCAACAACCATAACACACTAGACTGTGAGCAATAATCAAGCAATATCTTACATCTATACAACACTAAATACATTTCTCTTAAACAAAAAACCGCAGAACTCGACAAATTCAAACCCAACTCACACAAATTCTCCAACATAACATGAATTACCTTAACCTTACGTACCAAACCCCTCGAATTCTTCCTCTGAAACAACAAACTCCCACCATTCTCCGCTGACGTCACGCCTGAAAACGATGACGTCAGCTCCGAAGTAACAACAAACAGGGTATTCAAAAGCGCCCCATCTGTCAAACCCACCGGCGCCAGAAACGCGTCAACGGACGGAGACCTCCTCCTCCTCAACGACGAAAAAATCGAAGCAGAAGCCATTACAAAAAATCAAGAAAATCACAAATTGGGCGTTTTATAATCCTTTCAAATCTTCAAAATCAACCAACCTGGGGTTGTAATTAGACCACAAATACGAAATGGGTTGGTGTCAGATTTATGAACTGGTTAAGCTTGAAGGCTGAATTGAAATGTAGTATGTGTAATTTAAAGAATGGACGTTGAAAAGATGGTGTTTAATAGGTGTAGAATAATGAAAAAAGAGAGAATCCGCGTTTAGGAAAGACAAGAAAGATGTGATTTTTTTACTATCTCTCTAGGAATTTCTTTGCAGTCTCGATGAAAATGACGTTCATGTTGATTGCCTTGCTTCCAAGGGTTGATTAATTTCCGTAGTACATACGTAATACGTGTATATATAGGTCGGGAAGTGATCAAAATCGTAATGGAATCGATCAATATCTATACTCTATACTAAAAGCAGAAACCCCTTTTTAATGGTATGCCATGTATACCGTGATATACATATAATTATTAATTTAATTAATTTAATATAATTGATTTAATTTTAAATTAACTATTATTAAATTAAAAATTAATCTCTTTACTAAAACTAGAAACCCCTGGTGTGGTATGTCATGTAAATATACTTAATTAGTTTTAAAAATAAGCAGAAATCCCTTCTTAATGATATGGTATGTCATGTATACCACGGTATACATATAATTATTAATTTAATTAATTTAATATAATTGATTTAATTTCAAATTGACTATTATTAAATTAAAAATTACTCTTTTTACTAAAACTAGAAACCCCTATTAATGGTGTGGTATGTCATGTAGATATGCTTAATTAGTTTTAAAAATATTGTTAATATAAAAACTAATCTATACTTTTTAAATCATAACTCCCTTTTAAAGGTATGATATGTCATGTATACTACGATATACACATATAATTATTAGTTTAATACATAATTAGTTTAATTCAAAATTAATATAATTATTACTATTAAATTAAATTAATTGCCAACAATAATCAAGTTACATACTAGAAATCTACCAGCAATGTTTTTGAATTGATATCGGGAAGTGAAGTATCATACTTATGTACTAAAAGTAAACTTCAACAAAAATACTTCCCAACCATTTCTTTACACTTTCCTTTTTGGGATGTCTCTCTCAATTCTTTACATTTCTAAAATTTTCAAAATTAGTAAACTTTTATAATATAAAAATCCACTACTTCCACTACTTTCCACCAATATCCTCACTTTATACATTAAATATTGATTGGTCATACCACTTTACCCATTTTTTCTACTTTTTCCACTATTTAATTATTTTTTTCTTAACCTCCATGTTCAACCCAAATGGGTGGGACGGAGGGAGTACAGTGTTTCCATACAATGCTTTTTTGCTCCTAAAATTTTTTAATACGCATAATGATACGTCGGTAACTGATAAACTTAAGAAATCTATACTCTATATTAAAATCAGAAACCCCTCTTAATGGTATGGTATGCCATGTATACCGCAATGTACATATAATTATTAGTTTAATTAGTTTAATATAATTGATTTAATTTCATATTAATTATTATTTAATTAAAAATTAATCTCTGAATTTAAAGTAAAAACTTTCTCTTCATAGTATGGTATGTCATATACACCGCGATATACAAAAAATTATTAACTTAATTAGTTTTAAAAATATTGCTAGCTTAATTCAAAATTTATTTAATTATTGTTATTAAAATATAAACTAATCTATACTTTTTAAAAATATAACCCCCTCTTAAAGGTATGATATGTTATGTATATCGCCGTATACACATATAATTATTAATTTAATTAGTTTAATGTGTAATTAGTTTAATTCAAAAATATAATTATCATTATAAGATTAAATTAATTGCCAACAATAGCAAAGTTGTATACTAGAAATCGACCAACAACTTGGTGTTTGAATTGATATCGGGAGGATTGTTTGAACTGATATCGGGAGGGGTAAATATCATAATTAAACATTTAAAACATTATGTACTAAAAGTAAACTCAATCACAAATATTACATTGTTCTCATACAATGTTTTTTTGCTACTAAAAAGTTTTAATACGCATAATGGTAAGTTGGTAACTGATAAACTTAAAAAAAAATTACGTAAGAATAAATAATGGAATTTAAACATCATCCATTAACATTACCTATACACTAGACCCAAGATGTGTTGCTTGAACACCCACCGGCACACAAGAAGCATTTCTTTATTAGTAAAATAATAATTATTTTAATAAGAATAGTTCATTTCTATTTTCAAATTTGTAAAAAATTGCATAATACAATTAATAAAAAAAATTGATTAATACAATTAATATATACGTTATATTTATAACTATTACCTTTTATACTATAAATTATACAATAACTCTATATTATTGTAATTACTATCTCTCTTACTATTACGGTACTATTACAGATTTTTATTTCATCCGCTCGATCTCGATATGTTCCCCATCTAAATCGGATCGGGAATTTGGGGAATTGTTCGTGTTTGAGCTCGAGCGGAAATGATCAGATATATAGAAATAATTTGGAAACTTCTTTTCATTGAAACACAATAGTACTAAAACTCAGGTCCGATTTGCTATTGCTACTACATAATTATACAAGTTATTTATTTATTAAATTTAACTTCTTTGATTTCACCGGAATTCGATTATCATAACTATTTAATTAAATAATCTTTATTTATTATAGACTTTCATTTAAATTTCACGTTGAATTCTACAAATCAACATATTTAAATTAATAATGTGATTACTATCTCTCTTACTATTACGGATGTTACTATTACGGATGTGTATTTCATCCGCTCGATCTCGATATGTTCTCCACCTCAATCGGATCGGGAATTTGGAGAATTGTTCGGATTCAAGCGGGAATGACTAGATATATAGAAATAATTTGGAAAATTCTTTTCATTGAAACACAATAGTACTAAAACTCAGGTTCGATTTGTTGTTACTACTACATAATTATACAAGTTATTTATTTATTAAATTTAACTTTTTTGATTTCACCAGGATTCGATTATCATAACTATTTAATTAAATAGTCTTTATTTAATTATAGACTTTCATTTAAATTTCACATTGAATTCTACAAATCAACATATTTAAATTAATATTTATTAATTATTTTTATACTCAATATTTAAATTTTATTTTAATAATTAAATTTTTATTCTCGATCCGTGCTTCGCACGGGTTATAGGCTAGTACTTATATAAAGGAGAAGATGAGTGCGGTGTATCAAAATAATCCAGACAAAAAAGGATAAAATGATCCATTCAATTTAAATTTATTTATCAAACTCTTATGTTGTCGATTTAAAATTAAATTTAACATGTAGCAACTTAAATGAGAATAGAAATTTGTTGAAATATGACGTGTTTTATTTACCCACTTTCATCGGTTTTGGTTAACGAGACTTATTAAATCACGAATCAGGTGATTTTTAATATTTTAAGATATTTAAAACCAAATTTGTTACTTTTTTATTTAAAAAAATCACTTATAAAATCTTGTTTTTTGTTAGATTTTGCGATGAATATTTTTATGTTTAAAGTATGTTAAACTCGTGTTGCATTTTCTGTTTTTAAATGAATGTGACTTGAACTCGTTTTCACACCAAACTATAGTCAAAGACTTCGTGATATTCCGCATTAGCTTTCCAAATCACATTATTAATTGACTAAACTTTCATCAATGATGATATCCTTAACTTTAATCTACGTACTTACTGTAAATTACTGCAGATGATGGATGTGTCAAATGTCAATATTGTTCTCGAAAATTTTCTCTGTCGTTTGGCGTGAAAATTCAGCGAGCCGTAAATTTTGTTGAAAATCTGTTATCGAACTTGCATACCGTTTTGAAAGTTTAAATATTTGTCGATGGTTTTGTAAAAAAATTCATCATATTTGAATAAAATTATTTTCGTCTCATCAAAGTCGAACGTCATGTAAGTGAAGTTATATTTTAAATAAAAGGTGGAAAATAGTTTAATATTTATAGATGAAGGAAGTGAAAATACGTTGTTTTTTCTCTTTAATTTTTTTCAAAAATAGAAAAATATTATGAAGATAAATGGAGTAAATTACAGAGATGTGGTCATATTTTTCACCGAATTTCAAAATACTGACCCAAATTTCAAGTTTGTAAATTAATTTTCAGTTTTAGTTTCCGGATTTTAAAAAAAATAACTTTCGCTAACTTTTTTTAAAAGAATGACAACTTTTAAATGACGAAGCGTATCTAGAATTATACTTCAACCAATAAGACTAGATTCGTGCTGAGCCGACTGTATACATGATCGATGGGCTATATAAATGGTGGTCAACAAATGAATAATGAAGAAAAAGAAGCAAGTATAACAGCTAATAGCCACAACCAGAAGAGTCAAACAAAGCCGATAGGGACGGCAACAACAACAACGTAAAACACAAAACGTCAAGTTCAGGACTTGACTTGTTGTCTCTTGACCTTGGAGTTTGAGGCTTTGAGCCCTTCCACATGGTCATTCAGACTTTTCTTCGGTTCTAGGGTCGATTTCGCTAAATAAACTTAAAACTTCGCTAAAAATATTTATTTGATCGAATGTATTAGTCACGAGTTCGACTTTCTCATCGGACATGCCTGACATTAATCAAGATCATCCAGTAGCCAAAATAACACTCCTACTACAGGGGCGAGGGATATTTTAAAAGTTTTTTCCCGGCAACACGGATATTTTACCATAGAGCAAAGACCACAACAATGCCATATTAGCCCTTGACCTACCGGCTTAGCTACTAGCTAAAAATTGGCAAATAAAGTGAAGTGTGTGAGGTATGGAACGCAATAACGCATAACTGTTTACCATTTGAAGCAAGAAAGATTTTGAGCACCAAGTCACGAACAATGAAATTGGCATTTCTTCTATTCTATATTATTTTATTTCTAAAATGTAACAAATTTGACAGAAAAATTATTAAAATCTACTCTCTAAGTACCAGGAACAAATAAACTAAATTCATACAAATTATGGCTACAATGAAACCTTAAGATTTGTGAAGTCTAATTCTATCTTTACCTCGGCGACCTTGTAGACATACACTTTCCACATGACACAAATTTCACCAAAGCTTTTGGTTTCCTAGCTCTGAGTTTCAAACGGGAAAGCTGCATACACACAACATAGTAAATACCGTGCTATCATAATCAACTTGACAAATTTTGTCTACGCTAGGCCAAAAAAGTGTACAGCGTGGTATGAATACACTTTTAATATATAATATGGACTTTAGGAACTATATTGGTTCGAAGAAGTGTAAAGACTTATTAATATGAATGTATAAAGATCTGTGACACGTACCCTTTTACGTGTCAGTTTGGAGGCCTTCCAACAAAAATAACTTCTTGATCTAGGTTCTAACCTCCTGCAGAACATTAGCAGTTAAGATGTTACCAATTGTATCATGAAAGCAAAGCAGAGATGTTAGTTAACCAAAAGGTAGCCTACAAGACTTTATCTGGCAGAGGTAAGAAATTATAAATATAAAAGCAACACTAATTACAGCTTCATTTTAATAAATTTTTGACAAGCCAACATTCCTTATCTCCGTATTAGATACTTGGACCCCACTTACATCTCATGTCAGCTCTGTAATGCAACCAACAAATAAGGAAATAACTAGATGGTAGGGGTTTGCTTATGATCCAATGTGGAAAAGTGTATTCAAAACTTCTAGAGGCGATGATCCAAGAAACTACCAAATTAAGACCCCGACTTGGGGAGTTCCACACATTTTTCTTCATTTACGAAATTACCAAGTTTGTTCAAATGTTGTTACTAATAGCTTAATAACAAAATGCAACACCCTTTTGATGCTGTAACATGAAACAGCCATCTCTCCCTCCAATAAACTAGCTGGATGGGCTGATCCAACACAGGTATACAATTCCAGGAATCATAGATTTCTCTCTCCAACACCCTCCCCACCTTTTCACCCATTTTCATCACCATTTACCTCTACCGCTGAGTTAAAGTTACATCACAATTTTCCGCGTGCTATCTAGCACAAAAAAAAAAAGAACTTTGCTTGAATGGGAAAATGTATGTCATTGCTGTTCAATTGTTTTTGTGCTAGAGATAAATATTGTAAATAATTACTTATATTACAGTTAACTAGATATTAATTAAAAAAAATTAGGCATTGGAACTTCAGCATTTAGCATTTATTCAGAAAACGCATGCCCACTCTCCCATTGCCGATGAACTATAATTATAAAAGCCAGCTTCCAACGGTAACAACTATGGAGGGGGGGGGGGGGGGGGCGTCTATCGGAACGTTATTCCATGTGCGATTGTTTGGTCAAGGGTTTTACTTGGTTCGAATGACAAGCATACTCCCATTTACCGGGTTAAACATTTTTCATGCCTCACAGGATTTCCCATTCCTATTAACAATCCAGATGCCCCTATATATGTATAGATTTAAAATTTAGTTAGCAAGTAAAACACTATAAATTTATGAGCAAGGATTTTAGACAATTGTGTGTACTACTAATAGAAGCCTGAGTCCAGCATTGACAACAAGATCTTACATCACGCAATCCTAATTACTCCCTACACGAGTATAAGCGCTTCCTCAAATTGTGTTTGTAAAACCAACAATTTGCAATATAATATTCAATCATGGAAGTAATGTACTAGTCGAGAAAAAGAGACATACAGATTTTCTTCTTCAAGCTTTTCCGCAATAGAGACAGCTTTGCTTTTTGACCTCCCAGTTCGCTGTGAACCTCTTTCTGCCTGCATAATTATATGTGCAAGGGAAACCTTGCTCCTCACCATGCTCTTACTCCGATCTAATTCACCTAGTTGTTTTTGTGACGCAAGAGAAGCCATTATGGAATTCTGATGCGAAGTTGCTAGGTGTTCATTCCAAGCACCTTGCATATCTCGTCTGGCAGACTGCATATTGCCAAGATGCGGATTATCTTTCGGTTGTCTTGGTGAAGCTTCAATTTCTACTATTTCACTCCTACCCGTTCTATTTGAATCAAAATGTAGTGGTTCAGATTTAGTTAGATTGTCTCTATTGTTCAAAGTTTGTCCACTAGTCTCATCATAACTTGTCTTAGACATCCTCTTAATGCCATGAACTCCTCGATTTACATACGCTTGGGGTGAGCCATTCTGAGAAGCAGGTATATTAAGGGGAACATCACTTCCTGTTCTCGTATTTATCCTTGATTCACATTTAATTTCTATTTTCACAGGAGAACCAAGAACAGCTTCAAATGCCTTCAAGATGTGCGCCATAAACTTTTCTGCTTTTGATTGCATCAGATGGGAGCTAAATGTCAAATGAACTGTTGAACCTGCTAAAAAAAGTCAAAAACAGAATTACAAGGTGTCATCTCACTGAAATACTTGTGTGTTTTCATGTTCCAAGGGAATCACATGGTAACAAGTGAAGATGCAATACCCACTCGCCATGCATACATGAAACAGTGTAAGATATATTAAGATATTACAACTTTAAATGTACATTCAATTTTCAGAATCACTTCCTGTCAACTCAGTAAGTATAATCCCATTCTAGACTAGCAAATATTCTTCCTCTTCTCTTTGTAACAGGAGGTCACGGGTTCCATCCCCAATGGAGGATGCGTGTGTGAGTAACAGCGTAAGACTGTCCAAGTCCTAATTGCCTTTCACAAATTATAGAAAAACGGAGACTAAGTTAAAATGATACATGTTTCACACTATTAGATTACTATAGTGCTAAAGCCCTACACCTACTATTACATATCTTCCTAAAAAAAAGGTCAGTATGCTGAGCATCTGTCAATTCAGACACTTCAAATCAGATTTTGCACTAGCCGCTGAAGCAGTTATTGATTAATCACCTTAGGTGACAGCTAAATTGTTCACTAATTTGGTATGTCAGTAAACAAGTTGATCCATACTTTCTGATCTGACAACTAGTCGTTGACTGGTTGACGACAACGATGAATAATTCTCATCAGCATGACTCCCTTCTTAAGAAAGATGCCTGCAAGTCAAGATCCATTGGGATTCACATAAATTTATGTTGCACATACATTTAAGTGCTCATCGATTGCTTTCATTCCCAAAACAAATAATACATAAGTTCTAAAAGGGTTATAATCTACTGTAGTGGAGATACTAGCCAATAAAACCCTGCCACATTCCTTAAGAAATCAAGTGGTGAAAATGGAGAACAAAATCTACAATTCGGTGTCAATATTCAATAATGCCAAAGACTAGAAATTTAAATGCATGACTAACACGTGCGAAATTTGTTCAGTTCCACATGCTATTGTAACCCCAAATTGCGGAAGAGGATACCATATTTTAGAACACTTTGCGAAAGATATTTTTTTAAAACCTAACAAGTAGAGATTTAAGAAGAACAAAGGGAACATTTACTGCACAAGTTAAGAGGTGATGCAAGTTGCTATTAGTACCTGTACCAAAACTGACTCCTACCAGTCTGCCTTCTTGGTACAAGAACTCCCTTATGCTATTTGAATGGATCTTGTCAAGAACCTCTAACCAGATTTCTTCGATTTCCTTGTTAACTTTACCTGGCAACTGTCTGCTCTTTACTCTATTGTAATGACCAGAAACACCAAATGTCTGCTGAGGAATCATTCCCGGCCCAGAATGTCCTTTAATGTCTAGACTAGTCCCACCTTGCATCGTAGCATTACTGTAAGTATCACCAGAACAGCCAGCTTGAAGGTTATCTGTTCTAGAATCTGTTGACAATCCTATGGCATTATTAGGTATATCGGTATGTTCAACATTACTTCTCCGTGGCATGTTACTTACATTTCCATTAGCAGCAGTTAGGGTCAATGGACTCTGATGGAAACTAGTGTCTGCAGAAGAACTTGGCAAATTATATTGTTGATCAGGAGCTAGTTGTAAGAGGGCTGCTGTTAGCCATGTCAATCTGTCATTTGACATTCTCAGCTGCTTTTCAGCTTCAGATAATGTTTTCAGGGCTTGACGTAGTTTTTCCATGTCTTCCTTTGACACTAGAACCAATGCACATATCAAAAAGTAGAGAATAATAACATCGTAGGTGTAAATATCACAAGTTCAAGTAACATATAGGGCAGTAAGCTTGTAGTCATGATATGTGTAACCTAAAAGAGAGAACTACTAGTAAATTACTGAGAGGTAGCTAATCAAAATGTGAATGCTGTCAATAATAAGAGATATAGCTATTCAGAAGCTGCGCATTTAAACGAAATAGCTAATCTAAATAGCTTAGGGCTTGTTTGGATGGGGGTTGGGTTGGGTTAGGCTAGGTTCGGTTGAGTTGAACCCTTACCTTGTTTGGATGTAGGGGTTGTGTAAAGAGGGGTTCAACCCTTACCATGTTTGGATAGAGGGTTACCAGGGGTTGGGATGAAAGGTTGGATAAGTAAATATAATGAAATTAAAATTTGAATATAATTTTAGGTTTCGTTTTTTTGTCAGAAAATAATTTAATTTTGAAAAAATTCTCGAGAAAACATTTTCGGAAAGAATTTCTGGGAAAAAAATTCTCGAGAAAAAAGTTTTCGGAAAAATTGTCGGAAAAAAGTTTTCGGGAAAAAATTCTCAAGAAAAAATTTTGAAAAAAGTTTCTAGGATCTCGAGAAAACGTTTCTCGGAAAAAAATATTTCAGGAAAATTATTGTAGAAAAAAAGTTTCCGTGAAAAACATTCTCCGGAAACATATTCTTGAAAAAAAAATTGGGAAAAAAAATTTCAAAAAAATTTAGGATAAAATTTATGAGAAAAAGTTATTGGGAAATTTTTTAGAAAAATATTTCTCAAAATATTTTTTCTATTTATGATATTAATATAAAAAATTATATTTATAATATAAAATTAAATACATAATTAAAATGTATTAAATGCTAGGTAGGTGATGAAACAAAAATTTCAACATCCCAATTTGGGGTGTTGGAAATTCCTCCAAAATTAACTATCATCAACTCTTGTTCAACCCCTAACCAACCCCTCTCAACCCTTCCCTCAAATTACTTTGTCAAACATGGTTTTTCCCAACCCTTACCAACCCCCCATCCAAACAAAGCCTAAAGGATAGATGACTATTGTCGCAATGTGCAGCTTAACTTGAGCAGCCTAACATAGACATTGATAGCTTAAAAAAAGGCCATCACTTTCATTGTCATTATATACTTCATCGTCATTCTATTGCGGAGCTTATATGCAATAACTTTAAGTTTCTGTAGCTGCTTCAATAGCGAATATGCATGTAAGAGACTGAACTTAATTGACGAAAAATCTTTAGTTAATATTTTGTGGAAATGATAAATACAAGTTCAACTTACATGGTTGTCGCCGAAAGAATTTCCTTCTAAGTCGTCCTTTCATGATATCATAACTACCAGCAAGAATATCAGTTATGACTGTAGCAAGTTGTGACATTAAGGCCAATGGCTCAACGCCAGATTCCATGATCTCTCGCAAATTCTTAACAGTATTGACTGTATCTGCAGAAAATGCTAAATCAAGTAGGTCCACCAACTTCTCATCAGATACAAGCCCAACCTGTAAAAAGCATGCACGGTGAGAAGATCGAAAATTAGTAACTCAAAGTATAAAGAGAGGTACCAAGAAGTCTTATATTTGCAGAAATTAAGTAAAATATACCCTTAAAACAGTAAATAGCAACAGCATTAGCAGGTATATTAATAAGATGACATACTGACATCTGCATAAATTTAAATCAAGCAAGCAAATAACTAGATTTAAATAATGGAATGTCAATGTCTAAAGATCTTCATGATAGAGGCGTGCTTTTTCTCGAGAAACCCAGTCAAATAATACTTGTAACCATATCCAAATAGTATTTAATTGACTGTTTTTGCAGAAACATAACTTTTACAAAGAATTGTCACAACATCCAATTATATTCACACACGCCTACTGAGGGATGGCAACATATTATCAACAGAACGGACTTGATTGAGCAGAAAAATACTTGATAGTTGACAAAATTAATTTAAAGTTAAATAATAATGCCAGATTTAAAATTTCCAATGTATCAATATTGACCAAGACAAGAAATAATCTTATCACAGTCGGACAATTTGAATTTGAATATGATCTTAATAAACCATGTAAGTGAGGACTTGATAACAAGTCAGCTATGCCACCCCATGTATTAGAAGAACTAAAAGAAAGAAAAAAAAAAGATAAACAATTCTAGTTGAAACAATGCCTCCAATTATTTATCTCCTAAAGTCTGCAATTAGTTAATAGTCGAACAGTTTCGGCTAAAACTTATTGGTCAAACTATATCAGACTTTAATATCATAAGAATAAAAAATTGAAAATCACATTCACTAACGTTTCCTAATTACAGCTACATAAATGAAAAGCAAAATAATAGAAAGTGAACTGTACATGTGCACCGTAATACTTTTTGAGGACATGTCAAAATCGGAGCTGGCTCTGCTCAACTAAAATATGATGTAGAACACAGATACACATGTCAAATGTAGTAGATGTTATGATAGGGCAACGTACAGCTTGATTTACAATATTTTAGAATCAAGAGGTCGAAGATGTTTAGTGGAATTCTTTCACATGCAGCATAGAAATTAAAAAAATAATAATAATAATAATTTGGCAGTAGTGTAAAGATTCTACAATAGAAACCTTAAGATGCTAATAGAACTTACAATACAAAAATCTTTTTTCTAAGATACTAGAGTGGGTTACATGGAAGATGAATGTTGCGAAATTTAAATCAACAGATTAATTTCTGGAGCATTGCACATATGTAACTAAAGTATTTATAGAAAAAGATTAATTCAAACAAGATACAAACATGTTCAAGAAAAATGAAATGATCTTCTGCCCCAGTAAAATTGAAACAAAACTAACCAATTCCTGAACCAGGACAATGGAGATTTTCTGCCCCAGCAAACTCAATTGATCAAGAGTCATCTCCGCGTCCCTTAATGAGCCATCTGATCTGGAAGCAATAAGCTTTAAAGCATCCTTGTCAATATTTATATCTTCTTTGGTGGCAATCCACTGCAGAGTATAGATAATATCAGCATCCTTTAACTTCGGGAAGAAGAATTTCTGGCACCTGGATATGATCATATGAGGTAAAACATCAAGACTCGAACTGACAAGGACAAAAACGACTCGCCTGGGACCTTGATCCATGACCTTTGATATAGCACTCCAGCACTCAGTAGATAGGGTATCACAATCATCGAAAATAAGAACTCTATACTGCAGTGGGTGACGCTGAACAAGTGTGCTGTTAAGAATATCCAGAATACTTTGGAAGTCAAAAGTACTTACTGGACCTACTTCCCGTATGTACTGACTTCTGCCCTTCTCATATGCAGTGCAGGACACACAAACTCCGCAAGGTTTAGGATGCTCCATTGACTGGCAGTTTAAAGCCCTGGCAAATATGCGCGCACATGAGGTTTTGCCTGTCCCTTGAGGGCCATAAAATACATAGAGTGGCCCAATTTTCCTTTTCATAACAGCATTAGAGAGAGCCTGGGAAACCAAATTCTGCCCCACTAGATCTCTGAAGGTTCTCGGCTTGTACTTTTGGATTAGATTTTGATGCCTATCATTTTGGTGCTGTTGTGACTTATGCTGAGCACCAGACCTAGCTTCCGAAGCAAGGTCGGAGTCAATTTCCCGATTCAATAAATTATCAGCAAAAAAGCCTAACTCACCCGAGTAATCATGCACCCAAGCAGCACTGTCAGTACTGTCCTGATCATCAATGAGTAAAGGATGTTCCTCCCTATTTAATTTACTAGACGAACTTGAATGATCAGATGTCACAGGCACATTTGAAAATTCCCCTTCTTTAGTGACTATACCACCTTTTCGTGACTTTGAGTCGGACAAACCACAAGAAAGGCTCCTTCCTGCACTGTCAAGAAATGATTTTCCCCTGTGATGAATTCGTGACCAATTCCAAGGAATACCACAACCATTTCTGGGAGCTCTTGTGACATTTGGATCACCAAACTCTTCGCCTCTCTCCTCCATTTGATATTTTGTGGGTGCTGCACCATGAGCTAATGCATTAGAGGGCACAGACATATTGTTCTGAGCCATAGCATCTCTTGTACCTGTAGCTGTTCGAGTCTTCCTTGTACCTCGAAACTTGCGCCTCTTTCCTCTCTTTAGACCATTAAAATGGCTGTGAATGTTTGCTGCTGCTTCTTTAAGGGGATCTTCATAGTGGGCATGTCTTTCATGGCGATGATTGTGTGAGTATGCTACATCTTTGTCATCTTGAAACTCTTGTAATTTTTCAGGGAGGTCTCCTGGATGATCATTTTGTTTATGCCTCCCCTTCTGATTAAGTCTTTTACTCCTTAATCCAGCATGTCCTAGATAAGTGTCATGGGCCAAATCATGTACATCTACTGGACTCTTATCTTTTCCATGTAGGAGATCATTTGCCAAATTTCTCCCTACTGATACTTCCCTTCTACTACTTCCGCGTTCCCGGACTCCACTCTTCTGACTACGGTCACTCACAGCTGGCACCCCATCGTTACGCATGCTCAACTCTCCACGAGCCACATCTGGCATTGGTAAATTAGCAAAAGGCGGCGAACTCCGCAGAAATCCTCTATCATTGCTCTGTCGCTCAATGCCTAAAGACCGTCTTCCATTTCCCACAAACGCATCGTTCTCACCTCGTCTCGATAACAAATCAATCACAGACAGAGAATTCCACGAGGGTGGACTCATGGATGGATCCCTCAGAGATCGAGACCTCTGAAGAACAACAAGATCCCTTATAATAGACCTGTCTGACAATATAGGGCTTTGCTTATGCATATGGTTCTTCAAATGAATACAGTTTGTCAAATGAATATGGTTGCGAAGATGATCATTTATATCACCATTTGCATCCTTAAGTATCCGGTCCCGGACAGCTCTGGTCATGATCAGGACCTCAATCGACCCACCGCCACAAACAATCTATCTTTAATGCAGAATATCACAAAATCTTGCATTTTCTTAATTCAATACTCCTGAATGCAGCCAACTTCCACAAATGAAATCCTACTAAATTAAAACCAAAACAAACATTAATCTCCAACCCATGTACTCAAACATTCACATGGCTAAAAAACACCCAAAAAATCTCTAAAAGATACATCTAGGCAATCATCAAATTCAAAATCCAAAACAAAACAAAACAAAACAAACAATAACACCATAAAGTACACACTTTACAGCTGTAAACTCAAATATTATTTCACAAAACAACAACTTAAGCCAAAATATTCAAAATGTCAGCAAGAAAAACATCTTTTTAGCCTTTTACACTTAATGACTATAAATGGTCATCTATACACACACACACATTAAATAAGAGGTGACACATTAAATTGCAAAACAAGAAGATTTACAAAAAGGGCTATTGAGAGAACACTAAAATCA
Source organism: Heracleum sosnowskyi (assembly GCA_030848705.1). Classification (NCBI taxonomy): domain Eukaryota; kingdom Viridiplantae; phylum Streptophyta; class Magnoliopsida; order Apiales; family Apiaceae; genus Heracleum; species Heracleum sosnowskyi. The sequence goes on along the minus strand of JAUIZM010000046.1, from coordinate 560,100 downwards.
CCTGAATCAGAGGCAAAAAAGCAAGAAAGGCAAGTGACCCGTTTGAATAATTAATCTTGGCAACATCATCAGCAGTTGAGAAAGAACTGTGTGTGTGTGTGTGTGTACGTATCTATCTTTATCAGTCACAGAATGAGTTTAAGCTGAAGTTGACAAGGTTTTCTTGGATGAAAATGATGGAAAGTTGAATTTTTATGTGTTTAGTGGGTTAAAATTTAAATTATCAAGAAGTACTTCTCAGATTGAGATTCGTTTTGTTTTGGTTTTTGTGTTTGAGTGTTAGTGTAATGGAAGAAAGTACCAAGGTGTGTGTGTACAGTTCAGTGTCTGAATATTAATAATGAAGCTGTCTGTAAATTATTTTGTAATAGTATGGTTTCCTTTTTATACAATTATACAATATTTATTTCCTATTAAGATTTTACATATCATTAATCCATAATAATTATTCAATTTGAGAATAATCTATGTATTAAAAATTTAATCAATAAATTAATTCATATTCATATATTAATCAATATTTTTGTTTAATGTTTACTCGTTTTTTTAAAAATTAAAAAAAATAATTCTTTTTCAACTTTGACCGATTAATACCGATTTTTGACTGTCTCGATCCATTAATTATGTCTTGCCAAATTTTGGCCTATTTTTAAAATAAAAACATTTCTTTAACCGAATTTTCGCTTAATCGAGATGAACATGTCTATCTATTGATTGATTAATCGGCCGTTTTAGAAAATTGAGATTTTAAAATATATTTATACGGTGTTTCAAAAAAAGTTTTTTTTAATGTTGAATTTAGGAAAAATAATATTTATTATTTTGATAGTTAAATCATGTCATTACTTTAAAGTCACAAAACTTTGAAGTGAAAACTTTTGTTATTTAAATTATGATCATTGAATAAATTAATATTATGAAATATCTTTGAATAATGCTAGTGAACAAAAAAAAAGTTTTCAAATTAATGTGAAAATATTGTCTTGATAAAATAAAAAGTTTTAATTGAAAGATTTAAAGTTAGGTAAAATTGATTTCAGATATCTAACCAAAAAAAGAATGATTTAAGACGACCCTAAATGGAATGTGTGTTAAGGATGGGATGGTGGGACCCAGAGATCCGTTACTGAGATATCCGTTTGTTGGAACATGCGAGACCCCGTTGTTGAAATTGTACTGTGTGATAACTGATGTGTTTGGACCGGACTTGAATCATTCATGACAAATGCCGCACGTTACAGTCACATCGTAATCTTGTTCTTTCATCCGCTTTGTTTTACCCGGGTATTTTTGTAAAATATAAGAGTATTTCTCGGCTAAAATAATTAGTTAAAATAAAATATTAAATAATTAATTAATTAAAATAAAATAAATATTAATTATTTAAAATTTGTTGAACCGTTAAGATGTTTTATTTGAATGTAATTAATTATAATAACTGACTATTTTTTAAAAATAGTATTGACTCATCTAAAAACCTTACTTAACCTGACATCAAATCTCAGTTTGACATATGACTAGGTTCAACTACCCGCACTCTCAATATTCTCATAATTTATTATGGACACAAAAAACAAATTATGTCTCAAAGATGGCGCCCGCCCGTGATTTACTCTTCAACCCAAAAAATGAGTTTTCGAGTGAGGAGTAGTATTAAAATACAATATAAGATCATGAAAATTGTTTTTCTCTAATAGAATATATGATAAGCTCGTTATTCAACAAGTATGTTATTAATATTTCAGAGTATTATAAATAGAATGTATTACTTTGATATGTTAATAAATGATATGAAATATTGTTATAATTAAAATATAGCAACATAGAGGGGATGACTAAATTTTTCGCTGAGAAAAACTAATTATTAGAGTGCAACTTTTTTACGTAATCTTTATAATTTATATTTATGATATGTTAATTAAAATTTTAGTAAAGAAATCTCCCACAATTATATCTGTTCCTTCCTTGGATTCTTTCAAGAACAATTAAAAAACTATGGTCAATGGACCACCTAATATATTTGTCTTGTAACGAATCTATTAAAAATTTCACGTGCTTTACAACTCTCAATTATTTTATGCTCAGGCAGTTAAATTAGAAAACAATATTAACCTTGCCTTAATAAAATTAAGAGTAAATTGCAAATTTGTGGCCATACTTAACCTCATTTTCCATTTTTGTGGCCGAAGTTTCACATTTATAATATAGTGGCTGGACATTACTTTTATTTTTCAAAAAGGTGGCTAAGGGTCATTTTTTTGAAAAAAAAATTCTTAAAAAATTGCTCTTAGCCACCTTTTTGAAGACGAAAAGCAAAATCTGGCCACTAAATTGTAAATTTGAAAGTCTGACCATCAAAATGCAAAAGCGGGTAAAGTACGTACAACCACCATTTTATAATTTACTCTAAAATTAATTACTAGCACTGCTATAATAGCCATGTGAACCAACAACACCCACACCATGAACCTGAAATTGCTCCAACTAAATATATTCCATGCATTGCCGTAGGGGTGGAAAACTAGCTAGAAATTAACTCATGCTTCAATCCTGTTTGGGTCGAAAATTTTGGCATAGATTTTTTTTTTTTCAAATCTTGATTTTTAAGTAAAATTCAGTAGAAATTTTGATTTAAGCCCGGACTAACATTCAAAACTTAACTATATCTTGTTTTAGCCCTGACTATAACAAAATCCTGGTTCCGCCACTGATTGTTGTATCAAACCTTATTGTAAGAACCTTTTCTTCTTTCTGGAATAGGTTTCATGGTTCATGTCTCACTTAACCATTCGGGACAATCTACTACGGATATCTAATTACAAGTTTCGGATTATTCGATTCTTCAAAAGTAAATTTAATTTTAAAATTCTATGATAAAATTATTGATCGCGAAATAAATTGTATTGAAATCTAGTTTGCGTTGCATCAGCAGTTAAGGCACGTCGGACTACTACATTACTTAAAAAGTTCGGAGTCTTGCACAGACGTATGGCTAAGGAAACGTAATCAACCAAAAGTTCAAGAACAATATAAATATGTAGCCATTGGACGTGTTGCTGCGGCAAAGTTTTTCATTTATTCTAACGTTTACACAAGCATCGATTAAAGTGCTAGATTGATGTAATATTGATAAAGCTCTTGCTCCACTTTACAACAATTTTCCCTCTTTCGGCAATGTTTGGTCGAAAATGTGGTGTGTTGTTAGTTGAGACTCTGCAAAACAATGTCTGGCTGGGGGTGGGCGTCAAGCATATCCGGCGTGAGAGCAAGTAACTTGGTGGTGGAGAATACAAGAAACAATATCGAAATTATTACTACTTGGTGACTGATATTTTGAGAGTTAAAATGTGAGAGTGTGAGAGTGAATGGGTAGAAAAATTAGAACCTCTGCATGTGTGAAGTTACTTGGGTATTTATAGTATTTAGTGTTACCTCCATTTGTCTCATGTTCCAGAAGAATGTTCCCTTCCTTATAACGTGTGAGTTGATGACTTGTCCCTTTTTACTTTTTGTTGTCAAGGTGATTGCTTCCGTGAGAACATCTCATTGTCTAGGAGTATTGGAGAAAGGAGCAACCTGAGTCCACAAGACAAGGTGTGGTGAAGGAGGAAAACACCATTTGTCAAAGTGGTGGAAGGTGCTTGAGGAAGGAAGTGTCTTTGACCCGGAATGAAAAATATTGCCTTAACCTTATTTTCCTTAATCAACTTTGGGGTGTGACAAGGTGTCCGTTGCATACTACCGGGACATAGTCATATCCGACAGTTAAAGAGATTTTTCCGGAAGGGTATTAACATTGCCCCTACTCCTTCAACTTACTTTAGTGGGTTGAAGGAGTAAAGGTATACCACTGATGAGATTTTTAATATTTATGTCTTCAACGGCTCTTTTATAACGGCTAGCTGGCGAGACCCTATAAATACTTGAGTTGTATTCAAGTGTTTGAGTGTCTTGATTTCTTGAAATCTTTCATCTCTTACTTTATTTGTGTAGGTCTTGGGAACTTATTATGGAGGGAAGGAGAAGTACTTGCTACTGTGACATGGTTGTGGTCATGAAGACCGTATGGGCTGGGAACAACGCTGGTCGAAGATTTGAGCGTTGTGCCACTAGGGAATGTCACCATGACATCTGGATAGACGAGCCTCTTGGTGCTCGGGCTTGTGATGCTATTGAAGAGCTGGTCTGTGAGAAAAATCAGCTGCACCGCTTCTACATGCAAAAGATTGACCGTTTGAGGGCTTGGGAGATGGCCAAACGTGAAGTTGTGTTGATGAAGTTGCAGGAGTTGAAGGACGAGGTTGATCGCGAGGAGACCGATGATGAAGATGCTTCTACTTAGTTTAATGTTCTACTTTTATTTGATATTGTACTGAAGTCTTGAGGGGCTTGTCCTTCATTGATCTTTTTTGCCTTGTAATCCTTTTCAATGAATGAAATATGTTTGTTTCTTGTTCGTGATATATTTGTTGTTTTGACTCGTGTTGCCCCCCCCCCCCGAGACATTGTTGGTGGGTAGTTCCTGCTAGCAATGACCTCAAAATGAAAATGAAAATTTTATATGTGTTTGAAGGAGGGAAAAGAACTTTTTGGAGAAGGAAGCAATTTTGGTGCTCCTCTGAAATTTTACTAAGGAATTTTTGGTGGCCCCCAGGCATTGTTGGCGGGTAGTGCCCACCAGCAATGACCTTTAAATATGACATTTGAAATTTGTATAAGTATTTGGAGGGAAATGAATTTTTGGAGGGAGAAGGAAGGACTTTTGGTGCCCCCCTGAAATTTTACTAAAGAATTTTTGGTGCCCGTCAGGAATTGCTGGCGGGTAGTGCCCACTAGAAATGACCTTTAAATGTGAAATCTGAAATTTGTATAAGTATTTGAAGGAGGGAAATGAATTTTCTGAGAAGGAAAAAATTTTGGTGCCCTCCTGAAATTTTATTAAGGAATTTTTGGTGTCCCCCCAGGCATTGCCAGCGTGTAGTGCCCACTAGCAATGACATTTAAATGTGAAATCTGAAATTTGTATAAGTATTTGAAGGAGGGAAAGGAATTTTATAAGAAGGAAGGAATTTTGGTGCCCCCTTGAAATTTTATTAAGGAATTTTCGGTGCCCTGTAACAATGACCTTAAGTATAAAATCTGGGATTTTTGTATGGTGTTTGAAATTAAAGAATTGTAAAGTTATGTTGCATGAAATTTATTATGCAACAATTTATATTGTACCAAATTATTGGACTCATGTGCATCACAATTTATTGGGTATATTGAAATAAATACGACAATAGAATATACGTATTTGACTGCATCTGTGTTGAAGGTGCACGTGAAAGTCATATAATTTTATCTGAATTTGAGTTGTTAGGAGGGATAACAAAAAATTAAAAATGTAATGGCTGCGCAAAGTCATGGGGTACATGACTATAAGGTTGAAAATGTGACAACTACTCAGTGAAGTACCCTCGGAAGTACTAAAAATTAAAAATAAATAAATTGTTATAGGAGTTGACAAATAATAAGGCTAGAGGGTTTTTACATTGGAAAGGAAGTGAGACTGGTTACTATTTATTGGGAATATAAATGTGTTAATAGTATGGCAAGACATGGGGTGACCTATAGGATGTGAGAGTTTATGAATAAAATAGTATTTATACTGACTTGCGTTGTGTGGCTATATGGAGCTGTAGTCCGTAGGTGTAGTACGTGCACAAGTGTTTAGAATTTTAAACTGGAAAAAGGTGATGGGTCGTACTATTATCAAAACCGTGGGCTTCTATTTTTGAAACATCAGTGGGTTTGTCTTTTGTATATGCATAAAAATATATATATATATATATATATATATATATATGTGTGTGTCTTTGCGTATATCTAGCTCAAATGCTATATAGAAAGAATAACTTGTATCTTTTTAGTCCACTTTTCATATCTTCGACCATCAGTAACACAACACATGGCAGGGACTGGGTGATAAGGGCAAAACCAAAGAGAACGGCAAGAACAGGCGACCATCACGTGATCGTCAGATTCTTTCTTCAACTATTTGTGAAGGGTGTTGTCTTTTTACTCCATTTTCTAAATTTTCCATACAGCTCAGAGGCAAACCATACTCGATGGAGATATGTGTAGAATCAACGGAGCAAACATAACCAGTATCATTGCGCATGTGCTTTAATTTCTTCTTCCAATGACTTGCTGATTCAAAACAGGTCAGGATATTCCGCTTTTTCTTTTCTTTTCTTGTTGTCGTAGCTGCTAAGAATGTAGTGTACAGAGTTGTGTGTATGTCATGAGTCTAGTGGGTTTGTAAATATTTAATGTATCTGGGTTTGTTTGTATGGTCTAGGATTCATGTGTACATATATGTTTGAGTTATATTTTGAGGGATGAGGATATGTATATGTGTGCGTGTGTAGATATAGGTGTCTAGGGTTCACACTTTGAGGCTGCTGGTTCAGAATTTAATGGAGACTTGATGTATATATAAGTATGCGTGTATAAACGTTGTTGTACCAGGATTGAAAGTGTGTTTGTATACATATATACAAGTAAAACGTAGTCCTCTTTGTATGTACATGACTGAACTGAACTTGTCTGTGTCTCTGTAGGTATTATATAGAGAAGAACACAAAGTAGGGTATCAAGAGAGTTAAAGACAACGGGTTTTCTTCTTTAGATTTAAGACCAGGTGAATGTTTGTTCTTCTCTTTTTTGTTCTACCTCCATAATCGTTTAAATGTAGGAGTATCTACATACATACACATATATCATTATAATAATATATGTGTTAGGCTCAAGACATGTGTGAACACCACTATTAACAAGCCTACACTTTGTGACTAGGTCACATTACATGACCTAGTGAGTTCTATCACTAGGATGTAGTATAGGTCTCTAAATGTACTTGTCTTGTTCTCATGAACATTAGCTTGATCATGTATGCTCAAAGTTATAATGAGCTTAGTAAAGTTTCTTGCATCTAGACTGTATATAGGCCATTGAATAATTGTCCTGGTAGAAGTTCAGAAGTGTTCATGCAGCAGGATAGAGATAAATAAGGCTATGAAGAAATAAGTTGCAGAAATTTGTCTAAGGCATTATATAGCAAAGTCAGAAGAAAGCTATGTCGTGAAGTCACCAATATCCATGTCGTGAAGTACTATATCGCATAGTCCATTTTGTACTATGTCGAGAAGTCCTCAAGACACATGTCGTGAAGTGTTGAAGTCAGCAAAGTCAAAGAAGCCTAGATCGTGAAGTCCTCAGAATCCCTATGTCGCATAGTCTTCAAATGACCTATGTCGCATAGTCTTCAAATGACCTATGTCGCATAGTCTTCAAATGACCTATGTCGCAAAGTCTTCAAAGGCTAAATCGCGAAGTCCTCACAAGTGAGATCGCGAAGTCAGGAATGAAGTGGAGTTCACGATATCAACACTTAGCCGTTTACAACAAGACAAATCAAGGTACAGAATCAAGAATCAAAAGAGACAAATACTGAAGCATTTGTTCTGGCAAGGTGGTCCAAAGAACAGATGGCAAATCTACAGCTAAACTTGGAGAGAAAGATAAGAGACAAGCAGCTACAGAAACGTGAAAGACTCCGAAAAGCAGGTGGTCCTTCCTGACACAGTTAACGTCTTATGGCAGGACAAGTTGGACTTTCAGCAAGGGGTAACTGTGTAAAAATAGGTGTGTGCACTAGTTTGTATAGGGCTTATATATATATCATGCACATCCTATTGTTAGCTGCATGAAGAGAGATACACATAGTTATTTGCTAAGCTCTTTTCTCTGTAAGCAAGCAAGTTCAAACTGTTCTTGTTTAGAAGCCAGAAATTCTATTGTGAATTTCTTGGAAAGCTGTAGTATTTAATTTGCTTATACAAAGTAGATTAAAGTGATTGTGTGTGTTATTTACTTTCTGCATATTACATATCATAATCATATACAGTCTGTTACTTAGTTTTCGAGAATCGAAAAATATATCAAACTATCCATTCACCCCCCCTCTGTCTAGTTTCTAGTAGTATTCATTTCTAACAAGTGGTATCAGAGCGTAGGCTGTTAACGTACAAACAGGAAAAGATCAAGAATGAGTTCACAGAAACTAAGCAGTATCAAGATTCCTCCCTTTAACAAGGAGCACTACAGTTTATGGAAGAAGAAGATGTTGCTTTTCATCAAAGCTTCTAACCCCATGTATTTAGATATTCTAAAGCATGGTCCCTTCATTCCAATGATCGAGATTGGTGAAACAACCAGTGGCACTGAGATTGTACCAGCAAAACATGTGCCCAAAGATCCCTCAAAATACACTGATCCTGAAAAGGAAAAAGTTGCACTGGATGGACATCTTCAACTTATCATTTGTGAATCTATGGACTTCAACATGTATGGCACTGTTGCTCATTGTACTAGTGCCAAGAAGATGTGGGATCTTATAGAAGTGCTCTGTGAAGGAACTACTGAAGTAAGAAAGAACAAGAAGCAGATTCTTGTTTCACAATATGAAGCCTTCATGGCTCAGCCAAAAGAGGGAATCACAGAAGTGTTTGAGAGATTCAACAAGCTAATAAACGAGCTCAAACTCTATGACAAACACTATGAAACAGAAGAGCTCAATATGAAGTTTCTACTAACTCTTCCAGATCACTTGGAACCAAGAATCTCTTCCCTAAAAGAAAGAGATCTAACAAAGATTGGTTTTGATGTGTTATATGGTGTTTTGAAGACATATGAGTTGGAGCTGTTTCAAAAGAGATCTATTCAAGCAAAGCAAGGATTAGTGGCTAATACCTCCTGTGCACTTATTGCTGACAACCTAAGTCAAAGAATGGACTCTCTTAAAATCGGTCAGGTCAAGATTGAGGAACTGGAAGTTGAAGACACTGGTGATGAGGTCCAGGTCGTCTATGATTTGCCTGAGGATGATGAGTTTTACAGCATGGAGGAACTGGACAAAATGGAAAACAAATCTTTTGCTTATATGGCTAGGAGGTATCCTAACATAAGGTTTAAAAGAAAGCAGCCATTCAGGTCCAAGTTCAATACTGGAAACACTGGTGGATCTAGTGGCTCAAACACCTTCAATAAAGGAAAAGGGATTGCTGGTGCTGCTAAGGGTGGATACAAGACAGGAAGTGTGGATAGGACCAAAATAAGATGCTATAACTGCAATGAACTTGGGCATTTTGCCACTGAGTGCAAAAAGCCTAAACAAGTCAAGAAGGACAAAGCATACTTAGAGCTTGAAGCTAAGTATGAGGCTCTACTCAAGAAACAACAGGGCAAAGCTTTTATTGCTGAGGGAAAATGCTGGGATGACTCTGATGAAGAAGAAGAACAAGAGTACTCAAACTATGCCTTGATGGCATTTTCTGATGATGGTGATTCAAGTCAGGTACCCATTCTTACTTCTCTTGATATGACTCCCCTTCAATATAAGCAAACTGTTGAAGATATGAGCACTGAGATGTTTAATATTCATACTAGCATGTTAGTAGCTAATGAAGAAATTGATAGACTAACTGCTAAGAATGTTGAGCTTACAGAAAAGAATGAGAAACTTGAGTTAATGGCTGTAAACCTGGATGGTTTGAAAAAGGAGGTTGAGTATCTTAAAAACAAAGTGATTTGTGCTGAGCAGATAGAGAAAGCCCTTAGGGAACAAATTGCTGAAACTGAACTGAAACTAAGAAGCTTCAAAAACTCCTCTGAACTTATTCAAACCTATCACAAGGAACACACTGAAGACTGCAAGGTTGGAGTTAGTTTTGACTATGATAATGACAAGGGAAGGAAGAAGGTCAAGGGCAAAGGAAAGGAAACTTTTACAAACAAAAATGCCCCAACCATACTGTCAAGTGTTGAACAGCCCATCTTCAGAAAGAGTGCTGTTGAGTTTGATGAGGAACTACTGATCATCAAGCAACAACTACTTGAAGAAGATGAGGCTGCTAAGAACACTTCTTCCTTTCCTGAACTTGTCAATCAGAAAGAGACCAAAGACAATCTTGTCAAGAGTCCTAAAGCAAAGAAAGAAGTTGTTAAGAAAAGGAAACAAAACAGAAATGGTAAAGTGGGTGTTAACAAGGGAAATAACTATGCTTATGTGCCAAATGCTCCCAGGAAACAATGTCAAAAATGCCTATCTGTTAATCATTTGACTCATAAGTGTAGTAAGCCTGATATTGTTGAAGTTGACAACCTGAGTAACCATTCTGCTAGCATAAATTCTAGTCATGATTCTTTCTGTGGTAAGCCAAACTGCATGACATGCTATGTGACTGTGATTGCTAACTGTTTATCTCTTAAACATAAACTTGACTCTGCACAATCTGGTGAATCACACACACATATGCATTCTCATAGGACAGGGTCCCCAATCAGGGTTGAGAGGGTGAAAACTTCATGTGAGCCTAAGAGTGTAAACTCCAAAGCCAAAGAAAAAGTGAAGTCTCCTACTATGAGAAATGCAATTTATGACAGAAGAATTATTAATCAAAATGTTTCTAAATCAACTGGACCCTACCAAGTGTGGGTACCAAAAACAACTTAGTCATTTTGTGAATGCAGGGCAACAGAAATAAAAGAGTCATATGGATCTTGGACAGTGGATGCTCAAGTCACATGACTGGTGATATAGCCCTGCTATCACATTTTGAGGAAAAGGCTGGCCCATCAGTAACCTTTGGAAATGACAACATTGGTTATACAATGGGATATGGCAGTGTTAAATCTGGAAATGTCATTATTGAAGATGTAGCATTTGTTGAAGGACTGAAGCATAATCTCTTGAGCATTGGACAATTTACCAACAGGGGTTTCAAAGTGGAATTTGATGAAGACCTTTGTTCAATCTCAAAAAGGGAAAGTGGTGAAGTTTTTTTAACTGGTGTGAAGAAAGGAAGCTTGTTTGTAGCCAATCTCAAGGCTGCAGATAAGGGAGAAGTCTGCTGTTTCTACACTAAAGCCACAAATGAGGAATTCTGGCTATGGCACAAGAAGCTGTCTCACTTGAATGTTCAGGCAATGAACTCTCTAACCAAGAGAGAACTTATCAGGGATTTGCCTGCCTTGGAGTTTGTGCAAGATGGAGCATGTGAAGCTTGTCAGAAAGGAAAAATTAAAAGATCCAGTCACAAGAACAAATTGCTCAATACAAATTCAAAACCTCTGCAGCTAATTCACATGGACTTATTTGGCCCTGTGAATGTAATGTCCCTCTCTAAAAAGAAATATGCTCTAGTGATGGTAGATGACTATTCAAGATATACTTGGGTGGAATTCCTATTCTCCAAGGATGAAGCACCCCAAGTCATAATAGAGCATATCAAGAGAGTTGACAAAGAAGCACAAAGCACTGGTTCCTCTGTAGTTGCTTTGAGAAGTGATAATGGGACTGAGTTCAGAAATTCAACATTGTATGAGTTTTGCAAAGATAAAGGAATTTCTCAACAATTCTCAGCTCCTAGAACACCTCAACAAAATGGAGTAGTTGAGAGAAAGAATAGAACTCTCATTGAAGCTGCAAGGACAATGCTGCTGGATGCAAAGCTACCCACTAGCTTTTGGGCTGATGCTGTTAACACAGCATGCTACGTGCAAAATAGAACATTAATCAATTAGAAGTCTGGCAAAACTCCTTACTCATTAATGACTGGAAAAAGAGCATCCTTCAAGCACCTGCATGTGTTTGGAAGCAAGTGCTTTGTGATGAAAGATACCTCTGAGCATGTTGGAAAATTTGATGCAAAAGCATTTGAAGGTATCTTCATTGGATACTCTCTGGAAAGGACAGCATACAGAGTATTTGTACCTGAGCAACACAAAGTCATGGAAAGCATGGATGTTACCTTTGATGACAAGAAAACTCCTGGACTAAAAACAAGTGATCAAGACAGTGTGCCATTGAGATTTGAGAATCAAGGTTATCTTGAGGATTCTGAAAGTGAAGATGAACCCCCTGTTCAAACTGTTCTAGAGAATGAAATCCTCGAAGTTGACAATCTTCTTCAAACACCTGTGCAAGGGTTCACAAACACAGGGGGAGAAGAAGAGAATGCACCTATCAACCAAAATGAGTTTGGAACAGATCAAGGAAATGAACAGGGGCACACAAGGAAATGGGACAGAGCCCACACTAGGGATCAAATCATTGGAGATCCTAGTGAGGGAGTTAGAACAAGAAGGGCAACATTAAATACATGTTTGTATAGCTGCTTTCTGTCACAAGAGGAACCTAAATTGATTGAAGAAGCTTTGAAGAATTCTGATTGGATTGTTGCCATGCAAGAAGAGTTGAATCAATTTGAGAAAAACAAAGTATGGGAACTAGTACCTCCTCCAAAAGGAAAGAATGTTATTGACACCAAATGGGTGTTCAGAAACAAAATGGATGAAGAAGGAGTGGTAATTAGAAACAAAGCAAGGCTGGTTGCCAAAGGATATTGTCAGCAAGAAGGCATTGACTATGATGAGACATTTGCACCTGTAGCTAGACTGGAAGCCATCAGAATCTTCCTGGCTTTTGCAGCTCACTCAGATTTTAAGGTGTATCAAATGGATGTGAAAAGTGCATTTCTCAATGGTGATCTTGCTGAAGAAGTTTATGTGTCTCAACCACCTGGCTTTGAAAGTGAAGACTTCCCAAACTTTGTGTATAGACTGCTCAAGGCACTCTATGGACTCAAACAGGCACCAAGAGCCTGGTATGAAACTCTATCTCAATTCCTTCTTGAGCATAAATTTACCAGGGGTACAATTGACAAAACCCTATTCTTCAAGAAGCATGGAAATGATATCATTCTTGTTCAAATCTATGTGGATGATATCATCTTTGGCTCTTCAAATGAAAAACTCTGTGAAAGGTTCTCTAAGTTGATGCAAAGCAAATATGAGATGAGTATGATGGGAGAGTTAACCTACTTTCTAGGCCTGCAAGTACATCAAAGGGAGGATGGCATCTTTATAAACCAATCTAAGTATGTCAAGGATCTTTTAAAGAAATATGGTTTAGAAGAGTCATCCCCAGCTAAAACCCCTATGTCTACTGCAATCAAGCTGGATGAAGACAAGAAAGGCAAGAGAGTTGATATCAAGGTCTATAGAGGAATGGTTGGATCCTTACTCTATCTCACAGCTAGTAGGCCAGACATCATGTTTGCCACATGCCTTTGTGCAAGGTTCCAGTCTGATCCCAAGGAATCTTACATGATGGCAATCAAAAGAATCTTCAAGTATCTGAAGGGGACTCCTAATCTTGGGCTATGGTATCCAAAGGGCACTGGGTTCAACCTGGTTGGTTACACAGATTCTGATTATGCTGGATATAGAATTGACAGGAAGAGCACCTCTGGAAGCTGTCAATTCCTAGGTCAAAGGTTAGTGTCCTGGTTTAGTAAGAAACAACAGTCCACAACAACATCCACAGCTGAGGCTGAATACATTGCTGCTGGAAGTTGCTGTGCTCAATTGCTTTGGATTAGAAATCAACTCATGGATTATGGGCTAGTGTTAGAACACATTCCACTAATGTGTGATAATACTAGTGCAATATCCATAGTTGCCAATCCGGTTAATCACTCTACTACAAAGCACATTGAGATCAGGTACCATTTCATTAGGGAACATGCTGCAAATGGTACCATAGAAGTCTCTTATGTTCCCACTGAGAAACAATTAGCTGACATATTTACTAAACCTCTGAATGAAGCAGTCTTCAACAGACTTGTGAGTGAAATTGGAATGCTCAATCCTTCATTTAGTTGCTCTAAGTAAGTATGCCAGCAAATAGTTGCAGCAGTAAATTTTCACTGTATTTAAATGCTCTATTTGTTTGGAGTGAAAATTAGCTGAGATATGATTTATAAATATTTCAGTATTTTACTGCATATTTTTCAAAATCACATTTGTTGGTAAAGTTGTGAGCTTTTGAGACATCTCGATATAGATGATTTTCAGAGTTCACGACACAGTTCAAATCAAACAGACTTATATCGCAAACTGTTGAGATTGTGAGACTTCGCGACATAGTTCATTTCATGAGTTTGCGACATAGTTCATTTTATGACTTCGCGACTTAGAATAACTATATCGACAAGTCTCCACATTTGACAGAATTTTGATTGAATTTCATTTTATTTCAAAATTTGATAAAAGTCTGACAATTTGCTTAAAATTCCTCATAGAGAGCTTTAGACAGGGTATCTCCCTATATCGCAAAGTCTCCCCAATCCCTTCATCCTGAGGACTTTGCGACATAGTTCATTTCTGAGACTATGCGATATACTTTGCAAGACTTTGCGGTACAGGCCATTTTTTGACTTCGCGACATACAAATAGACTGTACAAATTCATAACTCCATATCGCAGTGTCTCTATCATATAAATACCCTTTTCTAACCGTTCACAACTTTTCATCTTGTCTATTGCTCTCAAACTCTCAAACCTAAGCACAAATTCTCTACTCTCTCTGTCACTCTCTCTCTCGAAATGGCACCCAAATCTCAAACAGTATCATCTTCTATCCCTTTAACCATTCCCAAAGAAACCAATCTTCTCACCATTCCCTCTGAGGCTGAGGCTAACCCAAGGTACAAGTGTTTTGTCCGGTTCTTGAACACTTCCTACCTACGCCAAGCCCTAACCCTGAACCCTACCTTGTATGTCGATGTGTTGGAAGGATTCTAGAGAACGGCGTTGGTGTCAACAATGGCTAGGGAAGATGGAACCTCATTCCAGGAGGTTAGTTGTTCAATTGGAGGCAAACACTTTCAGTTTGGTGAAAGGGAAATCAATGAAGCTTTGGGGTTCAAGGTGGAGGGTCATGACCAAGAAGCTACAGATGCTCAAATCGTAGATTTCATGACCTTCATTCGGTATGCTGAAGAGATAGATACTGGAAAGCTAAATAAGAAGTTTGTGAGAAGGGAGTGGTCATTTCTGTTTGACGCACTCCAGAAGGTGTTTCTCTGCAGGAAGACAGGATGGGACCATATCAGTCACATTGCTGTGAAGCTAGCCTACTCCTTGGCCAACAACCAGGAGATCAACGTGGGAGCCATTGTTGCCCAGTAATAATCTATTGTAGAAGGGGGGTTGAATACAATAGTGTAAGATAATCGACTTCTTAATGTATATATCACAAATATGAAAAGAAAGATAACAGCTTTATTAAATCTGATATAAAACTGTTACAAACTCTCTCAAGAAATTCTGATGTTCTTGAGAGCTGCTAGTTTACAAAAACTCTCTCAAGAAATTCTGTTCTTAAGAGCTTCTCTCTTGATTCCCTCGATTATGTTCTCTCTCGAATGAATACATAAATCGAAACCAAGACTGTGTTTATATAGTGCACACAGCTTCTCTATCAATAACAAGATAAGTCCTAATCAATAACAAAGATAGAAACCTATCCTTAATCGATAGCTACATTCTACAAACCAGGAACAAATAGAATAAACTTCCATGTTTATCTAGACTCCAAATATAACTCGAAGTAGGAATCCTGATCAGCTTCAAGTTCTGATGATCAATCCTGATCATATTCTGAGTAAGAATCCTGATGATCAATAAGATACTGACGCTTGATCAAATACTGATGACCATGCAATACTGATGACGTCAGCAATCCTGATCAGTTGAGTCTAGCTTCTGACGATCATTGAATTCTGATCTAACAATCTCCCCCAATCTCATACTTTGTGAAATAAAGTATAGATTCCAAATATTCAATGATGTCAAAAACATGTATCAAAATGTACAAGTATCTTCAGAAACAACTTATCTGTTTAAGCTTTTTGATAGAACAGATTCATCTTCAAGAAGTTGGATAATAAACTTTCTTCTTTTTCTTCAAGAATTTGAATCAGTCTTTCCTTAAGATTTCTGAGTTCTTCATCTTCCTCATTAATCTGGTAGATAGCTGCTCTGAGATTCTGTATGGAGCTTTTCTGTAGACTGTGCTCTTCAAGCAAAAGATAAGCAATTTCCTTCCCATCAGGATTGAGAGTAAGTTGGGTCATACCAAAAGTTACTTCTTTAACAGCAGTACCTCTTTGCATTTCCACATCCTGACCTCTTTGATTTAAGTACATGGGAATATAATTACCATCGAAATTACTGTTTCCATCCAGTCTTCTTCTTATAGTTGACAAAATCATGTCAGCCCATACTTTGTACACTTGGTTCTTCCATCTTAACAGATAGTGAACATATTTCAGTTCCTGTGTAGTTTTCATCAGCAGATCTTGAATAGATAGAATCTTCACACTATCATCTTTCATGAAGTACAGAAGCTTTTCTTTCTTTTCAAAACCATCATGACAATCTATAACTATATCAACAGCTAATAAATTGTTCAGGTTTTCAGAAGTTAAAGTACCTCCAATTTCTGTCAAGTAGTAAGGATCAACATATGACATATTCAGATATTCACCATCTCTGTGTCCAATACCTCCTCTTGAATTACTTGACAATTGCTTCAAATTTGAAAACATCTTTAACCAGAGTGCTTTTGATCTAACCATCTCAGATAAATCAACAACACTTGAAGCGCTTGTAATAATTCCACCAGACTGAAAATTGATAGGTGTATCACAACTTAATGTGCTAATATGTTTCCACTTCTTATCCTTTTCCTTTTCAAAAACATAGCTTCTTTCCAGTAAAGATTCGTGTCTGCTTGAATTTCTCCATTTTCTTTCATTTGAAACTTTAAGCCTTTGTAGATAGAGATTGAAATCTTCATTTGTTCTCTTTGCAATATCTCTTCTTATGGCTTCTTCTTCTTCATCTACTTCTTTGTTGTGACAATCAACAACAGTAGATAAGATTATCAAATCAACTTCTTGCAGAATTTCAGATTCGTCAGGATCTTGAATATTGTCAGGATTAGAATCTTCAATTTGATTTGTATTGCTGAGAGTTGATTTACTTGATTTTCTTCTCAATTCAGGTTCTTCTTCAACAAATTCCTTGTCTTCTTTCTCCATGATATCCTTGATAACAGGATCTATTAGATTTTGTGAAGTTTCAGGAATTTCTTCAATTCTTAACCCTCTAGACCTTGTCTGTCTAGGTACTGTTTGAGTTGAAGAACCTCTTCTATTTCTTCTAGCACCTCTCCTACCTCTGCTTCCTCTACCTCTAGCAGGAGCAGTATAGCTTTCCATTGTCTCTCTTTGTAGTCTCAAGAATTCTTCATGTGAGAGATCTGGATATTCTTCACTTGCTGTAGAGAGTGCTTTTCTGGCAAATAATTGTTGAACTCTTTTATCAGTGTGATAAAGAGTAACAATTCTACCGTCTTTTGTAGAAAACTTCTGGAATAAATTTGATGCATCTTCAGGATTATCAATAATCACATCTTCATCACCTTCAGGAATTGTAGCAAGAATGTGTCCATGACCAGGTGTCAGGATTTGATCTTCCGTCAGGATCTGAGATTGCACCAATGTTCTTACTGTCTTAACTCCAGAATCAGAAACATGAGTTGACTGCGTTGTTTGACTTTGAGAAGTTTGGATTGTCTTCATAACAACAACATCAGAGGTTTCTCCTTGTATCACTTTGTCACCACCATCATCTCCAGTATCATCATCATTATTTCTTAATACTAGATCAGGTGTACATTTTGTCTGAATAACCTTCTCCCCCTTTTTGACATCAGGATTGGACAATAATTGCAAAATTAAGGAAATAGAGGCTTGAATTTCAGTTACCTTAGTATCCAGAGAATCAATTCTTCTGTTGATAGAGGTTTGTTCAGAAATGACAGATTTCACTTGGGATTCTACTACCCTTAGCTGAAAAGCAGTAGGCACCTTTGTAAAATTTTGAGAAATATCATTCCTCACCAACTCAGTTGAATTCTTGATAGAATCAATCTCACTTTTTAGACTTTTGGATAACAGAGTTGTAGCCTTCAGATGATTCTTCAAGTCTTGATTCTCTATAGACTTCACTACATTATAGGCATGTTCAATAGCAGAAGAAAAACTGATAGATTCATCAGATTGGTGCCATGAATTGTTCCATTCATTCTGGCTAAATGCCTCTGCAGGATCAAAGGAAGGAATAGAAAAATCTTGTCTCTGATCTTTCCCAGTGGAATCATTGCTAGCCATATATGTACTTGATGAACCAAAATTAGTTCCAAGACTAATTTTGAGTGCTGTAGCAAGCTGTTCCTTCTCTTTTCGATTCTCATCATCATCATCACTATCATCAGAAGTATCATCAACAATACCATGAGTAATATCAGGATCAGGAATAGCAATACCTTTCAATTTATCCTGTGGTTCTGAGATAGGATGATCCATTGGTCTTGAACGAAGTGGCTGTATCAAAATAGGTTCAATATCAGGAGCACCACTAGCGTCAGGATGAACATCGTCAGGATTTGATATGCGTGCATCAGTATTTGCTACCAATGGTTCTTGTGGAGCTTGAGGTTCAGAAGCTTCTTCAACACTTTGAGTTAAAGGTTCTTGTGTGCTTCCCTCATTGACAATGTTCGCGACCAATCTTTCAACAGAAGCTGTAGCTTTGCCTGCATCTTCACTTTGAGAAGATGGTTCTTGTGTAGCTGGAATGTTGATGTCTTCATTCTCCCTTTGAGAAAATGGTTCTTGTGTGACCATTCCACTAGCTAAGCCTTCACTCAAACTTTGATTGAGTGGTTCTTGTGTGGCAGGATCAACAGTAGCTGCTGAATTACTCTGAAATTCAGGTTCTTGTGAGCTTGATCCTTTCAGCTTCTTCTGTCTCTGATAGACTAACTCTTCTGCATTCCTCTTTTTCTTTGATGTAGGTGTAAGACCAACCAAGGAAGCAGTTGTAGAAACCTTCTCCCAAGAAATTTCTCTAATCTGAGATGGAGAGGCTGGAGAGTCTGATATAGAGACAACTTTTGTTGTTGCATCAGGAATACTAACATCAGGATTTGCTAGAGCATCAGGAGTAGATGACTCATCAGGATTTGATGTCTGAATATCAGTATCCTTCATTTGCACTGTCAAAGGAATATGATACCTGCTCTTTGATAATTTCCTTGTCTTTTGTGGTTTTGATAAAGGTACCACAGCTTTAGTAGCAGTATCAGCAACTTCCTTGTTCACATTCATCACAGAGGATATAGGTAAGTCATCCTCTGAATCACTTTCATCAATCAACCTTAACTTCCTTTTCACAGGAACATTCTTAACAACCTTATCAACTTTCTTCACCAGGACCCCTTGTACACCCCCTTGTATCTTCTTTTTAGTGAGTGGTGTAGAGGAAAAATCCTTTGAACCTGATTGCCTTCCAGACACATCAGTTCTAGCTGATTTCTTTGATTTTACAACTAAAGTCTTTTGAGAGACAGTAGAGGTGGTTGGTAACTGTTTAGACTGTTTAGGTTGCATGCTTGTGTCAGGAACAAGGTGGGTTGGGCCTTGCCCCATAGCATTAGAAAGTAGTCCATAATGAGTAGGCATTTTCTGATGTAAGAAAAACCTAACCTCATCAGGAATAAAAGCATTTCCGCACAAAATATTTTGCCATATCAGGATTGAAAAAAAATATTCAATAAGATTAAAATAAAATTTTATTTAAGAAAACAAAATTTATTTTAACAATCCTGAATAGCGTTTTGGTTTAAGAAAAATAACCAAATTAATGGTCATAGAATTAAAACACGCTTACCAGCAAACGAGGCAAAAATATTTATGGAAAACCGAACCGTCTCATCGAGATTGTAGAAATGACCTGCACCCTTAATACACATTCTCTATAAAAGAGAACTGTTAAGCATAATCATCATATATCTATTAAAACACAAACCCTCTCCAGAGAAAAACTTACGAAAACCTTTCACCTGCTTTGTTTTTCAATGGCTGCCAATAATCAAAACAACATACCTGATGAAGAACTTGATAGAATTTGGCAACAAATGGATGAGGCTCTTGCTGAGATGGAGCCACAACCAGTTCCTGACCCTCAGGAACATGAAGCGTTTATAAACGCAATGTTTGATGTGGTTTGGCACAACTTCCTGCAAGCCAATCCGAACTGGAATCCGCTTGATAACCTCATCTTTGTCAATGAAGAGGATGAAGACGATTGGGATGATGAAGAGACTGAAGAGAGTGAGAGACGGAAAAAGAGAAAGCTTGATGCATGCACTTCTTGCAGTGTTCAGGCACGGAAGAATCCCGGTGATCACGGTGACGATCCGCCTTCAAGTGCATCTGCTCCCCTCCTTGTCTCTTAAGGATGGAACAAGAGACCTTCCAGTTCTGATGGACTGTGAAGCTGCTCAGGAGCATTCATGCTAATTTGCAGGGCACGTGTTCATGCTTATCTGTAAAGCACGAGTTCCTGAGTAGAAAATAGACTAGGAAAATAAATATGTAATTTCCATTTTTCATGTGTAATGAATCTTCAAGTATTAATGAAATTTGTCCATTTTCTCAATTGTTTTCTTCCTGTACTTGCCTGCAAAATTTGTTAGTAACACTCATAGTGATATAGAGATGATAAATAATAAACTCTGATAATAATGAAATTGAAATTGATAATTAAGACTGAAAACTTAATCAAAGACTAAGTAATAATCTAATTGTCCAGAGTTTACCAGGAGTGTTGATGACAAATTAGCATAGAATCTCTGGTTTTCATACCAGCTTCAATATCTGAGCATCAGGATTTGACCAATTGATTTCCTGTCAGGATTGAGTCCTATCAGGATTTGATCAAAGATACATACCTTTCTGAATAACCATCAGGATTTGACAGTTATCAGGATTTCCTCTCTGTAGCTTTTCCTCAGAAATTCTCAAAATTCATCATTCCAAGTTCATTCACCAACTTATTGAAAGTAGCTTCAGGTAGTGGCTTGGTGAAGATATCAGCTAGTTGTTGATCATTAGGAACAAAGTGAAGTTCAATTGTTCCTTCCAGAACCTGTTCTCTTATAAAGTGATATCTGATACTTATGTGTTTAGTAAGAGAATGCTGAACTGGATTTCCTGTCATTGCAATAGCACTTTGGTTATCACAATAAATAGGGATTTTTGAGTATGACAGGCCATAATCTAACAACTGATTTCTCATCCACATTATCTGAGCACAACAACTTCCTGCAGCAATGTACTCAGCTTCTGCAGTTGAAGTGGAAATAGATTTCTGCTTTTTACTGAACCATGAAACTAGTCTTCCACCCAAAAACTGACAACTTCCTGAAGTACTTTTCCTGTCTATTTTGCATCCTGCAAAATCAGCATCTGAATAACCACACAACCCAAAATCTGATTCCCTTGCATACCAAAGGCCAAGTGAAGGAGTGCCTTTGAGATATCTGAAAATTCTTTTGACTGCAATCAGATGTGGTTCTCTAGGTTTTGCTTGAAATCTTGCACATAGACAGGTTGCAAACATGATATCTGGTCTACTGGCAGTGAGATACAATAAAGAGCCAATCATTCCTCTGTAGTGAGTTACATCTACCTCTTCACCTTGATCAGGATCAAGTTTGGTAGCTGTAGCTATGGGAGTTGAAGCAGGAGTACTGTCTTGCATGTTAAACCTTGTCAGTAAATTCCTTGTGTATTTAGACTGATTAATAAAAATCCCTTCATCAATCTGTTTAACTTGAAGACCCAGAAAGTAACTCATTTCTCCCATCATGCTCATTTGATATCTTGACTGCATAAGCTTGGAAAACTTTTCACACAGCTTATTGTTTGTTGACCCAAAAATGATATCATCAACATAAATCTGAACTAACAGCAACTCCTTACCATGATTCAAATAAAATAGAGTTTTATCAATTGCACCTCTTTTGAATCCACTTTCCAGTAAGAATTGAGCTAAGGTTTCATACCATGCTCTTGAGCTTGCTTTAGTCCATAAAGTGCCTTATCCAGTCTGTAGACATGATCTGGATATTTAGGATCAATGAAACCAGGAGGTTGTTCAACATAAACTTCTTCCTCTAGTTCACCATTTAAGAAAGCACTTTTAACATCCATCTGGAAAACCTTGAATTTCTTATGTGCTGCATAAGCAAGAAATATCCTGATGGCTTCTAGTCTTGCAACAGGAGCAAAAGTTTCATCATAGTCAATTCCTTCTTGTTGGGAATATCCCTTTGCAACTAGTCTAGCTTTATTTCTTATAATGACTCCATCAGAATCAGTCTTGTTCTTGAAAATCCACTTTGTACCAACAATTGATCTATTCTTTGGTCTTGGTACCAGTTTCCAGACTTTATTCCTTTCAAATTCATTCAGTTCTTCTTGCATTGCAGTAACCCAATCAGCATCTTTAAGTGCATCTTCAACTTTCTTAGGCTCCTCCTTGGATAGAAAGTTATTATATAAACATTCATTCTGAGTTGCACTTCTTGTTTGAACACCTGCATCAGGATCTCCAATTATCAAATCAGGAGTATGATCTTTTGTCCATTTCCTTGCTGGTGTCAAATTGTTTCTTGAAGTAGATGCTCCCCCTGGATTGGTGTTATCTTGATTGAAAGAATTTGATTGATTTGAAGCTCTCCCTGAATTATTGCTATGCCCTCCTGATGTGTTATCAGGATCTTCACTTGAATCAGTATCTGAAGAATTCTGTCCTGATGATTGAGTTGACTCTGAACTTGTAGTTGAATGTCGTTGCTCCCCCTCAACATTAGCACTACTAGTTGTATCACTGTTGTTTGCATCATCAGTATTAGCACCATCAGTACCTGGTGAGTCATCAGGATTTGGTGACCCATCAGTATCTGATGAATTGACAGGATCTGATTCAATTTCTTCAGGTTCCTTGGAAGCTTCATTTTCAAATAACAATCTATCATGCGAGTCTTCAATGATTCCAGTTATCTTCTTATCATCAAAAGATACATGAATTGACTCTATGACAGTTCTTGTTCTCAAATTAAAAACTCTGAAGGCTCTTGATGTAGGATAACCTATGAATATTCCTTCATCAGCCTTTGTTTCAAATTTCCCTAGCTGTTCAGGATGAGTTCTGAGAACAAAACATTTACAGCCAAACACATGCAAATGCTTCAGACTTGGTTTCTTCTCCTTGAGTGACTGATAAGGAGTGACACCATGCCTGTTTATCAATGTGAGATTTTGTGTATAGCATGCTGTGTTGACTGCTTCTGCCCAGAAATATGTAGGTAATTTAGCTTCTTCCAACATAGTTCTGCCAGCTTCAATAAGAGTTCTATTCTTCCTTTCTACTACTCCATTTTGCTGAGGTGTGCCAGGAGCAGAGAATTGTTGAATGATTCCTTTGTATTTGCAGAACTCTTCCATCTTTGAATTCTTAAATTCAGTACCATTATCACTTCTCGGAATCTTGACTTTGTACTTTGTGGTTGTCTCAATCATCCTCACATGATCCAACAGAACTTCAGGAGTTTCATCTTTTCTATGCAGAAAATACACCCAGGTGAATCTAGAATATTCATCAACAATTACAAGAGTGTACCTTTTCTTACTGATGGACATGATGTTGACTGGACCAAACAGATCAAGATGTAGCATGTGATATGGTTCTTCAATCGAGGATACTGATTTACTCTGGAATGATGTCCTTCTTTGTTTTGCTTTTTGGCATGCATCACAGAGTCCATCAAGTGTATATAAGACATTAGGTAATCCTCTTACTAACTCTTTCTTAACCAACTCATTGATGTTGCTGAAGTTGAGATGAGAAAGCTTCTTGTGCCAATTCCAACTTTCATCTACTGAAGATTTACTGATGAAACATGTAGGGGAGCCATTAGTATCTGAGAGAATGTTGGCTTCATATATGTTACCATGCCTGTAGCCAGTTAGTGCTATCTTTCCTGTTGCTTTACTGACTACTTCACAATGCGTGGAATAGAAATTGACATGATAACCTCTGTCAGTGATTTGACTAATACTCAACAAGTTGTGTTTTAGTCCCTTCACTAGAGCTACTTTTTCAATGATGACATTTCCAATGATTATATTGCCATATCCCAAGGTTTGTCCAATGTTGCCATCTCCATAAGACACAGTTGGGCCAGCTTTTTCCTCATATTCTGATAACAGGGCTTTGTTTCCAGTCATGTGCACAGAACATCCACTATCCATGACTAACACATTTTCCCTTTTACCCTGCATCAGAATAGTAAAACACTAGTCAGAATGTTTAGGAACCCACACTTGTTGGATTCCTTGTTCATGCATTTTATTAAATTTAACAGCAGAAGACTTTTTGACTTTAGCAGTCCTGACAGGATTTACTCCATCAGGATTTGCTTTGTCAGTATCAGTATTAACAAAAGCATGCTTCACTATGACATTTTCAGTTCTATCAGACTTTGTACTACTTTCAACCTTAGGCAATGGATCATAAAAGTTATAGTACAAATCATGATACTCTTTACATGTATAAATAGAATGCCATAGACTACCACAATGAAAACAGGAATTCTGTGGTTTGTAAAATACTGATCTATTCCTAACATCAGACTTAGGAATTTCAGCAATTTTCTTCTTACTCTTTTTATAATCAATAGCAAGATGATTAGAGTTACCACAGTTAAAACAACTCTTTCTAGGTGCATTTGGGATATACTTATAACCATTTTCTTTATTGATCCCAATTTTACCATTCCTGTTTCTCTTAACAGTAGCTTCCTTTTTCTTATCTGTAACCTCACAGATTTTATCTTTAAGCTGTTTCTGAGACAATAGACCTACATTCTTAGTGACTTTGTTCATGACAGGTTTAGACTTTATAATTTTAATTCCTTGAGTAGAAGAAGATCCCTTTTCAAAAGTAGAATTGGAATCCTTACCAAAAACAAAATTAACAGGAGTAATCTTAGATTTGATTGAGTCTATAACATGTCTATAGGTCTTTGGACTGACTGTCTCATCAATGACAATTTTCTCTTTCAATTTCTTATCTTCATCTGACTTATATCCTAGACACTCTCTCCAATTCTTAGAGGTATTAATCTCATGAAATTTCCTACCAGAGTCTGTCCAGGTTCTGATTTTCTCATTAGCATATTCAAGTTCTTTTTCAAGGGAAGTACATTTAGATGTCATCTCTAAGTGCATGTGTTTAACATTATCACATTCTTTTTGTACTTCTTGCATACGAGAAAATTCAGCTTCTAATATCTCATTCCTCTTCCTAAGGTCAGACATCTCAGATAAGATTCTAGTATTCTCAGCAGTTTGACTTCTAAAGCTAATATGTAATGACTTTAGAAAACGTCTTAACTCAGAAGCATTGTCAGTATCAAAATCAAAGATAGTATTTAGTACCTTATCATCAGGAGCAGCAGTTACATCAGCATTGGCCATTAACGCATAGTTGACTACCTCAGTATCAGATTCTGAGGAGGAGTCCATCCAATCCTTGCTTGATGTGATGAGTGCCTTTGTCTTGTTGCATTCAGAAGCAAAGTGACCCATACCATTACACTTGTAGCATCTAACCTTTGACTTGTCAAATTTGCTACCCTTGCTGTCCTTTTTGATATACTTGTCTTTGTCTGCTTTGAAGGTCTTTTTCTGAAAGTTGCCTTGTCTTCTATTCTTCCTGAACTTCATCCTTCTGAAGTTTCTGACAATCATAGCAACCATCTCTTCCATGTCTGAATCAGAAGATTCATCACCAGTATTGGCATCAGGATTGCCGTCAATATCTGATGAAGAGTCGTCAGGATCTGATTCAGCTATTCTTGCTTTCCTTCTAGAGACCTCCATAGCTTTCCCTTTTGATTTTGCTTCTACATTCAAAGCAATTGACTTTGCCTTGCTGCTTTTCTTGTTCTTTCTCTGTTGAACTTCAAGATCATGAGTTCTTAGCATCCCATAGATCTCATCAAGAGACACAATGTTCAGATCATACTGGTGTCTAATGATTGAGGTCTGAGTATCCCATTCTTCAGGTAAAGCTCTAAGAAATTTGGTGTTTGAATCTTCAGTTTCATATACTTTGTCAACTAAGGATAAGTTGTTCAATAGTGTCAGGAATCTATCATATAGATCAGTCAGGCTCTCTTCAGGTCTTGCATCGAATTGTTCATATTCTTGAATCAATAGAGCCCTTCTGTTTTTCTTGACAGATGCAGATCCCTGGCACTGAGTTTCCAAAGTATCCCAGATTTCTTTTGAAGACTTGCATGCAATCACTCTGTTTGACATAACAGCATCAAGACTATTGTGCAAGATGTTCTTTATCTTTGGTTCCCTGAGTACATGAGCTTTTTCTTCTGGAGTCCATTCAGCTTTAGCTTTGACCACATAATGTTCTGGTACTGTATCTGTTCGTTCTACGAACTTTGTTGGTATATATGGTCCATCACGAATCCTGTCCAAGTAGTCAGGATCCATAGCCTCCAGGTACATCAGCATCTTTACCCTCCATGTAGGATATTCTGATATCTTTAAGATGGGAATCTTCATGCTTTCATACTTGGTTGTCGACATCTTTAGATCGTATCTGATTCAAAATTAAATCAGTTTGCTCTGATACCAATTGTTGCCCAGTAATAATCTATTGTAGAAGGGGGGTTGAATACAATAGTGTAAGATAATCGACTTCTTAATGTATATATCACAAATATGAAAAGAAAGATAACAGCTTTATTAAATCTGATATAAAACTGTTACAAACTCTCTCAAGAAATTCTGATGTTCTTGAGAGCTGCTAGTTTACAAAAACTCTCTCAAGAAATTCTGTTCTTAAGAGCTTCTCTCTTGATTCCCTCGATTATGTTCTCTCTCGAATGAATACATAAATCGAAACCAAGACTGTGTTTATATAGTGCACACAGCTTCTCTATCAATAACAAGATAAGTCCTAATCAATAACAAAGATAGAAACCTATCCTTAATCGATAGCTACATTCTACAAACCAGGAACAAATAGAATAAACTTCCATGTTTATCTAGACTCCAAATATAACTCGAAGTAGAATCCTGATCAGCTTCAAGTTCTGATGATCAATCCTGATCATATTCTGAGTAAGAATCCTGATGATCAATAAGATACTGACGCTTGATCAAATACTGATGACCATGCAATACTGATGACGTCAGCAATCCTGATCAGTTGAGTCTAGCTTCTGACGATCATTGAATTCTGATCTAACAGCCATAATTCTCAAAGAATTGGCTCAGAGGCTAGGCAGGACTGTTCGTGGTAGAGGTAATGACATCTTTTACCCTCGTTTCCTTCAAGTAATTTTAAATTTTCTTGATGCAAATGTCCATGAATTGGAGGGTATAGATAAAACTAAAATGGCTTATTCCAAGTCCATGTCCAAAGTTCTATTTGGCTCATTGGACACAAGGAATCAAGTGGATGTGATTCTAAGTGCGACCAAGCATATGCAGGACACATTTGAGTCTTATCCACTTGATAAGCCTATATACCATGCACTTTCCTGGACAGGGGAGGCTGAGACTGAAGGAGCTACACAGTCTAACCCCAGCCTTCCCATCCCATCCAGCAACCCCACTGTAAACAGTACCATAGAAGTTAGGCAGCCAAGTGCATCAATCTCTCAAAAGATTGGTGTTACTAAAAAGAAGTCAAAGAAGAGAGCCCTAGCAGTGATAAATGAATCTGTAGAGATAGATAGTGAGAATCCTGAGTCACCTCTCACCAGACAAAGTAAGAAATCCAAATCCAAACCTACCACTAGATCCTCCCAACAGGATTCAGATGTGGAAAAAGGGGTACACCTGTTACTGTCCATGGCCTCTCAACAGGTCATTGGCATTGAAAAGAGCAGTCTCCCCACTGCACCCTGTACAGAGTCTGCACAGGGTCAAGAACTCACTCTTGACCCTAGGAGTGATAAGGCTGATCATACACAGAGTGGAGAGCACATCACTGATGAAACTCCTCCTATTTCTCAGGGGGAGTTGCCACAATCTAATCTAAACCCCACTTCTCTCTCAGATTCTTCCATAAAAATTTCTTCTGAACAAGAGAGTCATTCCAATGACAATCTTGCCTTTGATCAATCACAATTCTCTCCTGTGATTGAGCCAATTTCAAGTGACATGGTGCATGACACTATGCTCACCACCCAGGAACCACATCTAGTTGGTCAGGGAATGCATGCTGGGGCATATCCTAATGACACCAACACAAACATGGAGGATTCACCAGTTTTCACTGGAGACTCTATGCCCAATTCTCCCATCCTTAGGGATGTGGAACTGTCTTCACAGACAAATAGGGCTAATGTTGTAACACATCCCATTTCAATGGAGACAACATTAGACCCTACAGCCATTCCAAGGCTGGAGGAGACTCAAAACCTTACATCTCATGAAGTGCCTAGCACTAGCTCTCACTTGGCTCAGGCCACTATGTCAGAATGGCTGAAGCCTGTGCACCATGACAGGCCTTCAGGATCATCATCTGTGCCTTCCAAAATGACAGAAGAAGCCATACAAGATCTCCATGTGGCACAGATCGATGAGTTCTCAAAAATAGCTCAACATCTCCTCACCTCAAATCTCCCAAATGCTGATTATGAAGCCATTTTACTCTGCCACAAGGAGGATGTTGAAGCTCAGCAGGAGAAGATAGTGGATGCAGCTGAACCAGAGGGAAATGTGGATGCCTGGTTGGATGCTAAGAGGACTCTCAAGCTCAAGGATGCCCTAGCTTTTCTAAGGGAAGAGTACCTCACTTCTCTGGGCTCAACTGCAAAGGATCTTTCTCTTGCTGCCATCTATGATGCTGTTAATGAAGTCTACAGGAATCAATTAAAGGCTCTGCAACACCTCCAATATCCTGCTGGTGCAACAACAGATGCTGACTTCAATGATGAAACAAATGGACCTGCCTATCCCTGGGGAAGCTCAAGACATCTTGTCTGATCCCAAGCCTAAGGGGGAGAAACAAAAGGAGGTCATTCTGAAACAGAAAGGGGGAGTACCTGCCAAGCAGCCAAAGCATAAGGGCAAGGGCAAACTCATTGAAGAAACCATAAAGCCAATCATTCTTCCCCCTGTAGAGGTCATAAGTGCAGAAGGTCAGAAGAGCACAATCTCAACCACCTACTATCCATCAACAATGCCTAAAGATATCTCAACTCCTCAACCTACTCCCAATGCTAAACCTGTCAAAGCTGCAATTATCACAGAAGCCAAGCTACAGGAAGTTGCCAATTCAAACATCTATCATGATGAGGCCTTCCTGGAGTTTCTGAAAGCCATCTACAGTAGTGCTCAAGGAGATGCAAGGATGTACAGACAGAAGATCAAGGAAAGCATCAAGTATTTCACAGTGGCAGTAAGGAAAATCAAGGATGTCCATCTAAGAGAGATAATCATGGTATGCAAGGACAACTACTTGTGGCACCTAGCTTTTCAAACTCTAGAGAAACTGAGATTTACTGAGCTGTCAATCATTCTGGATTTGATTGAAAAGCATGGGATGAACAATGAAAGTCTTTATAATGACTTGAAGATGGACCAGAATAAAAGATTGCCTGAGGTTATATCCAAGCCAAGGACAATAATTTACCAAAGCCTATCTCAAGACAGTAGTATTGACCAACTAGTAATTCCCTCAGACCTGTTAATGAAGAACAATGCAAAGATCAACCAGGTGCTGCAAATGCTGAGAGCTAAGAGAGGAGCTAGGACAGCTGAGGAACTAGAGATGATTCGAACTCTACAATCTTTTCTAATTCATGGAGTCATTCCTGAATCTGTCAAAGAAAAGAGCAAAAAGAAGGATGGGGAGGATGATGATGAGGAGAAAACCTATGAAAGGAGATCTTAGACAAGGAGAAATAAGGATGGATCTAGTGAGAGCAGCAGGAGCAAATATCCAAAGAAATCAAAAAATGCTGGTGATGACAAGAGGGACTCAAAAGGGACAAAGGAAACAACCAGGAAAACAAGAAGTGGAATTCAGCAAGTCAAGGACATTGCCAACAGTACTTTAACCACAACACAAGACTCTAAGTCTAGGGTGGGTACTGTTAGCAATGATCCTCCAAAATCATTATCCATGACTTCTGAACCTGAATTGCCACAGAAGAAAGATGAAGCCACTAAAGTAATTTCAAGAAAACACTTCCACAAAGTTACAGCTAGTGGAGTGTTACAGTGGATGAAGGGGAAAGGAATGAAGCTACTTCCAAGTGATGTGGCACTGAAGACTGATTCTCCTTGTTCCAGAAAGGTGTCTCTTGTGAAACATATGAAGATCAAGAGTGTACCCAGAAGGATAAGGATAACAAAGAAGACTGGAAAACTCACAAATGTTATTGGCATCAATGTGCTTCCACTAAATGAGGACTATGATGAAGAAGCCATAGCATTTTTGAGGGCTCAAAGGATCTTTGAAGTCAAAGTGAAGTTGAATCATCTAGAGATCAAGTACACTGATGGAAGAGAAAGAATAATGAAGCAAGGGGGATGGCAACATTTTGACACCTATGAGCAAGAAAGAATCAATGCCTTGTTAAATTTTGAAGAAAAGGAAGAAAGGTTGTGGAAAACAGAGATTGCCAGATTCATGAAAATGCACTCTGAATATAAAGAAAATCTAAAGAAGCTGAATGAAGAAAAGAGGTGTGAGAAAGAAAAAAGAGATGGCTGAGATGGAAGAAAGAGCAAAGGAGCTAAGGAAGAAAGGGCTGTGCAGGGTAAAGCAAAATCCTTATACTGTTGAGTACAAAAATCATTATGGAGGAATAAGCAAGATAAGGATGGAGCTCATACATTCATATGTGGAAAGTGCCCTCAGAACAGCAGCTGAAGATCTAAAAGATTCTCCTCTCATTGAAGAACTGATTGCAAGGGATGAATTTTTACTGGCCATCTCTGAAATAAAGAAGAATGAAGAAATAAGGAAGAAGAAAGTCTATGATGATTTCTTAGAGAAACAATTGGAAACTGAAGCTATGTAGCTCAAGGAGAAATTCTGTAAGACCAAATTTCCAAGTTGTTATCAAATTCTGTTCTTAACTTTATCTTCTTTATACTTGTTCTTTTTATGTTAGTTAGGCTTGTTATCAGACATGAAATTGTGCCTAAGGGTCTTACTCACAATTTGGGGGAGATTGTTAGGCTCAAGACATGTGTGAACACCACTATTAACAAGCCTACACTTTGTGACTAGGTCACATTACATGACCTAGTGAGTTCTATCACTAGGATGTAGTATAGGTCTCTAAATGTACTTGTCTTGTTCTCATGAACATTAGCTTGATCATGTATGCTCAAAGTTATAATGAGCTTAGTAAAGTTTCTTGCATCTAGACTGTATATAGGCCATTGAATAATTGTCCTGGTAGAAGTTCAGAAGTGTTCATGCAGTAGGATAGAGATAAATAAGGCTATGAAGAAATAAGTTGCAGAAATTTGTCTAAGGCATTATATAGCAAAGTCAGAAGAAAGCTATGTCGTGAAGTCACCAATATCCATGTCGTGAAGTACTATATCGCATAGTCCATTTTGTACTATGTCGAGAAGTCCTCAAGACACATGTCGTGAAGTGTTGAAGTCAGCAAAGTCAAAGAAGCCTAGATCGCGAAGTCCTCAGAATCCCTATGTCGCATAGTCTTCAAATGACCTATGTCGCATAGTCTTCAAATGACCTATGTCGCATAGTCTTCAAATGACCTATGTCGCAAAGTCTTCAAAGGCTAAATCGCGAAGTCCTCACAAGTGAGATCGCGAAGTCATGAATGAAGTGGAGTTCACGATATCAACACTTAGCCGTTTACAACAAGACAAATCAAGGTACAGAATCAAGAATCAAAAGAGACAAATACTGAAGCATTTGTTCTGGCAAGGTGGTCCAAAGAACAGATGGCAAATCTACAGCTAAACTTGGAGAGAAAGATAAGAGACAAGCAGCTACAGAAACGGGAAAGACTCCGAAAAGCAGGTGGTCCTTCCTGACACAGTTAACGTCTTATGGCAGGACAAGTTGGACTTTCAACAAGGGGTAACTGTGTAAAAATAGGTGTGTGCACTAGTTTGTATAGGGCTTATATATATATCATGCACATCCTATTGTTAGCTGCAAGAAGAGAGATACACATAGTTATTTGCTAAGCTCTTTTCTCTGTAAGCAAGCAAGTTCAAACTGTTCTTGTTTAGAAGCCAGAAATTCTATTGTGAATTTCTTGGAAAGCTGTAGTATTTAATTTGCTTATACAAAGTAGATTAAAGTGATTTTGTGTGTTATTTACTTTCTGCATATTACATATCATAATCATATACAGTCTGTTACTTAGTTTTCGAGAATCGAAAAATATATCAAACTATCCATTCACCCCCCCTCTGTCTAGTTTCTAGTAGTATTCATTTCTAACAAGTGGTATCAGAGCGTAGGCTGTTAACGTACAAACAGGAAAACGGAATAAGAGTATAGAAACCGGCAACGGAATCAGGTTCGCACGCTGCTGCCAGGGTTCAACTGCCTAGAACCAATAGGTGTTTGTGGCTGTATTTGGACTAAATTCACAAGGTTTTCGGGCAATATAGAGGGGAGGATTTCCGGAAATGTCTGTCACAAGTGCTCCTACTCGAGGTTAGTAGAGAGAATGTGACAGGGGATCCTTGTAAATGGCCTACATATCCTATATTTATAGGAATCAAGTCCATATGTAGTTCTCTAGGGTTTGGACTCCTTGTTTGATGAATAAGCCACGGTTTTGATAGATATTTGCCTCCTGGATGTGCTTGATTGATGAATATTTGATAATTTCTTAAGAGTCCTACTCCTAGTAGGTCACTAGAAGCCTTCATCTTCATGTATAAAGTGATATATTCAGCCTATGTATGTATATCTCTTGTATATTTAATAAATATCCTCATAGCTGGTATATTTATCACATCCAAGGTGATAAAGATTGACTGAGAATCCATTCCTTGAAGATAGAAATGTGCTCCTTAAGTTTAGGAGAGTGCAGCTGAGTAGGACACTGCCTCCAGGGGGTTCTGGCAGTACCCCTGTCTGACTGGGGCAGATTCACCCTAAGTGAGGAGATCCATAAGCGGGGGTTTGTCCATGGAACCTCTCGAGAGCTGAACCCCACGATAGCACTTGACTTGATAATAATTAACATTTTAACATCTTCATCAGGCCTCTTTGACTAGCCTTGGCCCAATCAAATGGGTTTGTAATCTTTATGGGCCGTAAATTAAGCCCAGCTAAATTTCGAGCACAATATATATATTTCCAGTTTTCATACTTTGCAGTTATAGATTAAAGTAACCGTTGAGGTATGTGTACGTATATATGATTATGTATCTATGTGTGTAAACTGGTTAAATGGATAGGTGTCTAGGGTTTGAATGTAAAAAATTGTTTTTTAAATATGACCCAAATACTGTTTGTGTGTAGATGAAGCGAGTAAATGACATAAACAAGCATAGACAGGTCTGGCTTGTGTAGAAGCTTTTTCAAAGGGTGATTGGTGATAACCTTGATCTCTCTCCCTTGGAAGTAATACCTTAGTTTTCTGCTTGCAGTGACAAGGGCATAGGCAAACTTTTTACAGGGGGTAACGAGTCTCTGCATCCTTCAATACTTGGCTAACATAATAGATGGGTTTTTGCCCTTCATCATCTTCCTTAATCAAAACGGCTCCAACTGCCGCATTTGACGCCGACAAGTAATTGGCCAAGGGCTCGGATGGAGCGGCTGTTGCTAGCAAAGGTGGAGATGATAGATATGCCTTCAATTCATCAAAGGCGGTTTGACATTCAGGAGTCTACTTGATAGTCTTTGGAGTTGTTGTTCCTGTTAGAAATGAATACCACTAGAAACTAGACAGAGGGGGGGTGAATGGATAGTTTAGATATTTTTCGATTCTTGAAAACTAAATAAGCTGTATATGATTGTGCTATGTAATATGCAGAAAATAAACGACACACACAATCACTTTAATCTACTTTGTATTAAGTAAATTAAATACTACAGCTTTCCAGAAATTCACAACAGAATTTCTAGCTTCTAAACAAGAACAGTTTGGATCTTGTTTTTCTTACAGAGAAAAGAGTGCTTAAGATAAAACAATGTGTATCTCTCTTGCAGCTAACAATAGGGTGTGCATGATATATATAAGTCCTATACAAACTAGTGCACACACACCTATTTTTACACAGTTGCCCCTAGCTGAAAGTCCAACTTGTCCTGCCATAAGAGGTTAACTGTGTCAGGAAGGACCACCTGCTTTTCGGAGTCTTTCCCGTTTCTGTAGCTGCTTGTCTCTTATCTTTCTCTCCAAGTTTAGCTGTAGATTTGCCATCTGTTCTTTGGACCACCTTGCCAGAACAAATGCTTCAGTATTTGTCTCTTTTGATTCTTGGTTCTGTACCTTGATTTGTCTTGTTGTAAATGGCTAAGTGTTGATATCGTGAACTCCACTTCATTCCAGACTATGCGATGTCACTTGTAAAGACTACACGATATGGCCTTGAGGACTTTGCGGCATAGGCCATTTGAGGACTTCGCAATCTAGCCTTTTTGAGGACTATGCGACATAGGTCATTTTGAGGACTATGCGACATAGGGTTTCTGACGACTATGCGACATAGGCTTTCTGAGGACTTCACGATTTAGTACATCTTGACTTTGCTGACTTCAACACTTCACGACATGAGTTTTGGGGACTTCACGACATAGTACAAAATGGACTATGCGATCCAGCACTTCTCGATATGGATATTGGCGACTTCACGACATAGCTTTATTCTGACTTTGCTATATAATGCCTTAGACAAATTTCTGCAACTTATTTCTTCAGGGCCTTATTCATCTCTATCCTGCTGCATGAACAATTCTGAACTTCTACCAGGACAATTATTCAATGGCCTATATACATTCTAGATTGCAAGAAACCTACTAAGCTCATTATAAGTCTGAGCATACATGATTAAGCTAATGTTCATGAGAACAAGACAAGTACATAGAGAGACCTATACTATATCCCAGTGATAGAATTCACTAGGTCATGTAGTGTGACATAGTCACATAGTGTAGGCTTGTTAATGGTGGTATTCAGACATGTCTTGAGCCTAACAGCTCCCCTTAGGGTGTCAAAGAAAGGTAGACATCTCTCTGCCAATTTTGATATGAATCTTCTCAAGGCGGCTAACCTTCCCGTCGGCCTTTGGACATCACAGACTGTCTTGGGAGGGTGCATGTCCAATATTGCTTGAATTTTCTCTGGATTAGCCTCTATTCCTCTTTGACTCACCAAGAAGCCTAGGAATTTTCCTGCTTCTAAGGCAAATGTACATTTGTCCGGATTGAGCTTCATGTTATGTGCTCGTAACTTCTCGAAGCATTCCTTCAAATCTGCAAGGTGAGTGTCTAATAGCAAAGATTTAACAATCATATCATCAACATATACCTCCATGTTTCTACCAAGTTGACCAGCAAAGATTTTGTTCATCATTCTTTGATACGTTGCTCCAGCATTGATGAGACCGAAATGCATGACCTTGTAACAATAAACCCCTCGGTGAGTGATAAATGATGTTTTCTCTCTATCTTCTGGTGGCAACTTGATTTGATTATATCCCGAAAAGGCTTCCATAAAACTTAGTGTTACGACCAATCTCAACACGCAAGTGCACGTGATCTCAAGTAATACAGATAGCAAATAAGGTTCGTTCCTACAGGGACTCGTTGTTTGTCTAGTTAATTCACTCACCAATGTATGATTATTATCCGATGCTAAAACAAATAACAAAGTGGATTTTTGTTATCACTATAATTAATCTAAGAATTATAACTAATTATCAACTACTTGAACTGAGATTTATGTCGAATTACTTATACAAATAAAACATGGAATTTTAACTTCATTAAACAATCCATCTATAGTCTTCAATTCTCTAGCCCTTTCATGTGATTTGTTAATACCTGATCGAATACACAAAACTGATAAAAGCCAACTTTCGTTGTACCAAT
This sequence comes from Heracleum sosnowskyi, assembly GCA_030848705.1. Taxonomy (NCBI): domain Eukaryota; kingdom Viridiplantae; phylum Streptophyta; class Magnoliopsida; order Apiales; family Apiaceae; genus Heracleum; species Heracleum sosnowskyi. Next base: position 524,142 of record JAUIZM010000046.1, on the reverse strand, counting down.
ACCATCCTAAATAATATCCACAATGAAGATAGAAATCACTTAGTCTTCCAATTATGCTTAGTCCCTATATGTCTATAAAGATTGAAAACATAATGGTTGAAGTACAAGCATTCAATTGATCACATAGTCGTCATAAAACGGTTAGAGTTACGACACTAATTACGAATGATATTCTCACGCATAAAACTATGCTAGCATGGCAAGTTCTAAACTCTTAAATCCACTTTCGCTTCAATAAGAATTAACACACAATTACAGGAGTTAGCTACTCTCCTATAACGAATTAAAACAACCATGATAGGATATCGCATCAATCACACTATAGGCATCGAGAAAATTCAACAAATAAACTTCATGAATAAATCCGCTAAAACCCCATGACAACTAATTAGTTCATAATCCAACTAATCGTCACCATGGGTTCTAATGTAAACATGATTGAAGAAAACGAATCAATATTGGAATAATTATCAAAGGTTCTAAAGAATACACCCAAACCAAGCATCCACAAGCTAGAAAGAATACAAGAATAAATTGAAAACTATCTTCTTCCTTGCTTCTTCGTGCTTCAAAACTCCGTATATAATATGTGGTATATGTCTCTCCTCGTTCTCTAGGGTTTTCTTCTCTTTTTATATGCCTCCAGGTGCAAACAAGTCGTACTAAATTGTAATTTGACTTCAACTCGAAAAATCAGCAAATCGGGTTCAAAACAGGAAATTTCGTCAAACAGACTGGCGCTGCCGCGCCACGATTGTATAGGATAGCGGCGCTGCCGCGCCAGATAATTACTGCTCCTTTTTCCAGCGGCGCTGCCACGCCATAGGCAAGCTCAAACACGGCGCTGCCGCGCCGTGCCTTCTGTCCAGGAAGACGAATTTTTCCATTTTCTTCGTTTTAGCTCCAAATTGCATTCCGATTGCTCCGCTTCATTCCTAGTACACCTGTGATAAATATACCTGCACAATACCCTTAAAAGAGATCAAAAATACCACAACTCGAGTACAAACAATCGTTTTAAGCCATACGGAAACGTTTTAAGTGAATAATATACCCACTTATCACACCCCCAAACTTAAACCGATGCTCGTCCTCGAGCATAAACAAACAATTTATTACAACTAACTAGTACCACTTCCGTAGGTGATCACGGTTGCATTTGGCATATGCAACAAGCCCTTTAAACCCCTAGGCAGCCCTAGTGGACGAGTAAGGTCTCGTGAGGGCCTATAGTGAATGTACCCACAAAATCCATCTAACAATGCAACTACAAATGCAACTAACTACATGTATGCAACTATATGGAAATGCAAGGACCCCCTTAGACTAACCAAAACCATTCATTAGGCAAACATCTCAAATCATGCAATAACTTCCAAACAGAGCTCGACTAAATTCCCGTATACTAACAATACATGCATAGGAACGTGGTGTGTGATACTCATCAGATATACTCCTAACACTAGATCAAAAATCATACCAATTCTTAGTCAAGGCAATCACAAGTTTATAAAAAGAATGAACGGTAGACACTTCATAACTTCGAGACACCTCCATCATCATTCAGGTTAACCAGGAATTCATGCTTTATTACTACGACACATACTACTATATACAATACACATGCTTATTTAACCGTGCAATGAGTGAGACCCCAAAAGGCTTATACAATAATACCCATGTAACGAGCGTTAGGTTAGCGGATCCCAGACCACAAAGGACCTTAGGTCACTAGGCACATTGCCCCCATTGAACTTAATTGCTCGAGTATTAAAGAGCTCACTCGTGGTTAATTTTGCATTTAACTATTTACATGACTCTTTTTTTTTTTTCTTTTTTTTTCTTTCATATATACAATCTGGAATGAGAATTCTCATTTCCAACCCTAGACTACTCATATAAATATGAGCCGGCTACTAGCCATTTGACGCCTAGCCATAAACAACAAAACAACTAGCATGAAAATCCTGTTTCCCCCAAACTTATACTTTAGTGCTCTTACGTTATCAAGGGAATAAAGAACATTCTAAATATAACCAGGTAATTAAACCTCAAAACATCCAAACAAGCATGACCCCCAATCTAGCCCAAAAGCAAACAATGAGTTGTGTAAATGTTTTGTCCCCATAACAGGCATGTCAATTTCATAGAAACTATAAATCAACCCTCTATTCATGATTACCACACTCAAATCAACATCTACCTGCCAAACAGAAATAGGTCGTCCTAAGGGATCATGAAAATGCATGCCATGCTCATGCAACTATATGAACATAAATATCACAATAAACAGAATGTCCTAAATGCTCTAACTAACATGCAACAAAATGCTCTAAACTAACATGAAATTAACTAACATGCACAAATGCTCCTAACATGCAATATACCTATTATACAAATGCACCTTTCATCCCCACCCCCAAACTTAAAATTTTCAATGCCCACATTGAAGGTAAGAATAAAAAGAGTGCACGGCATACCTACTCGTCGTCCGAACCACTCCCATTAGGAGTGTCCGGTGGCGGATAGACAGCGCCAGCTCCAAAGGACGGAAAAGTCACGTCCACCCCACTTGCACGCAAAGCCGTGCTCAAAGCCTGTGCAAACTGACCAAAATCTGCTGCAAAACTTGCCTGCATATCGTGCACCGCATCGATACGCCTCGTCAATCGCCTATACTGCCGCTGACTAATAAGAGAACCTCCATCCTGAGGCTCCTCCTCCTGCTGCTGCTGTTGCTGCTGTTGACCCCCTACTACAAAACCAAGACCCCACCAATCCGGCTCACCTCCATCCCACACATTCAGCCTCATTATACTCTGATGATCCAGTGCTGCCTGTGGCTGCTGCACAACCTCCTCTGCTGACCAAATAGCACCACCATCCCTAGCCAACCTAGCAATAACCGAACCATAAGGTATCGCCGCAGTGGTACTCCCTTGCATAAAACGGAGAATCCCCTGGTGGATCAAATTACCCACATCCACAAACTCTCTGCTGCAAATAGCATACAACAAGATAGCCCTCTCAACTGTCACCTCATTAGAATGCCTAGTAGGGATGAGGTTAGCATAAATGAACAAGTGCCAAGTACGCGCATATTGATTCAGCGCCGTCGACATAAACGAAGTAGGCTCAGTAGTGCCACGCCTCAAGTTCCACTGTGTACCTGGAACACATAACCGCTGAATAATCATCTGAAGGTCCACAACATCGCGAGTCCTTCCCGACCAATCCTCTTGATTCCTCCTAGGAGCCGGAAAACCAAGAACACGACGAATAGCACGCGGCCGATAATCCACACGAAACCCACGAACTTGGCTAATCCCATTCCTTTCCACACTAGCGTTCGCATAAAACTCGCGAACCACAGTCATCGGAACAGGCTCCGGAGCCTCACAAAATTGCTCCCAACCTCTCTCCTGAATAATCTCCAACATATACCCATCCGACGCCGTAGGCAAAAGACCCCTCTCACGGGCAATAAGACGCCCCAACAAATCATTATAAGCCTCACGAGCCTCATTATAAACAAATTGAGGTCCACCATTACCTCCCCCAGAATCAGATGAAGAAGAAGAACGAGGGTTCCTTCCACCAGCCCCACTACCACTAGCACCCTCACTACCACCACCAATTACAACCCGTTGTCGCTTGGATGCCATTGAATCGAATGGAAGAAGTGTTTAGAATGTTTGAGAATTTTTGAGATTTGTAAGTAGTGTATGTATAGGTTTGTAGAGGTAGGGTTATGGGATGTGGGTTTATATAGAGAATTTTAGGGTTAGTGGGTTAGGATAATGGGCCACTAAATACAACAACAAACTTTTTTTTTTCTCAACAGTCGACACGGCGCTGCCGCGCCAGGATTGTGCTTTAGCACGGCGCTGCCGCGCCAAACCTTCTGATGAAAATTTTTTCTATTTATTTTTATTTATTTATTTATTTATTTATTTATTTTTTTAAAACACTCAACAAATACAAAAATACAATTATACAATTACCATCAAGTGGGTTGCCTCCCACGAAGCGCTCTTTTTAAGTCATTAGCTTGACATAGCTCCATCTCCTTACGTTGGGCAAATTAGAACCGCGGTCTCAACTTCGCGATTCAACTTCTCTCCAAAATATGGCTTTAACCGCTGACCATTGACCTTGAACGACTGGTCCGGTGACTTGTCAAAAATCTCCACTGCTCCATGCTGAAAAACTGTTTTAACTGTGAATGGACCTGACCAACGTGACTTCAACTTTCCAGGAAATAACCGAAGTCGAGAGTTGAACAACAACACCAATTGCCCGGGCACAAATGTCTTAAGAACCAACCGACGATCATGCCACCTTTTGACTTTCTCTTTATATAGCTTGTTGTTCTCATAAGCTTGCAATCGAAACTCGTCCATTTCATTCAACTGAACCATACGCTTCTCACCTGCTGCTGTAAGATCAAAATTCAGCTTCTTCAACGCCCAATAAGCCTTGTGTTCTAACTCAGCTGGCAGATGACATGCTTTTCCATACACAAGCTGAAATGGTGACATTCCCAAAGGTGTTTTATAGGCCGTCCGATAAGCCCACACTGCTTCATCAAGCTTCAAAGCCCAATCCTTCCTAGAAGGACTTACCACCTTCTCAAGAATCCGTTTAATTTCACGATTAGACACTTCAGCTTGCCCATTGGTTTGAGGATGATAAGCTGTAGCAACTCGATGATTGATATTGTAGCGTGCCATAAGAGATGTAAACTTCCGATTGCAAAAGTGCGTACCTTCATCACTGATGATAACCCGTGGAGTGCCAAACCGAGTAAATATATTCTTGTGAAGGAAATTGAGCACCACCTTAGCATCATTCGTTGGAAGTGCCTTTACCTCCACCCACTTAGACACATAATCCACAGCTAACAGAATATACTGATTACCACATGACGGAATGAACGGTCCCATGAAGTCGATTCCCCACACGTCAAAGATCTCTACCTCCAACATGACATTAAGAGGCATCTCGTCCTTACGAGAAATATTACCAACTCGTTGACATCGATCACATCTCAACACAAACTGATGAGCATCCTTGAATAGAGTCGGCCAATAGAAACCTGTTTGAAGAATACGTGTGGCTGTCTTTTCACCCGCATAATGACCTCCATAAGCTGTAGCATGAAAATCACTAAGAATAGCCTCGGTCTCACTGTAAGGAACACAACGCCTAATAATCTGATCAACTCCTTGCTTGAACAAAAACGGCTCATCCCAAATATACTGCTTGACATCATGTAAGAATTTCTTCTTTTGAGCATAAGAGAGCTCAGGTGGTATGATGTTACTTACTAGATAATTCACAATGTCGGCATACCATGGTTCAACATCTTTCACACTGAATAGTTGCTCATCCGGAAAAAACTCATTAATAGCCGTATTGTCTTTAGGTGACTTCTCATGATCTTCCAATCTAGAGAGATGGTCAGCTACCTGATTCTCCGTCCCCTTTCTGTCCTTGATTTCCACGTCAAATTCTTGCAATAGAAGAACCCAACGAATCAACCTTGGCTTAGCATCTTTCTTCGCCAGGAGATAGCGAATAGCAGCATGATCCGTATAAACTGTCACCTTAGTACCAAGCAGATAAGAGCGAAACTTTTCAAACCCGTAGACAATAGCAAGTAGTTCCTTCTCAGTGGTGGTGTAATTCATCTGAGCATCATTAAGAGTTTTGCTTGCATAATAAATAACATGAAACACCTTTTCTTTCCTTTGGCCTAGAACGGCCCCAAGCGCAAAATCACTAGCATCGCACATCAAAGCAAATGGTTGGCTCCAATCAGGAGCTGTAATAACTAGAGCAGAAATTAATTTCTTCTTCAAGATCTCGAATGCATGTAAACAAGACTCATCAAACTTGAACGGAACATCTTTTTCCAAAAGATTGCAAAGTGGCTTAGAAATTTTTGAGAAATCCTTTATGAAACGCCTGTAGAACCCCGCATGACCAAGAAAGCTGCGAATACCCTTGACTGAAACAGGGGCAGGAAGGTTCTCAATAGTCGCCACCTTTGCCTTGTCAACTTCCAAACCTTTACACGAAACCTTGTGTCCCAGAATGACACCTTCTTGTACCATGAAATGGCACTTTTCCCAATTTAGAACAAGATTTGTCTCCACACAACGCTTTAGAACCAAACTCAAGTTTTCCAAGCACTCATCAAAAGAATCCCCAAAGACTGAGAAATCGTCCATGAATACTTCCACATTACTTCCAATCATGTCAGAAAAAATGGCCATCATGCATCTCTGAAAAGTAGCTGGTGCTCCACACAACCCGAAAGAAACACGTCTGAAAGCAAATGTACCAAATGGACAAGTGAATGTAGTCTTCTCTTGATCCTCGGGTGCTATGCAAATCTGATTGTAACCAGAATACCCATCAAGCAAGCAATAGTACTGATGTCCAGCCAATCTGTCGAGCATCTGATCAATGAACGGAAGTGGAAAATGATCTTTTCGAGTAGCCTTGTTCAACTTTCGATAATCCATGCAAATCCTCCAACCAGTAACTGTTCGCGTAGGAATGAGCTCGTTCTTTTCATTAGTAACCACTGTCATGCCTCCCTTCTTAGGCACGCATTGCACTGGACTCACCCAAGAACTATCAGAGATCGGATAGACAATGCCTGCATCAAGCCATTTAAGAATTTCCTTCTTCACAACTTCCTTCATAACAGGATTCAGTCTCCTTTGATTATCAACTGTAGGTTTAGCTCCCTCTTCCAAAGGAATTTTGTGCATGTAGTAAGAAGGACTAATACCCTTGATGTCTGCTATAGTCCACCCAATGGCTGATTTGAAATCCCTTAAAATTCACAATAGCTTTTCCTCTTCCATGCCTGAAAGCTTAGATGATATAATAACAGGTAAGGTAGAAGAATCTCCAAGATAGGCATACCTTAGATGTTCAGGCAATGGCTTAAGTTCCAATGTAGGTGCTTCCTCGATAGATGGCTTAAGTCTAACATGAGACTTCTTCAGCTCTGACAACCCCAAAGATTCAAACGGAATCTTAAACTTCTTTCATGGAGATGCATTAAGATATTGCAAGTGTTCTTCATCCACTTCGTTCTCAATCTCCAAGTCATTAGCAAGAACTCTTTCCAACACATCAGTTTTGATCAAGTGTTGAGTTGCGGAGTTAACCACCTTGTCCACCATATCAATTTTAAAACACACTTCCTCATCAGTTGGAAGCTTCATTGCATTGAAAACATTAAAGGTGACATTTTGATCGTGCACCCTCATCGTGAGTTCTCCCTTCTGGACATCAATAAGAGTCCGACCTGTAGCCAAGAATGGTCGTCCCAAGATGATAGGGATCTTCTTGTCTTCTTCAAAGTCAAGAATAACAAAGTCGGCTGGAAAGATAAGCTTGTCGACCTTCACCAAAACATCCTCAACTATTCCTCGAGGATAAGTAACTGAACGGTCCGCAAGTTGCAGAGTCATAGTAGTTGGCTTTGGTTCTGGGAGACAAAGTTGCATGAAAACTGATAAGGGCATGAGATTAATACTTGCACCCAAATCACACAAGCATTTGCTGAATGAGAGATCTCCAATAGTACATGGTATGGTAAAGCTTCCAGGGTCTTTCAACTTAGGTGGCAACTTTTGTTGCAAGATGGCACTACATTCTTCCGTCAATGCAACTGTCTCTAGCTCCTCAAGTTTCAATTTCTTCGAAAGAATGCCCTTCATAAACTTCGCATAGCTCGGCATTTGCTCAAGAGCCTCTGCAAATGGTATGTTAATCTGAAGCTTCTTGAAGACATCCAAGAACTTAGCAAACTGCTTGTCAAACTTTTGCCTTTGAACTCGTTTTGGGAATGGAGGAGGTGGAAACACCTTTTCTTCTACTACTTTCTGAGAATTATCACTCTTCCCAGTTACATGAGTCGAGAGAGTAGCATTAGGTACCAAATCAGGAACAGAATCGACCCCAGCGTCAAAATTATTTTTTTCTTCCAGAAGGGCCGGCGCTGCCGCGCCGTTTTTATACTGGGGGGCGGCGCTGCCGCGCCGAACATTCTGATCAGAAATTTCATTTTTTTCCTCGGCTGAATTTTCTTCGTTCTGACCTTGTAGAATCTTCCCCGATCGTAAGGTTACTGCCTGGACCTGTTCCTTGTGATCTTTCTTGCCTGGATTCATCTCTGTGTCACTCGGAAGCGTTCCTGGTTGACGGTTCAACAATGCATTGGCTAGTTGCCCAATCTGATTCTCTAAAGTTTTCAACGACACCGCTTGACTCTTGTACATCATTCGAAGCTCTTCCAATTCAGACTTCTCAGACTGATTCAATGAATTCCCTTGAGATGGTTGAAATCCCGGTGGAATGAATGGTTGCCTTGGAGCATAAGGTGGTGGTTGATAGTTCTGATTATATGGCCTTGCATTGAACTGCTGATTTTGTGGTTGCTGAACACCACCCTGATTGTTGCTCCAACTGAAATTAGGATGATTCCGATTGTTGGGATGATACACATTAGGTGCTGGTTGCTGAGTTCTCTAAAAGTTACTAACAAACTGTGCTGATTCAGCTGAGATAGCACACAGATTCGTGTCATGAGCCCCTGCACACAATTCACACACCATAGCAACCTGGTTAGTCCCAAGATTAGAAAGGGAATCTACCTTCATTGTCAACGCTTTGAGTTGAGCAGCAATAGCAGTAGCTGCATCCAATTCAAGAACTCCAGCCACTTTAGCAGGTGGCAAGCGTTGAGTAGGATTCTGAAACTCATTGGCCGCCATCATCTCGATAAGATTATAGGCATCCTCATAGCTTTTTGCCCACAGTGCTCCTCCAGAAGCTGCATCAAGCATAGGCCTTGACTGAGCTCCCAATCCATTATAGAAATTGCTGATTACCATCCAATCCGGCATCCCATGATGAGGACAACGTGCCAAAATCTCCTTGTACCTTTCCCAAGCTTCCCCCAAAGATTCCTGGGGTTGCTGAGCAAACTGAGAAATAGAATTCCTATAAGCTGCTGTCTTCGCCATGGAGAAATACTTCGTCAAGAATTTTTTAGCACAATCTGCCCATGTTTTAATAGAACCTGATGGCATGGAATGTAACCAACTCTTGGCTTTATCCCTAAGAGAGAAGGGAAATAGCCTCAATCTGATTGCGTCATCTGTAACTCCGTTGAATTTGAAGGTGTCACAGATCTCAAGGAAGTCCCTAATATGAGCATTGGGATCTTCAGCAGGACTACCCCCAAACTGAACTGTATTTTGAATCATCTGAATGATGTTTGGCTTAAGCTCAAAATTATTAGCCCCAATAGCTGGACGAACAATGCTGGTATGAATGTCCTCCACTTTTGGCTGAGAAAATTCACTCAAAGCCTTCGCTGGTTGTGCTTCATCTGCCATATCTTCTTTTGATTCACGATTGTTTTCTACACTGATGTTCTCAAAGTCAAGTTTCCTTCGTGCTAGTTCTTCTCTACGTGCTCGAGCTCGTGTACGCATACACTCTCAATAAGTACCTGAAATTCACCAACAAGAAAATTGGTGAGAAACGTCCTAGTCACCGAACTTTAATGACCACTGATGGTAAATACTGAAACTAAACAAATAAAACCGAAATCCCCGGCAGCGGCGCCAAAAACTTGTTACGACCAATCTCAACACGCAAGTGCACGTGATCTCAAGTAATACAGATAGCAAATAAGGTTCGTTCCTACAGGGACTCGTTGTTTGTCTAGTTAATTCACTCACCAATGTATGATTATTATCCGATGCTAAAACAAATAACAAAGTGGATTTTTGTTATCACTATAATTAATCTAAGAATTATAACTAATTATCAACTACTTGAACTGAGATTTATGTCGAATTACTTATGCAAATAAAACATGGAATTTTAACTTCATTAAACAATCCATCTATAGTCTTCAATTCTCTAGCCCTTTCATGTGATTTGTTAATACCTGATCGAATACACAAAACTGATAAAAGCCAACTTTCGTTGTACCAATACCATCCTAAATAATATCCACAATGAAGATAGAAATCACTTAGTCTTCCAATTATGCTTAGTCCCTATATGTCTATAAAGATTGAAAACATAATGGTTGAAGTACAAGCATTCAATTGATCACATAGTCGTCATAAAACGGTTAGAGTTACGACACTAATTACGAATGATATTCTCACGCATAAAACTATGCTAGCATGGCAAGTTCTAAACTCTTAAATCCACTTTCGCTTCAATAAGAATTAGCACACAATTACAGGAGTTAGCTACTCTCCTATAACGAATTAAAACAACCATGATAGGATATCGCATCAATCACACTATAGGCATCGAGAAAATTCAACAAATAAACTTCATGAATAAATCCGCTAAAACCCCATGACAACGAATTAGTTCATAATCCAACTAATCGTCACCATGGGTTCTAATGTAAACATGATTGAAGAAAACGAATCAATATTGGAATAATTATCAAAGGTTCTAAAGAATACACCCAAACCAAGCATCCACAAGCTAGAAAGAATACAAGAATAAATTGAAAACTATCTTCTTCCTTGCTTCTTCGTGCTTCAAAACTCCGTATATAATATGTGGTATATGTCTCTCCTCGTTCTCTAGGGTTTTCTTCTCTTTTTATATGCCTCCAGGTGCAAACAAGTCGTACTAAATTGTAATTTGACTTCAACTCGAAAAATCAGCAAATCGGGTTCAAAACAGGAAATTTCGTCAGACAGACTGGCGCTGCCGCGCCACGATTGTATAGGATAGCGGCGCTGCCGCGCCAGATAATTACTGCTCCTTTTTCCAGCGGCGCTGCCACGCCATAGGCAAGCTCAAACACGGCACTGCCGCGCCGTGCCTTCTGTCCAGGAAGACGAATTTTTCCATTTTCTTCGTTTTAGCTCCAAATTGCATTCCGATTGCTCCGCTTCATTCCTAGTACACCTGTGATAAATATACCTGCACAATACCCTTAAAAGAGATCAAAAATACCACAACTCGAGTACAAACAATCGTTTTAAGCCATACGGAAATGTTTTAAGTGAATAATATACCCACTTATCACTTAGCATGAAGTGAACCGCAGTGGCATCAATTAGTTGATCAATGCTTGGAAGAGGGTAAGGGTCCTTCGGGCATGCAACATTAAGATCAGTGTAGTCGACACAAACCCTCCATTTACCATTAGCTTTTTTTACCAAGACCACATTAGCCACCCATTTTGGGTAAGTAACTTCACAAATGAGATCAACGTCTAGCATTTTGTCTATCTCTTCATCGATTGTTTCCTGCCTGTCTGGAGCAAAGTTCCTTCTCTTTTGCATTTTTGGGATAGCGTCTTTGTGCACATTCAATTTATGCAGGGCCACAGACTCATCAAGTCCGGGCATCTCCTTTGGACTCCAAGCAAAGATGTCAGCATACTCTTGTAATAACTTTGTCAATACTTCCTTGAATACCGAGTCGAGCCCAGCACCAATGCTAATTCGCTTTGTCCTGTCTTCGGGTACAAGTTCGATCTTTTCAGTTTCTACCGCGGGTGTAACTATTGGCAATTCATCTTTCTGCAAACATTTTTTCAAATTGGCATCCATTCGTTGCTCTAGTTCTTCCATGTCTTGATCATCGGTGGCTTCAACTACTTGGACATCCCTTGTCCTTTTTCTTTGGTTTCTTTGGTGCTCTAGGTGCCTCTTTTTTTTCCCTCCTCCGATGAGCTATTCGCGCCCTTCTCATGTTACTTGGGTCAGTTTGAGCAAGGTTGAGGGCGGAGTCATAACAATATTTTGAAGCCTCTGTATCTCCTTTAATTTCTCTTATTCCTGAAATGGTGGGGAACTTCATTTTCAGGTGGGTAGTGGAGGTTATTGCTCTTAAACAAGTCAAGTTCGGCCTTCCCAAGATCATATTGTAAGAGGATGGTGTGTTAACCACGTAAAGTTTGATAAAATGGCGAACTTGCTTTGGGGATGTTCCGAAGAGTATATGCAACTTCACTATTCCCTCTATGAGAACTACATTGTGACCAAAACCGTAAAGGGGTGCCTCTTCTTGACATTCTTCCAACTTGTCTTCTAGCTTTAGCCTTTCCCAGCAGTGTGTGAATATTATATCCACCAATGAGCCGTTATCAATCAAGACCTTCTTGACCACATTATCTCGTGTCTCTACGGTGACCACTAGAGCTTCAGTATTATAAGGATTGACTCCTTCCAAGTCGGCGTCAGAGAAAGTGATAACATCTTCGATCATGTCTTTCTGTGATATAGTTAAAACGTCTTGGGTCCCAGTGCTCGTGGAGGGGATTACGTCCATCCAATGACTACATTGACAATGTTCTTGTCTTTGTTAGCTTGAGAAGTGGAATGAGTATTTGAGTTGTTCCCGTTCGTAATTTGTCGAGGAAGGTATTGGTTAATGAGTCCTTGACGGGCCAATCTCTCAAAGAAGTGTTTGAGAGAGAGAGACAACTCTTTGTAGTGTGTCCATGGGTGGGATACTCACAATGCTTAGTAGAGTCTCTGTCACTCGGGGCTGTCCAAAGTGGTTGAGGTGCCTGGTAGAAAGGTTTGTTCCGTATCTCCCGTAAGATATTTGCCTTAGGCATGCTCAAAGTCGTCCACTCTGGTCCAGGTTTTCATGTCGGTCTTGATGAGGTGGAAAAAGAGAGCCTTGACTTGTCGAAAGCGGGTTTTGCCTTGGCATAACAGGATCATGCGTGGTTTGGACTTGGTGTTCATGGATGGGCCTCTGAGTATGGTGGAAGGTGAAACGTTCCTTTTGGAAGTACGACTTCTGTTGGGGAGGATTTCTTGTTTGTTTAATGACCCTCATGGCCTCTATCTCAGTGAAGTGAGAAGCCAACTCGTAAGCTCTGGCCAACGTAGTTGGCTTGTGTTCCATGAGCTTGAAAATATATCTTTCACAATCATAAGGGTCTAGACCCCTTCTTAAATGCACTAGTGCTTCCGTCTCATTCAATGATACTACTTTGTTTACCGCCTCCTTGAACCTCTTTAGAAAACTCTCAAGTATTTCCCCACTTTTTTGGGTTGTGGTCTCAAGGAAGACAGTATGTACTTCATGTGGCTGATTCGCCTTAAACTTATTCAGAAAAGCTTTTTTGAACTCGACCCATGTGTCAATGGTCCTGGGAGGAAGTCTACAAAACCAACGTTGTGCACTTCCTCTCAAGGTGGAAGCAAAGAATCTACAACATGTCAAGTCTCGGTACCCATAAAAGAGGGCTATTTGATCAAAGTAACTTAAGTGCTCTTCCGGGTCTCCGTTACCATCATATGAGTCCAAGTTGGGGTGCTTCAAATGCGTTTGCTTACTCTTATCTTCTAGTCTTTTGGAGAAGGGAGATTCTCCCGGACTAGCTGAAACTTCTCCTTCGAATTTTCGTTTTAACTCCATGAGAGTTTGGAGGAGTTCTTGTTGAGAGCTGCCAACACCCCCCACAGGGGTGGGCTCAAGAGTTCTTTCTCTCTCCTTCTCTTGGTAGAACTCATATTCCAATCTTCGTTTCTCCCTTTCTTATTCAGCCTTTTTGTCCTCGATTTGACGTCTTAAATAACGTATCCTTCAATTTTCCTTCCATGTCTCGGGACGGTGGTGAGGCTTTTCATGCCGAACATGTTGAGTGTTTTGGGAAGAACCAAGACAGGAGAAAATGAATTTAGTTGTCATTGGTCTTTTGGTGCCATTGTTAATAGCACTATGTGCTTTATCCTCGTGGGGAGGTTGTTCCCATCTCCCTTTAGACTGAGGTGGGTCATTTTGCTGGTTGGGGTGTTGGAGATTGACAGCAACATTGAGAAGGAAATCTACTTGATTTGGGGCGAAACTTGTTAAGTCCAAGTTGAGAGGAGGGTTTCCATCCCTTGTTACAATCCTTTGGAGGACGGGTTCACTTTGGTGAGAGGCGTTAGGAATCGTCTCATGTTGATTGTCTTAAAGTTGTTCTTCATTGTTGTTTGTGTTGTTCCCGTCTGACATATTTCTTATTTGTAACCTTGTATTCTTCGATGGACCCATTCAAAAGGATTTCTGACTAATATTCTCTTGTATGTTTGGACGTCGGTCAATTCTATGGAATCAAATAATGCCCAAACACCAAAAGTAAGTTACTTCTTGCAATCTGGGAAGGATGAAGGGTCTTATAAGGAGAAAAACCCCTCCCTCTAGCGCCAAATGATAAAGCTCCTTGCTCCACTCTACCGCACTTTTCCCTCTTCCGGCAATACTTGGTCAGAAATGTGTTGTTCTGTTAGTTGGGACTCTGCAAAACAATGCCCAACCGGGGGTGGTGGCCTTCAAGCACCTCCGGCGTGAGAGTAAGTAACTTGGTAGTGGAGAATACAAGAAACAATATCGGAATTATTACTACTTGGTGACTGATATTTTGAGAGTTAAAATGTGAGAGTGTGAGAGTGTGAGAGTGTGAGAGTGAATGCGTAGAAAAATTAGAAACTCTGCATGTGTAAAGTTACTTGGGTATTTATAGTGTTTAATGTTACCTCCCTTTGTCTCCTGGTTCGGAAGAATGTTCACTTCCTTGTGACGTGTGAGTTGATGGCTTGTCCCTTTTTACTTCTTGTTGTCAAGGTGGTTGCTTCCGTGAGAACATCTCATTGTCTAGGAGTATTGGAGAAAGGAGCAACCTTAGTCCACAAGACAAGGTGTGGTGAAGGAGGAAAACACCTTTTGTCCAAGTGGTGGAAGGTGCTTGAGAAAGGAAGTGTCTTTGACCCGGAAAGGAAAATATTGCCTGAACCTTATTTTCTTTAATCAACTTTGGGGTGTGACAAAGTGTCCATTACATACTCCTAAGACATAGTCACATCCGGCATGTAAAGAGATTTCTTCCGCAAGGGTATTAACAACAATGAAGTTCTGTAAACTTAAATATATTTTGTTTTATTTACCTTTTAGTTAATTGATTCTGCAGTAGTAATGGTTTAAATGACTTGTCATTGGTTTATGACACATTTATCGATTTCAAATCCCGGCTTTTTGTATTTCTCATATATTTACTATCGAATAACATCGTGAAAACTATAAATTAAAGTAAAAGAAATTAATATAAGTCAAAAATAATTTAGAAGTAAACCGGATTTACTAATAGTGCCGGAAACAGAGGGGACTAGGGGTGCTTGAGATCCCCTTAACTTTCAAAATAGAGTATAATTTTTTTATTTCAACTAAATTATAGATGTAAAATTGATTTTTTTATAAGTACCCTGTCAAAATAAAATAAAAATGGAGTTTATTTATTAAAAAGAATTCTTAAGTGAGAAAAATATGTAAAACGTAAAATTCAGTCATCATTCATAACTTTTCAAGTAAAAACAGTCCAACGATCAATAATTTTAGCTGTGTACTTTTGAATTTTGTAAATTTTATCGTTACCATACATTAGTCATGTTAAAATTTGAGCCCCTTAAATTTTACTACTTTTGAATTTTGTAAATTTTATCGTTACCGTACATTAGTCATGTTAAATATTTGAGGCCCCCTTAAATTTTATTTCTAGTTTCGCCACCGTAATTATTGACGGACTCCATTCGTACTTCAGTCTTGTATTATCTAAAAACTAAATTTTAGTAAAAAATGTATATTAGTCCAATAAGGTGGTCCTATAAACTAATCGCTAAATTTGACAAAATAAGTCATTTTATAAAACATAACTGTGTGTGTATCATAATTAGTTTATCCATTACATTAAACCTATATTTATCCCTTACATGACCTCTAATGTTATAAAAATATATAAATTAGTTTCATATTCTTAACACATTAAATCCGCAGTAGCACTGGCTAATACAATCTTACTATACAATTGTACTCCGGGTTCGACCCCCGGCTGCGGAATCCTTTTTTGCAACAAATAACTTCCATCATAAATAAATACCAAAATTATCTTATTTCACATCAGTTTTTTATTTTATTCCACGTCAAAATCTACCACGTGGCAACTAATTACTGGCCTGCCACTTTGTCATCGCAACAAACTTATAGTCTCAACAGTAATTTCACTATATAAACACACACACACACAGTTCTCAATATTTTTCACAGATCTGCAAATTCTATCTGTAAGTCTTCGATCTGCAATCTATACTTACATATATGTATCGCATCTGTGTGTATGTGTTTCGTTTGTTTTGTAGATCTATCTAAATCTCGATTTGCATATTCATGTATGTATCTGTGTGTGTATATTTGTATCTAATGATTGTTTGATTGGATCTGCTCATCTTGTTTTTGATTTTTATGAAATTTATGTGAAATTAGAGTGGCATAGCTGTAATTAAAGTGAAATTGAAGCGTAATTTGTGTTTAAAATTGTTGTTATGAAATTGAAGGCGGTGAAGAATTGGATTTGTAATGGTCGTTGAAAGTTTCGTAATGATTTATTGAGTATGTGATGATTTGTTTTTGAGTTTTTTGAAGGTGATGTTTGTCGACTAGTTTGTTATATGTAGGTGCGGAGAATTGTGAGTATGTATTAGGCGTTTTGTTTATCGTGTTTATTGTTGCCTTAGTTTGATGTTTCTCGGGTTTATTAGAGGCGTTTTGTTTATTGTTGCCTTAGTTTGATGTTTATCGAATTAAATAATATTATGTATGGCGTATCTCGGATTAATTAATTTGTAATGTAGGATAGTTTCTTGGACCAATTCATTATAATGCATGAGGTTCTCGGACTAATTAATTATAATGGATATAGTTTCGGAGTATTATAAGTAGGTGATGAGAGTTTGTTACATGTTGCTGATTATATGGTGTTTTATGTTTCTCGGACTAACTGATTATATGGTGTAGGTTGGGAGATATTGTGATTCGTTAAGATGGGAGGAGGTTTTAGAGTTTTGCATTTGGTTAGGCCGTTTCTTTCGTTTTTGCCAGAGGTGCAAAGTGCCGACAGGAAGGTTCCTTTTAGAGAGAAGGTGATATACACCGTGATCTCTCTTTTCATCTTTCTGGTTTGCAGCCAGCTTCCTTTGTATGGAATACATTCTACTACTGGAGCTGACCCATTCTATTGGATGCGTGTGATTTTGGCTTCCAATCGTGGTACTGTAATGGAGTTGGGTATCACACCCATTGTGACGTCTGGATTAGTGATGCAGTTGTTGGCTGGGTCGAAGATTATTGAAGTGGACAACAATGTTCGCGAGGATCGTGCACTTTTGTAAGTATATGATTACCATAATTAACCTGACTTTCTCTTGTGCGTTATACACTAACTGTTGCAATTTTAAGTTTTCGAGGATTATTTTTACACTATATATATATATATATATATATATATAATATGTGTTCATATCTTGTTATGTGGGTAACGTTTTGCAGCTAATCTAGTATATTTGGATATAAAAAGTTTGCTTTATTCTTTATTCTTTATATGCTGTAGCAGGTTATAATGTGCAATTTGTACATCTAAATTGTTTGCTATTTTCTTATGTTCTTGACCCTGCTTTTTTCTCTAGAAATGGAGCTCAGAAGTTGCTTGGGATCTTGATTGCTGTTGGAGAGGCTGTTGCATATGTTCTTTCAGGAATGTACGGCAGTGTCGGTCAGCTTGGAGTTGGTAACGCCATTCTCATTATTGTTCAGCTGTGCTTTGCCGGTATCATTGTGATATGCTTAGACGAGCTTCTTCAGAAGGGATATGGTCTTGGATCTGGAATATCTTTGTTCATAGCTACCAATATCTGGTTAGTCATTGCTATTAATTCTAAGTTAACGTTGCACTTCTTTTATACATCTGAATGTAATCTGATATTTGGTTTGGCATAACTTGTAGTGAAAGTATTATCTGGAAAGCATTTAGCCCAACTACTATCAACAGCGGACGTGGTGCTGAATTTGAGGGCGCGGTTATTGCCTTGTTCCACTTGTTAATAACTAGAACAGATAAAGTTCGAGCACTTCGAGAAGCTTTTTATCGGCAAAATCTTCCAAATGTGACAAATCTTCTTGCCACTGTTTTGATCTTCCTGATTGTGATATATTTCCAAGGGTTCCGTGTGGTTTTGCCGGTGAGATCAAAGAATGCTCGTGGACAGCAGGGATCCTACCCAATCAAGTTGTTTTACACTTCTAATATGCCTATCATTCTTCAGTCCGCCCTCGTGTCCAACCTTTATTTCATATCTCAGGTAATGAATCCTTTTTTCTGCAGTTAAGGCAGTGATGTATGGAATGCAGTGGAACTGTACTAAAATATCTTTTTATTTTGAACAGTTGCTGTACAGGAAGTACAGTGGCAATTTCTTGGTTAATCTGTTGGGCAAGTGGCAGGAATCTGAATATTCAGGTCAATCCGTACCAGTTGGTGGTCTTGCTTACTATGTGACTGCGCCATCAAGGTATTCAAAGCCTTCATGTTTTAATTCATTTTCTCTAGCTAATTGAATGGGTTCTATTAAATTCAGTCTAATGATCCCTTGTCTAGTATTTGTACTGATTCGTGCTCTGATGTTATCCTCTCAGCTTAGCTGATATGGCAGCCAATCCTTTCCACGCTCTTTTCTATATAGTGTTCATGCTATCAGCTTGTGCACTTTTCTCTAAAACTTGGATTGAGGTTTCTGGATCCTCTGCAAAAGATGTTGCTAAACAGCTCAAGGTATGTCTAGATGAGAAACATTAATTATCTTAGAAATGAATAGGAGGTTCTTTGTTGAATACTCCTCTGCTTTCGTCAGCTAATAAGATTTTGTATGAGTTTCTCCATGAAGCACCTGTTATATGGAGTATAGAGTTCTATTAAAACTAGTTTAACTGATTCGTGGTTTAGTGTTGTAGATAGTTTAAATATGAGTGATCTGTCTTCCAACAATATACGGTAACCTTCCATAGTTCCATGTACTACTGTGGCACATATGTACACCTTGTGGCCAAGTGTTATACCATGTGAAATTTACCTTTTCAGTTCAGAGTTTTCAAACACATTGCTAGTTGATTGGAGAACTAGTTTAATTGGCTGCTAAGTCCATCCTCGTGAATTATAATATGTTGATCTTCGTAACACTTGTATAGGAGCAACAAATGGTCATGCCAGGACATCGTGATTCAAACTTACAGAAGGAACTCAACCGCTACATTCCAACAGCAGCTGCCTTTGGAGGAATCTGTATTGGTGCATTAACAGTGTTGGCCGACTTCATGGGAGCTATTGGCTCTGGGACTGGAATTCTTCTTGCAGTTACAATCATATATCAATACTTTGAGACATTTGAGAAGGAGAAAGCCAGTGAGTTGGGTTTGTTTGGCTTCTAATTGCCTAGTTGCTGGTTTTAACATTAGTTCGCCTACAGAGTGTTTAGGTTCCTTTCCTAATTGATCCAAGAGGTTGACTGATTTGGCACACACCCTTGTAGTGTTCCATGGTTTGACATTGAAAATGTGTGGTTGCCAAAAACGACAGATTCGCTAAAAGAGATGGTTGTAATAGTTACTTTTGTATAAGTACTGTAGTAGCACAATTTTAAAGTTAGAAAGTTTCGGGGTGTTAGTTATGATGCATATCAAGAGACATGGTATAATATGTTCTTAGTTATGGTATTGTTACTTTATAGTATAATTTAAATATAAATGAGGTGGATATATAATTTTATAATTTTTTGTCCTCAGTTGAAAGAAATGGTAATATTGAGTACGTAAAATTAGTTATTTTGATTTTTTTTTTATAAACCCTTCCTTGATTGTATGGATAATTATTATTCCAATTCACCAAATTAATGTACCTACTTCTATTGTGGTGAGCCTAATGTCTACTGGCTTTTTAATAAGTGAAGCATCTGAACCCATTTTCGAATCTTGGCCGTGGTAAATAATTCTTTTAAAATCCCAATTTTTCTTTTGTAAAATTGGATTGGTTATTATAGGATATGATTTGAATTTAGGGTTTTGGAATTATGAGGAGGTTATAATAGGAGATGATTTGATTCAATTTTGTTTGATATTTGATGTTTATAAACGAAGATTTTGGGTTAGGTAAGAATCAAACTTATAATCTCATAGACAAATGATAATAGCATTGTGGAAGAGGGACAATTTAAGAAAAAGGTTTGATAATGTTTCATGTTGTTCATTACCTTGCCTCATATCAAACATTGGTATGTGATTTCGGTTTCTAATGCGGAACAGTCGTTGCAAACATACTGTGCATCACAAATACATATTTCTGTGATAAATTCATGCCACACCCACATGGCCACATCCTGCCTGCTTGTATATATATATATATATCCATAATACACAAATCTTTATCAACATCGGTGGTTCCAAAATCTAGGACATTTGGTGCTATGCATTTTGGTGTTTTTGTAGTTTAAATCTTGAGTATTTACCGAGAAATCTTCTATATTTTTCGGAAGATTTATCGAAAACTACTCCTCTGTTTTGATAATGTATTAGAACATGCCACGGATTTGACGAGGTAAGTTCCATGTGAGAAAAACCATGGGCAAACGTATTATATCTTTATGTGTATTTTTGTTTTATCATAATTTGTTATTTTTTATATATCGCATTCATACACACACAAGCCTTCCGGAAACAGTCTCTTCATTCTTCGGAACGAGGGTAAGGCTGCGTACATCTTACCCTTATCGGACACTGCGATAAACGGTATATACTTATTCGGAATGAGGGTAAAGCTGCGTACATCTTACATTTTTCAAATACTACGATAAACGGTATATACCGGGTATGTTTGGTTTGGTTTGGATTAAGCCTATAAATTTATATTAACATTCACCAAACGAGCTACTTTTTAATTTGTTCAACGTAATGTATGGTGATACATTATATCATGTAGTTACAGTTCATTTTTCTGTCAACGAAGTTCGCAGTAGTACTGGCTAAAACGTCTCCTCGTCTAATTAGTGATGTTTCAAATCCTAGTTGCAGTTATTAATTCTTTTCAACCCTAATTGTTTAATAACATGGGGTTAGTTACTTTCAACATCGGGTTGAGTTTAGAAATTAGTATTACAATTCACCAAACGATTTGCTTTTCCGGTTGTTAAGCCGAATGTCTATTGATACATTATATAATATAATTACAATTCCATTTTCATGTCAGTACCTAGCCGATACTGATTCAAATATTGTGATCTTCTTGATGCTTGTATAGGAGCAATAAGCAATGATGCCAGTACCTCATGATTCAAACTTACAGAAGGAACTCTATCGCCACATTCCAACAGCAGCTGCCGCGCCTGTTGAGGAATCTGTATTGGTGCATTGATAGTGTTGGCGGATCACTTCAAGACGGCTAGCTCTGGTATCGGAATTCTGCTTGCAGTTACAATCATTTATTAGTATTCCGAGACCTTCGACAAGGAGAAAGCCAGTGAACTAGGTTTGTTAAGCTAACTGGCTTCTAATTCCCCTGTTGCTGGTTTTGACACAATCTGGCCTGCAGACTGCAGAGTGTTTAGGCTGCCTTTCCCGCTTAGCCGAGAGGTCAACTGATTTATTTAGCAAATTCTTGTAACAAATACTTCTTAAATACTCAAATCCCAGAACAGGACTGAGTTCTAGATGATACTTTGTTAAGCCTTTTAATTGCTAGAGGAGAAACCTGCAGATTTTACTATGCTGCATGCAGAGAGTGCTTCAATCTTAAAAGTTATTACAGTCTACTTGTTCCCCCCTTTTTCTCCCCATAATTTTGGTACTGCACAAATAATCTCCTAATAATGTATATGTAACCAATTAAAATGAAATGTTCTGTGAACGCATCAAAATTAAACAATTTCGGGATCCATTTTGGAAACGCGGTATAAGAAAATGTTCTATTGGTGCATCAAAATTTTATGCGTAACCTTTAGTTTACGGATATTTTTTGAGTGCAAATATTTTGGCAAAAAGCTTAAAATCAAGTGCATATACTTCCTGGCAACTGAAATTCAGATATTTTTTAATTTATATTAATAATTAGGTATAAGTTTTATAGTGTTGTCATAATTATGTCTTCTTTAATAATTGAGGATTAAGAGACAACTTCTCTTTTAAGGCTTTTGAAATTATGTATTCCGGCAGACGTGCATACGAATTCTAGTTTCCGAATTATCTATACACTCATTATTACAAAAAGATTCTTCAAACTTAATTTTAAGATATTTATTTAAATTTACAGTAGTTAATTTTTTACAGCATTGTCAAAGACAATTATACCATATATTATCACGGTATTTATAAACATAAAATTTACGTAAATCATACTTTTAAATGTAAAGTCTGCGAAGATAATCTCAAATCTTGAATAGCATAACATAAATTTACGTACATCATCGTATTATAGGAACGACATATTTGAATAGGTTTCATATATATGAAATTTGCAAAAAAATGTCGTAAAATAATTAATTTTACGACAACTATCATGATCATTTAAACCAAAGACAACGAGTTATCATATCATATCATATACTTGTCACTTAATCCACACGGAAACCATTTTAAGTTTTGACAATGAAAGTAGCAGATAGAATTTTCAAAATGTTGGATTCGAATGCGGGAAGAAATAATGGAAGGTAAAGTAGCTGTTAATGAGTACATCACAGGTCACTATATATGATGAATGAGAGAAGACATAGGGTCAAAAACAAATAATTGTTATAATAAATCGTATTACGAAAAATTTCTGCGTCGTACACGTGTAAAGGATGGATCCATATATGCACACCTAAAATTCTACTATATATGTACTACGAAATTTTTTAACAATACGATTTGCTGTAACAATCGTTTGTTATAGATCGTAAAATTCACTATCGATAAACATGCTTAACAATCAATACAGCACTAGTGCCTAGTGGAGTATTCTTCTCATACCCGTTGTACCAAACAAAATTTTAACTGCCTTTATTTTTCTTTTGTTATAATAAACATCTCACTCAGGTACATATCTTGTTGACATCCCGAAAAGAGAGCAAACGAGAACTCATTGGTAATTCTTTTTTTCTACTAAACATAGAGTAAATTTACTAGATTGCTTTGGTTAATAATCACATCCTATCTGTTTTTGGTTAATGACTAGATATGTGTACTTGAGATCTCTCTTAGAATTAGAATTATCAATTAAGGTTCCATTCCGAACCAAGTATTAGCGACCCACTTAAAAGGCTAAAACATTATTAAAAAAGATAATGCTAAAATGAATCAGCTAAATTAAAAGTAATCATTTGATTAGTAATTCTGGTCCCATTCATTTGTTAACCGTTAAGAGATAGGGTTCGACACGCATTTTAAGTCTCTTATAAAGTATAGTTTAATTAATTTTTTTTTCTTTTGAATAAAAATTTAATGCTCAAATTTTTATTGAAAAAGAAAAAATTTGAAAAATAAGTAATGAACCGAAATTTCTCTTTGAAATGTTAATAAATGAATAGAACGGAAGAATTACATTTTAGAATACGAATAACTTCTAGTACAAGTAGCTAAATGTTTTGATTTTTAGCTTTTTAAAACCAAACTTTAAACCTTCTTTTAGACTTTAGAGGAGTCCATCTCTGCCTCGAGCCACAAAGTTGGAAAATTTTCATTCTTTAATCTCCAATCTTGAAACAAAACCCTTGTTTTCCTCAAAACACAATTCCTCCAAAACCTCCAATCTTTCTGTATTCTATTCACACACACACACACTTCATTTAAATGTCCTCAAATCTTTTGCAAAAAACTCCACAACCCTAATGGATTCATCAGAAAAGCCTACCTCCACAAGAAGCAAGTTTTCGAAAACATTTCACAAAGTTATTACTCTCAAATCAGCAACAAAAAATCTCTCAAGCAATGGCTTTTGCCTGTCCATTTCGCACGATAAATCCAAAAATGGTCATGAGTTTACCAAAGATGAATCAAGATCAAGAAACAGAGCAGCCTTGGAAGCTTTTATCTCGAAACTTTTCGCTACCATTTCCACAATCAAAGCTTCGTATGCTGAGTTACAAATGGCTCAATTTCCATGTTACAACATTGATGGGATTCAATCTGCAGATAAAGATATAGTTGATGAGTTAAGAAAACTCTCTGAGCTTAAACACAGATTCTTGAATAAAGATATCAATTCTTCACCACCTCATGTCACAATTTTACTTACAGAGATTCAAGAACAGCAAAGTCTCATGAAGATGTATCAAATTACAATCAAGAGAATGGAAGGCCAACTCGAAGCCAAAGAAACAGAAATTTCATCTCTTCGAAAAGATGTTCAAGAAACAATTTTGATCAACAAATCACTTGAAAAAACACTAAATTCAAGTGGGTGTTTTTCAGTTCTTGATAATATAAATATTTCTTCTTGTTCAAACCCTAAAGATTTCATCTTGGTTCTACATTATGCATTGAAATCTGTGAGAAATTTTGTCAAGATTTTAGTGACTCAAATGGAGAACTCTAATTGGGATATTGATTCTGCAGTCCATGCAATACATCCCAATATAGAATTTTCAAACAGAACACATAAATGTTTTGTTTTCGAGTCATTCGTATGCCAAGAAATGTTCAAAGATTTCGACACACCTGCTTTTTCTTTACTAAATGATCAATATTTTCCGTACTATGTTGATCAATTTAGGAAACTAAAATCAGCAAATGCTGTTCATTTCTTGAATCAGTATCCAAATTCATTATTTGGAAAGTTCACTAGATCAAAGTATCTTCGGATAATTCATCCAAAAATGGAGGCATCATTTTACGGGAATTTAAACCAACGCAAGCTCGTGAATTCTTGGGGGTGCCCTGAAACAACATTTTTTGCTGCGTTTGGAGAAATGGCTAGAAGAATTTGGATTTTACATTGTTTGGCATTTTCTTTTGATCAAGAAGTGAGTGTTTTTCAAGTTGGCAAGAATTGTAGATTTTCGGAAATGTACATGGAGAGTGTGACAAGTGAGGTGTTTATGGACCGTGACAGTGAAGTTACGGTGGCCTTCACGGTGGTTCCCGGGTTCAAAATTGGAAACATGGTGGTGCAAAGTCAGGTGTACTTAGCTCCGGCGAGTTATTGAAAATATCGCAGTGGTTAATTTCGATTTGTACAGCAAGTAGATGATGAAAAAGGTAGATGGTAAATACAAATAATCATGTTTACTGCGCATGCACAGCCCACGTATTGCAGGCTTGCAGCTGTCTTTCTTGTATCCGTTAGTATACATGTAAAAATACACTATTAGCAGGTAAGTCTATACCGCATTCGAATATAAATCACATATTTTTCCAGCAATCCCTTGATACTTGATACATGTATGCATACAAATTACAAAACCCGAGCTTACGATCTTAACGGATGATCGTTGCAGTATATTTAACAGATGATTATTACAGTATAACTTATCACGTTTATTATCTGCAGATCGCGGTACATAGATGATATTTGTTTTCAATGTGAATGAGTGGATCATTACACCCTCACCGAATCTATGGCAACAATTTTGAATTTATCTGTTTTGTTGAAACATGATGCACCTGCAGTCTTGACTCCTTGTGTGTTAGATACATTTTATTATATTAGTTCTGGTTTTTTTGTGAATCATGATTATTGTACACAGCTGTTTCTTGCTTGAGTATGAGCGGACAGCTGAAGAAAACTCCAACTCCAACCAGTTACGGTACAAATTAGCACAAAGTGGCCTGGGGACCTACCCGCAAGATATATATGAACTGGATTTTGGTATTTTAATGTAAACATTAACAAACATTATAAATTTTGCCCATCTATTACATAAAAATATACAATCATTCAACAAGCAACTTGGTCAATTTGTGGAATTTGTGGGCTTCTACAGGGTCTTAAGTTTGTATTTATTCAGGAAAAGAGAATTGAAATGGACCCCCAAAGTAATTTCTTTCAATAATTCAGCATTTTAAATGTTTTTCGAGGGAGTAAAGAAAGATCTTCAAATTTTGTGAATTGACAGTAATATATAAAAAATAATAACAAGTTAAATCACCGAAAGCAATTATTGAAATACATTATCCCGAGCAGAGGATTAGATGCACGCAAACCTTTCGGCAAGAGTAGGTACGAGAAAACGAAGAGAATAACAAAGAATTTGAAGAAATGTAATTGGTTTTTGTTTCAAAGGAAAGAAAAGATGGTCGGTCATCTAATGACTTAATGTTGAGTAAACCACATGGGCATGAAGATCTATAAGCAATGACACAACTCAATATTCAAAGATTTAGCAGTGCCATGGACCTGGTCACCCCTGACCCTTTGCTGGAGCAGACCTCATGTTGTCCACCTGAAATTTATCGACATTTTACTGACATACCATATGCTAAAAGTTACAGTGGGGGATACAATCTGAATTACACACAGAAAAATAGAGAGCATGCAAATAATTTACTTCTGCAATTTTCTCAGACACCAAGTCAGTTAGTTTTGCAGCTGTTGCTTCAAGTCACAGATATGCACTCCAACTGATATGCAATTTTCGACACTTTAAGCATAAGTATACAAGAATATACGCATAAAAATTTATATATCAGTTGAAACTTCTAAGCAAAACAATACTTTCAGGTGAAGTGAGAGAGGTAAAAGTAAAAATTATGAGTGAAAGTTAAATACTTTTTATTTATTCATTATTACGTAACTTTATTTAGTGATTCACGTGACCTGAGCGTGCAAGGATTTTAATCGAGTAGTTGGCCAGTGAAAAGCTGCTCCATTCTTCCTGTTATTTATGTATAAATATTAAATACACTGAAGTTTGTTGCACACTTTAATTTATTTAAATAAAAACTTGAATGTTAATTATTAGGTTTAGGTCCATGGTCGTAAATTTTGGAAATCTGAACAAATCGATTGAGGTAAAGTATAACAATTTATCAGTAAATCGGAGATTTATCGGAATGATAAATCGGAACAAAAATTGGATAAATTTTAATATTTTAAATATATTTAATGTATTAGCCTTATTAATACTCCCTCCGTCCTCCTCAATTTTTTACATTTAGGGAACGACATAGATGTTAAGAAAAAGTGTAAATTAATAGGGAAAAGTAAGAAAAATGAGTAAAGTGATGAGACCAATCAATATTTAATGTATAAAGTGGATATAAAGTAGTTATAGTGGAGGAAAGTAGTGAATGTGATTGAATTTTATATTATAAAATGTTACTATTTTTGTTAGTTAAAGAAATGAGAGAGACGTACTAAAATGAAAGTGTAAAGAAATGAGAGGGACATAAGGAATAATAAAATATACCATTTAAAAATAATTAGTAGCGATAAATCGGATTTCAAAAATCGAATCAATCAAATATTTTTAAACGAAAAATCGAGAATTTATCGGCAATTTTTGAAAAATCGAACGATTTTTAAAACACTGATTAGGCCTACTAAATTTCAAGGTAATAAGGGAATTACTCTATAGAATCTTTTATCGGCTGGCCTCGAAATCAAGAGATCTTAGTTAAAATCAGTTTATGAGGGCAAAAAGTGCTACTTTAATGCATGTAAAGTTACGATTTTGTTTCTATTCTTTGAAAATTTATAAAAACGCCATCATTTTAATGCTTATGCAAAAAATAAATTAAATTATGTTAGTCTTAAGAATTGAACTGTGACCTTCTAACCTCAAACTTGCACCACAACCATTGTACTACACTTTAATTTGATTTTAATTTCAAATTCTTAATAGATAAACCACATCTTCTCCCATTTTTTTTTATTATAGAGTAAATAAATATTGATTTATATTATTTCTAAAATATTGCACAATATATAATTACAAAAAATATAATTATCGATGGAGAATAATCTAAAATTCTCTTTTTTCAATTTAAATTATTGATATATGTCATTTTAATACCTATGAATATACGATTTTGCTCCTATATGTTAAAAAATTACAAAAAATACATTTTATTTTATATTTATGCAAAGAGTAGATGAAATTACGTTAGTGTTGAAAATAGAACCACTAACCTTCTCTAATCAAACTCATGCCATAACCATTATACTATATGTTATTTTTAGTTTTTTTTAAAAATAGTTTTAGATAAATAACATTTTCTCCTCTTCTACCATTTTTTTTATTTTTACTTTTGAGTAAATAAAAC
This sequence comes from Heracleum sosnowskyi, assembly GCA_030848705.1. NCBI lineage: Eukaryota > Viridiplantae > Streptophyta > Magnoliopsida > Apiales > Apiaceae > Heracleum > Heracleum sosnowskyi. The sequence goes on along the minus strand of JAUIZM010000046.1, from coordinate 496,014 downwards.
GTTGGTTTATATTATTTATAGAATGTTGCATAGTATATAATTACAAAAATTATTTTAATGGATTGAGTATACTCTATAATTCTCTTTTGCCATTTTAAATGATTGTTATAAAAAATAAAATTTTAAATAATAAAAAATAAAATTTTAAATAATATAAAATTATACATAAATGTAATCGAGTCCTAAAAAATATGAGTTTATTTACATTCTCCCTTGTGTAGATATTAAACTATTGAAATAAAAAAAAATAAGATTTGATTTTAAGAAATATTTAATTTTATTTATAAAATTATACATAATAAATGATTGTCTCGCATGATTTTTATGTATATAAAATTTTAAATACGCGAGTCATATTAGAGATTTTTGGTCGATCAACTATTTAGACTTTCAGCGATTTAAAAGTGTGACTCATCTGAAAACACAAATATTAAAAGAAACTAAAATAATTGAATTTATGTTTAAGAAAAATGACAACTCCAAAAATAAGATTTATGTTGTATATATAAAAAATAACATAATTAATATTCAATATAAAATGAAAAAATATATGTTTTTTTGAATTATAAATATTACAAAATTGCAATAATTATTAGGAATGACCAATTAGACTATAACTTAAAGTATGGTAATATGAATTTTATATAGTATACTAAATTGATCAAACAATCAGCCGAATTTATGATGGTTGAGTTATAACATATACTTAGATCAACCTATGATGAAACCAAAAACTTTCATCTTAGATATTATGTTGATGTACAGTCATTAAGGTCGTCTAATCATAATTTACATTGATCAAAATATTTGTAAAATTTTAAGTTGAGTTAAAAAATAATTCATATTATAAGATAAAAAATGTTTCAATTTACCAAAATTTTAAAATAGAATTTCGATATTGTGTAATAAATTTTAGACTAAAACTAAACATTTGAGTTTAAAAATGTAAAAATATGTATGTAATATATAAAAAAAATGAGCTATACACCGCAAAAACGACTTTCACATAATATTAATAGTTTTATAATATGTTTTCGCCTTACGTATATATCGATTCTTTATAAATGTACTCTAATTATGTTAAAATCACGTTGTCTATGTTATATATTGACAATTTTCAAAAATATTTATTTATTTTATACTCAAATGTTCAATTTGATAAAGTTCCGTCATAAAAAACCATATTATTATATATACTCAAATGTTCAATTTGATAAAGTTCTTATCACGTCATCGAAAATCATATTAATATTTTAACAATTAAATGTAATCATGCGATTATTATCATAAGGATATTTTTTCCAAATTTTATGAAATTTAATCAAGTTATAGAATATCTGGTTAATGTAATTGGTATGCCATATTACAAAAATACTATTAAAATATAAGATAAAATCGAAATATTATCCTTTTTCGAATTTTAAATTACAAACTTATCTCAATATATAAACAATTTCGGGCGAGAAATTATTGTAATGCCCATGTCTTGCACGAGCTTTTACGCTAGTTTATATAAATGATTCAAAAATTTTGGAAATTGTTTGAAAGTCCTGGAAAGTAGAAACAAGTCTTGCTCGCTTAAGATTCCTTTTAAATATTGATTAAGAAGTTGTGTTTCGAATTTGATTCTTTAGACCATCTCCAACCCATAACACTAAAATAGTGTCACTGTATCAATATTTTAGTGTAAAAAAGACATCATCCATAAAATGCATTCCAACCCATTGATATTATAATTTGACACTAAAATGCATCTTTCACATTAAAATTGGAATATTCTAACTTTTTCTTTTATTTTTATAATGTCAATAAAATCTAAAGTTGAAAAGTATAAAAGAATAAGTTCAATAGGACAAGAAAAAACTTGTTTTATTAATAAATATAATGGTATAGTGAGAATTGTGAAAGTCACCAAATTTGGTGTCAAAAGATCACCAAATGTACTTTTGTCACCAAATTTGGTGACCCAAAACTCATTTGGTGTCTTTGGATCACTATTTTAATATTGCATTGAAGTTGTTTTGACACTATATCTATCACTATTATGATGATTTAGTGTTGAGTTGGAATTGCTCTTACAAGATTGAATACAATTATTAACATTGTCTTACCATTTTGCCGTGGCTTGTACGAGTAAAATATGTGATTAGACCTGTGGTTCCTATACTAATTGCTCGTGGTCAGTGTCGTAAAAAGTGGTAATCGAAGTTAATCGATAAATGCATCGTTTAAGGATTAATCAGGTAATCGGGGATTAATCAGAATGATTAATCGGATCATTAATCGGAATAAATTTAATAATATTTTTTATATACAATTATATTCATATATATAATTGTTTCGTTATTTCAACTAAACATATGTTATTATCATATATTTATGTAAATATGTTAAAAATGTTATATAATTGTAATAAATAAAATTTTGAAGGTTTAACTTTTAAATTAGAGATCAATTTAAGAGAAAAAATAAAGAGAATTTATGATTTAGGCATCTAAAATTATAATTATATGTAAAAAATAATATTTTTTCCTATTGTTTAATCAAGTTTCTACCTTTTAAATTTTTAATTAATTTTTTTAATTTTAACTATTTTTTACTATTTTTAAATAATTAGCCCGATTTTTGACCGATTCAATCGATTTTGACCGTTTTTCTGAAAAAACGATTAATTAACCGATTTTCGCTTAATCAGTTCGGTAGCCCGCTATCTAGCGATTAATCCCGATTAATCACCGAGTTTTAGAACCCTGCTCGTGGTACGTAAAGGTGGGCTATTTTTCACTCTTTCCGGTTTCAGCCCATATTCTTTATGTTTCCATATAGTCTGATATGGTTTTATATATATAAATCCATTAAATCTCAATCGAAATTAGACTTAATTGCAGATTGATGGTATATAGTTTAATATTTTTGCACGAAAATGAATAAAATATTAGTTGTGCCAAAGTGATGGCTAATTGTTGAATTTCTCAGCACTTTGATGGCTCCGGGTCCTTCTGTTAGTTCGCAACTAATGGCGTTAAATTTTTTAAAATAAACTAAGATTGAATAGCATTTTAATGGTTGTAATTTAATTTTTTTTTTCACATTGTTGGCTAAATTAAAAAATAGTTCTATTGATAGCATAATATCATAATAGGTGGGTAGATATTATACTAATTTTTTATATAAATAATTAATATCTCATTTTTAAATAATTAAAATTTTTAAAACATGTTTTAAAATAAATAAGTAAGGGTTTGCCGGTGAGTAAGGGTAATTAAGTAAAATCATGAAGTACCAAAAAACAGGCACCGACCAAACATTAAAGTTCATTTATTATAATAGTATAAATGTATGAATTAGGGTGAACTTAGTTAAAACTCACATAATTAATAATTAAGAGAGCAATAGATCAGTTTACGCTTCTATGTCAGTTATTGAAAGTTTCAAACCTTTCCATGTTTTGTGTGACTTAATTCATTAATTTGAAAGGATAATAAAAGTATCGTAACTTTTAATTTAAAAGAGATAATAATTATTTATAAAATTAATTGTTTGTTATCTTATCTAGACACCCAGTATGATTTTAGAATAATAATATACCTACCATTTTACTTTAGCCAACAATGTGTAAAAAAATTAAATTACAGCCATCAAAATGCAATTCAATCTTAGTTTATTTCAAAAACCTTAACACATTTTACTTTAGTCAACAATGTATAAAAAAAATTAAATTACGGCCATCAAAATGCAATTCAATCTTAGTTTATTTCAAAAACCTTAACACCTTTAGTCAAAACTAACGGAAGGACGAGCCACCTAACTCCTAAGTGCTAAGAATTTAAAAATTAGCCATCACTTTGGCACAACTAATAATTTAGCTATCTCCATGCAAAAATATTAAACTACAGACCATTAGTGTGCAATTAAGTCTCGAAATTAATAGATTGTGACTTTTAAATACAGGAACTCATGAAGTCGAAACTGAACAAAAATATATGTTGTTATGGTTTTTATAATTAAGGTTTGGTTTAAGCGGTGCTGTTTATGTACAATAATTGTACAGCGGTCATTTGTAAAATGTTGCTTGACTTTTAAATGCCTGAGACCTTGTTTTGTATAAAAAGCAGGACATTTGGAGAAATTTCAATGCTAGTTGGTTATTGTACATTCCAGGTTTTCTAAATTATTCCATGTAATGCATACACAAGGCTAGCTTACTTGATTTATTGCTTTGTGAAAACATCAAATTCAGCACTGCAAAGATTTCATCTTCCTCGGGAATCTCATCTACCTGATGGTACTACTATTATGCTAGCCAAAAAATTTAAAGGGCGAATGATATAGTCATACCGAGGATGGTGCAAGAACATGATCAACCTTTCCGATGTTCATCCCAAGATCAACAAGAAGTATTTGTTGCTGCTTGGCAAGTAATATTCAGGGTGTGCAGGTGGCTAATTTTCAGATCCAGGATGTACACACTATTGGAACAGGGAGATGGTTTTCGACCATGGTCACATTGAGCTGTTTTTGCAGTCTCTGGACTTCATAGGTGAACAAGATTTACTGCAGCGAGGTGGGTGTGGGCTGCCAGGGGTCAGGAAAATTTAATAGGAACGTTAAATTCTACCAGGAAGGAACAACTCGATCTGACATGATTGCTCAAATAAGACTAGTTCAACCAGGAAGCATAATTAGATAAGGGTCCTGGTCCCTGACAATTGATTGTCAGGGACCAGTTATACAACAATTCGTTTCTCTGCCGTTGGATCAAGATTTGGACGCTCAGGATTAAAAAAAAAATCTCATCGCTCCGCGCTTTTTTTCCGCGGAGCCTTACTGCTCCGCGCTTTTTTTCCGCGGAGCGTGTAATTACCATCTTGTCCTTAAAATGTCTCCGCGGAAAAAAAGCGCGGAGCTTCTGGGAAACTGTAATAAACCCGTTTTCGCCCAAAAAACCCCCATTTTTCAGAAACAAAATATTTCCGGCGATTTGTGGCGATTTGGGGCGATTTATCGGCGATTAAACGACGATTTGTGTTGCGATTGGAATGACGAAGCCCACAGTGGAGGATTACGAAGCGAGGTATGTGCAGTTACCTCTTTCCCTTTCGTTTTTCAGTTTTTTTTCGAATTCTGGGGTGCGAGTTTTTCGAATTCTGTAGGTTTCTGATTTAAGCATTTCCTTTATAATGTCAAACCAGAAATAGAAGACTCATGCACAGACATTACAGTTTGTATACATATGACGAATGTACATAGATGGGAGTACTGCAAATCTGTATAATTCGTTGATGTTGTCTATGTACTGCAAATCTGTATAATTCGTTGATGTTGTCTATGTACTGCAAATCTGTATAATTCGTTGTAGTTCATTTCTTGATGTTATGCTTTTCATATAAAAAACCAGTTAAATGAAAGTTATACATGCCTTGGTAGTGTTTTGAGAGTGCTGTGACTGAAAGTTATCCCCTGTACGGTGGTGATGTAGTATCCTGGTTTGTAAGGCATGATTATATATCATTCAAAAAGGTGTAAGTCATGATTATATATCATTCTGGTAGGGTATTGTGTTAGTTTTCCTTAATCAACATGTTTAGAGGTCATCTGTATGACGCTGAGAGCAAATGTATGATGTAGATTACAGATCTTGCTGTAGATAGGCATGTGTAATAGGCATGTGTCTGCGTTTGTTTTTAATCTCAAGAATTGCATGCTCAAAAATGTTGTTTAATCTGGTAGGCTAAGTACCAAGTTTTAGCCTGAAAGCGGTTAAATGGTTTGAGGTTGCCCTAGTTTTTGATATACCAGAAAGTTTTTGATACTCCAACAATGCTTTGTATGCCATAAAGTTGTTGATATACTGTAACTAACTATTGTTGTTTGTGACTGTTTTCAGGCTAGAGGATATACTACCGGGTCCCATTAGTCAGACGGTCATCTTTGACAATGCTTATCATGTTAGTGAGGAGGTTTGGGATGGAGTCACCAGGGGTACGTTGGAGTGTTATTCGGGTAATAGATTGATGCGGTCTTGGTTTCTGAATGATGCTCAGAAGGAGATACTGGACATGACGGGGTTTGGGTTGTTTGCAAACAATGATGTGGTGCTTCAGAATGATACGGCGCTTGTGACGGCCTTGGTAGAGAGGTGGCGCCCTGAGACTAATACCTTCTTCATGAGGCAGGGTGAGATGACTGTGACTTTGCAGGATGTTCATTACATATTGGGCTTGCCCACTACTGGTCATCCGTTGGTTGGGCCTGCAATCCAAAATCCAAAGGCCTATTTCACGAGGAACTGGTTCGAACAGCTTACTGATCCGGAGATAGATTTGGCAATGGATAAAAGAGGAGGGATTAAGTATACGTGGTTGCATAAGAGGTACGGGGGTGATCCTGGTAATGACCCGGAGAAGATTACTCAGCACACGAAGGCATACTTGATGTTGGTGGTGGGGTCTGTTTTGTTTCCTACTAATAGTAGGAACGTGGTGCATCCGAGGTACATTGCTCCTCTCTTTTACTTGGATCGTATTCACACCTTTTCTTGGGGTTCTGCAGTGCTGGCATATCTATATAGGGGTTTGGAGCGCGCTGCGAGGAAGGGGGCTGTTAGTGTTAGTGGATGCTTGTTGTTGTTGCAGATTTGGTCGTACGAGCGATTTGACATAGGGCTTCCTATTGCAGATCCCCAGCGGGAAAGTTTCCCCGTTGCTGAGTATTGGGCTAGGTCTACAGTGGTGAAGGATAAGGGGAAGGTTAGTGTGGAGGAGGCTAGTGAGGGTACAGGGACCGATGCGGGGAAGGAAACGGGGAAGAAAAGGAAGGTAATTGAGGAAGACAGTGAGGAGTTGAAGGGGAAGGGGAAGGGGAAGGGGAAGGGGAAAGGGAAAGGGAAGGGGAAGGGGAAGGGGATTGAGGAGGAGGAGGACATTGGGTTGGCTGTTGAGGACTTGTCTGTGGACAAGGTTGTGTTGGGTAAACGGCCTAGACGTCACATTAGTAAGGGCCCTCATCATAGCTTGCCACACTACCGAGGTGAGTTTGATGGAGTTGGGTCAGATACTGTGCAGTGGACTCCCTACGGCCATTTCCACGAGTCTGATGACGAGGATGGAGAGGGAGATGGAGATGTTTACATTTACTGGGATGATTACGAGGGTTTCTATGCAGGTGCTGCCAGGCTTCCCCTTATCCACTATGACATAGTTGAGTATCAGCATTCTGATAGGGTTTTGAGGCAGTTAGGCCTCAGACAGGGTATCCCTCGTTCCCCAGTGGACATGACACAGTATAGGAAGGCGAAGCAGAGCTTTGTCACTTGGGACTGGAGGAGTGTATGGTTCGCTGAGATTGGGGAGTGGTTGAGGTTTTCTGCCAGTCCATGTGACTTTGTCTTTGATGATTCACATTTTGTGTCTGATGTAGAGTATGGGGCCTGGTACACAGAGATATCTCGGCTCCGTGTCGGGAAGCCACAACCGCATCCAAAGCCCGAGTATTCAACTAGAGAGTTGTTCAACAACTTGAAGGCCTATGAGCTAGTAAGTATAAATTGTTTACATTATTTATAAGGCCTAATTATTATATGTTGTTCATGGGTTTATTGGTATGCAGATTATGAAGGGCTTGGAATTCTGCCAGAAGATCGATGCTTCTATTCCTGTGGAGTATCGGGATGAGTTTGCTCGGATTGCACCGACCTTCTTAGACCCCTTCTGTAGCTTCATGAAGGAGGTGCGAGGTCCTTCCTATAGGCCACCGAAATTTGAAAATATTGATGTGTCTGAGAAGCCAAACAATACTTCACTGCCCACAACTGCTGAACATGATGTCATTAAGATGACACAGCCTTCGCAGCATGTGTCACAGCCAGCTAGCTTTCCATCTCCTTCATCTGCTGCTAGGCGGGAGAAGCTTGATGTACGCCGTCTACGAGATAGGAAGTGGCAGATCAGTAAGCCTCTTGCGGAGTCGAAGAAGGAGGATATTAGGTCCAACTGGGGTTGGGGACCGGATGGGGCGGCCAACATGCAACAGGGGATCGTCCACAAGAGCTTTACTTTATCTGCAAAGGCAATGCTGTCTTTGGCTCCCTGTACATGGATAGATGACAGGATTATCTATACATACATGGTATGATATTATCCCTTATTCAGTTATGTTCTGTACATTCATTGTAAGTTATGATAGATGACAGGATTATCTATATGTTGTGTATTGTACTAATGGCGTATTGTTCTTGCAGAGTTTGCTGCGTGATCGTGACGAAGAGATTGCAGCGGGGAATGTATTTGAAAGAAAGCCTACTTACTACTTCATGGATCCATTGTTCATGACCCTGGCCCGGAAGATGGATTATCGCCGAGTGACACAGAAGTTGACTACCTTTTATCTCCACTGGGCCACTTGTGGTGTAGGTCCAGCCATCAATAAGGTCGATTTCATCTTCTTCCCCACATGTGTGAATCAAAATCATTGGATATTGTTCGTATTTGCTGTGAAGGAATGGGGGGTCATTCAACTAGATCCTTTGTATGATGATGCCTTGTACCCTTCCGAGGAACGAGTGATGGTATGTTAATAGTCCTATTTTATTTTAGCATGTTAGTTTGTAATTAATTTTCTTATATGGATTGTTAATAGTTGTATTGCTTGTTAGGTTGGTTTGGTTGCAAACATGTTGAGATATCTTGATAGGAACGCTATGAACCTTCCAAAGGAGGCCCCGAAGGTTCAACTGTGGAGTCGTAGGCCTAAACAGACAAACAGTACAGATTGTGGCCTATTTGTGATGAAGTACATGGATTATCTGTTACAAGGCTACGAGATGGAGACATTGGAGTGGGAGGCTGAGGACATAGAGATCTTCCGTTATAGAATAGCCAAGGAGCTTCAAGAGGGTAAAGCTCGACGCATTCCTGGATTTGCAATGCGCCAGAGGATTGGAAATGCCTAGTGCTCCTTTTCAAAATTTGTAGTGTTAGATGAACTTGATTGAAATTTATGCTAGATGAACTTGATTGAAATTTATTCATGTACTTGATTTTTTTGAAATGGAAAAACCATTTCATTTGGTTTATATCGGTCATGTATTTGATTTTTTTGATAGTTTAATGATGAATCTCCCCCTCCCCTATATATTTTCTTTATTGGCTTTGCCCTCCTTTGCTTTGGTATGAAAATCTTCGAATTTAGAGATGATTGATTTTTTAGTAATCTTAAATGTGGGGGGGTTTTGGCCCTATTTAGCCCATTTTGTAAATTTTATGAATTTTTTTTCCCTATTTTTTGCCTGGGACAGTTGCTGCAGTACTTGTTGAGTGGTTTGAATGGTTTGGTACAGGTTGGTAGGCCAAAAAACAGGCAGGACTACAAAAAAAAACCGAAACCTCTCCGCGCTTTTTTTCCGCGGAGCGGTGTATAGCTCCGCGCTTATTTTCCGCGGAGAGGTGTATAGCTCCGCGCTTATTTTCCGCGGAGCGGTGTATAGCTCCGCGGAAAATAAGCGCGGAGACCACAGGGATTTTTTTTGCTTGTAAACTCTGCTTTTTCATCAAATTCAGATTTCAAACAAGACTAAAGACCTAGGTAAGTTAGTTGGAGGGCAAACAAACGATAATATTACAAATTGACAAGTTACTTGGTTAAAATTGGAAAATGTACCATATTACAACATAAGTCCCCCAAAAAGGTATCCAAGTTAACTAATAATATTACAATTTAATTTGAAACATAAGTTCTAACCAAAATATTCTAACACATTGGAGAAGCCGGCCGACAAACGGTGAGAACGAACTCCCGGAGGAGGGTTGACATTGATGAACACGACAACATGGTATAATACTACAACACAACCATCGCGAAGAACACCCGTACTAATTGCTTTGTGAGTAGAGGTGTCATTGTGAAGGGAGACACGTATGGTTCTTGTTCCATCATAAAGACGGAATGTTGCATACAAGCCCTTGACGTTTCCACCATCGGTTACGTTGGAAACCCATCCCTTCACATATTCAACACGCATTTGATCGCGTGTGCATCCTTCCCTAGGCCTCAAATTGAAAATGTCCCTAATGTTGTCACATTCCACAACATCACCACCATCCCAATCGGAAAGCCTCCACTTACCTTCAATGTCCTTGCCCAAATTCAATATTGGAAGAAAGTAGGGAGTGACATTATATACAACCTTCTCAAACATTGCCTCACTAGCCGTCCAAAGGCATGCATCTTTCCAATTGGTTGACCTATAAGTCATTTCCTCCGGGGGATACAAGCTACCATCTTCTTCTTCAACAAATGGTGGCGGCTCACTAACCTCATTGAACTCCATTATGTCGTAATACGGTGGTAAATTACGACATATTTCTTCCAACTCATCTAAGGTCGGTGACTCCATAAACACCTCACCTTCGGAGCTCGGAAGTGAATCACTAACATGTGACACCGAATCATCATCCGAAACATTACCACCATCCATGTTACCTACACATGACAATCAAATAACTTTGTTACAAAATGTGAGAAGATCATAATGTAAGGTAGAAAAAGATGAAGTAGAGATTTTTATAAATTACAATTGAACGGTTTCACCACCACATTGACAACTTTGACTACTTTGAGCATTTATTAAAATTTCTTTTATTTTTTCACAAGTTCTAATATCATGTCCTTCTACTCCACATTTAGAGCATTTCCTTGGTGCTTTACGAATTGTTTCGATGGGACTTTTAAAACGAGGGTCTTTTTTCCTTCCTTTGGTTTGTGACACAATGGGATCGAGAATTGCCTCATGCAAGCCATCACCATCTTCTTGGGTGGTTGACTTGCCAACTTCACTACTTACATGCTCAATTCCATCAACTCCCATATTTTCAAGAATTTCTGTTTCCCGATTTATTACCGAAATGGCATACTCGTAACGCTCCTTTGATGCCATGCTACTATGACAAAAAGCCATGGTGAGTAAAGTCATGTTGTTGAATCTTTCGGTAGGACTCAAATCATGGGATGATGATTCTTCTCCGGTCAAATAATAAGGCAACACACCATCAACTCTATTGGCATCCTTTGTCCAACGTCGTCTCAAAAAGGCATTAGGTATTTCGGAAACACATCTCTTTGTCAAGACGGCTATAATGTGGCGGCAAGGGATGCCCAAATATTCATACATTCTACACTTGCAACCACCACTTAGAGACAATTTGTTGAATGTAACAAGATACGTTGTTCTTTTCTCGGGATCCACCAATTGCCTATAGCATTTGTAGTATGTGTACTCATCTTCTTCCAAAGAACGATCTCTATCTTTCTCCACAAAGTAGGTTGTAGCTTCCACCAATTGCTCTTGAAACTTCCTAAACATTGTTTTTGTGTAAATGGAAGCACCATGTTGCTCCAATGCGGTCTTCATTTTAATCCCACGACAAGTTTGACGAGTCTTAAAATCCTCTTCTTTCTCCCTCATAAATTGCCTCTCCAAAGCTTTTTGAGCATTTTCAACAAATTCTTTCAAACCCGTGCAAGAACTAACATAACTATCAAAAAAAGCATTCATTCCCTCACTCCTTGAAGTGGTTGTTTGTCCTGCGGAAAATGTGCTTCTAGTGAAAGCCTTGATCCATTTATGCTTCAAACCGTACAATCCTTGTAGCCATGTATTATCTTCCAATTCATACTTCACAACCAATGCACTCCACCTTTCCTCAAACAAATCTTCGGTCAATGAGTTGTAAATGCAATTATTGAAATCAACTTTGAAATCCGGGTGCTTGGAATAGTAACTTGCAAGTTTCTCGGGGAATTTGTTACTAATGTGCCAACTACACAACAAATGAGTGGTGTTCGGTAGTTGTGATGAAATAGCCCCGGCCATTGCTTGATCTTGATCCGTAATGATAGTTAAGGGATGTTTGTTTTCAACCGCCTCAAGCCAACTACCTAATACCCATTCAAAACTTGTTTTAACCTCATCTCTCATTAGGGCAAATCCAAAAACAACCGATTGGTAGTGATGATTTACCCCGGTAAAAGGAATAAAAGGCATAGCATATCTATTAGTTCGGTAAGTGGTATCAAAGGCAACCACATCACCAAAATTTTGGTATGCCATCAAACAACGGTGATCGACCCATACTAGACATTTCAACCTTTGTTCTTCATCGAGTAAAGTTTTAATGTAAAATTTTCCACCACTCTCTTCTTTCAACCTATTCAACAAGTCTAAACCCGCTTGAGCATCATTAACATCTAAATTGCTCTTTCTAAACTCACGTACCACATTTCTTACATGTTGGCCATCAAAACCAACATGTTGAGCTCCGCCTTTTAAATTGCCAAAAATGGACATTTGTTGCCTAGGAGGAACACCCGACATATGTAATGTTCTCATTATATTCCTTTGTGCCGCACTTACATGTCTTTCCCTTCGAATTAAATTCATTTTTGAAGGTGTAACAACCTCGTGATTGTGCTCTAACTCTAGGGCGGTTATCTCCCAAATACTTGTTTTCTTTTTATTCAAAACATACATTCTAACCTTACAACCACATCTAGGAAGAACATCCCGGCGACGTTTACCTTTACCTTGACTCATAAAACATGCTTCATCGTTATCAATATTTTTATCCTTATTCTCACCAAATAGATTACAAACAAATAATCGAGCATATATTTCTTTATTTCCAACACGCTTTTGTGATTCTTGAACCTTAATTGCAAAGCCATTTTTTAAGGCATAAGCTCTAAATAAATTCTCCGCGGCTTCTAAACTATCAAACCTTTGATGCAAATAAGGCACAACATTATCAACATGTTCATCAACATTACGTACATTTTTCTCATGCAAACTATCATCTTCATCATCATCATCAACTATATTAACATGCTCTACATCATCATCAACTATATTAACATGCTCTACATCATCATCAATGTAAAGCATAATGTAACATAAGATGTAAAAGAGATAACTACAACTCAACCAAGGACAAGACAGACAATAATATTAACAGAAGCACAGGAATCCAGAATCAATGAAGATAAGGTAAACTCAAAAGATCAAAATACGTTATGTATTCTTGAAGTCCGTAAACAGGTCACGGAAAGAAGTTCATGAAAATGTTCAAGCCTCAGTGACAGCAAAAGAAAGAAGACTTTCAAGACGACAGAAGTATGTGAATGATTTAGAGTCAGTACCACAGGATTCCAGTGATGAAGCAACCAGGACGACAAAGGACTTATCAGCAGCATTGAATTGCAGACATAAAAGAAGAATTGATCAAGTGTTATTCATCTGTGAACCAGACCAGTTGCACTAGGTGACGGCACTAAAAAGATCAAGTTGTTTTATCGTCTCAGAAGAAATTGATACAGTCTAAAACTGAAACACCCTGAAAATGAATAGTTTCTGAAAAGTCAAGGACAAAAAAGTTGATTCAATAGTTTTTCATTCATGAAAAACTATCGAATGGAATCAAGAGCATTTCAAGGAAAATATATTCGATGGTTTTTATACAAAAACTATCGAATGCATGTCAAAGGAAAAACTATCGAATGGCTAAATGGAGCCCACTTGAATTATTACAAAAGATCTTAAAATTCGATAGTTTTATTTAAAAACTATCGGATGGAAAATTCTTTTTTAATTAATTCGATAGTTTTCATTAGAGGAGCAGGTGAAAAGTTTATTTGTTGTCAGGTTGATTAGAAAATGGACGGCCAGGATTGTTTGTTCAGTTTTTGGTTCGATGGTTTTTCTAAAACTAAGTCTATAATTAACAGAGAGAAGAGAGTGTCTTCTTCAGTCTGCCTATTTTCATAGTAGCAATTACGGAGAGAAGAGTTCTGAGCCGGAGAAGAAAAGAAAATTTATAGTGCTCAGAATTCGATCAAAGTATTGATTATGAATAGCGTAGAACTCATTGAAGCTAATCTACGGATTAGAAATTGTAGCACCCTTCGAGGTTTATATTTATAAAAAGATATATTCCCCGAAACTTGATTTGGTTTGGTGTGTTTGATTTCGTTATAGAACTGAAAGAATGATCCGCGAACGAAATTGAATTATTTGTGAGTATCGTATTCAACCCCCCCCTTCTACGATACTTCGGGACCTAACAATTGGTATCAGAGCTTGTTAATCGACATACAGATTAGATCCGGGTATTTCAGACCAGTCAGACAAGAATTCTGAGGAGGCCAACTTCTAAATAAATTTATTTTATAAATTTATATTTTAATAAGTTTATTTTATAAATTTAAGTTAAAATGAATTTATCTTATAAATTTAATTTAAATGAGTTCATTATTTAAACTTGAATAAGTTTATTTGATTAACTTAATTTAAATAAATTTATTTTATAAATTCAAGTTACATAAATTTATATTTTAAACTTAATTAAATTTAATTTATGTTATGAATTTATTTTAGAGGTGCGGCACAGAGCAATTTGTAGTGTACTAAAAAGACCCCTTATTTAGGTGGCCAATTTTGGGTTATGGTGACCTGACCTCGATAGTTTTGTTTTAAAACTATCGAAGTAGTTTTTGTAATGTTTTTAACAAAAATTGGTCAGCCATCGATGGTTTTCTAAATTGAGGTTTTAAAACTATCGATGGTTTTCTAACCATTATTAACCTTTTGTTTTAAAAAACAATCGAAGTGCTTGAATTGGCCAGCTTTACAAAAACACCCCGAATTAATACATTTCTGAGTTATTTATTTATTTCGAATTTTGTTAAAAATATTTCTTAAATTCTAATTTTTCTTAAATATTAATTTACATGATTTAATTTTTAAGAATTCGAAATTCTTGAAAATTAAATGTTTTGTAAATATTTATTTTTGATTAATTTATTTTTAAGGAAAATTAAAAATTCTGAATATTTAAATTTTTCTTAAGTATTAAATCGAGGGTGCTCAAGGGCTTGTAGAAGAAGATTCCTCCGGGTGTTAAACTGATTTTTATCTTTAGAAGAAAAAGATGACCATGAAGCTGATTTCAGGAAGAAGTTTCTACGGATATTTTTTTTAAGGAGATTTAATCAAAAGAGATTATGAAGGGAGGAATAAAGGGTGTTAGAGAATTGAACGGACAAACAAATATCTCAGTAACATGCATTAATGTTGGAACCTCAGAACAGAATAGAAGAATTTCTAGTATCTGAATCAGAAGAAGCTCAGGTAGAAAACCTCGAGAGACTAGACTAAAGATCAGTGTTTCACTTGTCAAGGAAGTTTAGTCACATCAGATTCAGAAGGAGTACAAAAGCCACATCCATGGATCAGGCTTTTTTATTATGAAGCAAAGATTCTTCAGGATTCAGTTCAAGAGGTAGTTACAGACTGAGATGGTAACAAAATCAAGACTGATAGTTTCAACTATGATAAGAACTATGTAACGAGAAGCTATCAGGGTGTGCTACACAATGAAGAAGCCTAACAAACAAAGAAGAATAGGGACTCAGTTAATTAGCTGAAACAGAAGTGGAATGCTTTGTTGAAGAAGCATCAGCACAACTTATCTTGCTTAAGGAAAGAGTTGGGATGGATCAGATGACGAGAAAATCATGGATATCTTGCTTTCATAGCAATCTCTGAAGATGATTCACCTCACATATCTCAGGTATCTTTTCCTTGAACCAATGCAGTATTTAATTCTCAATATTCAACGCATGTACATAGTGATCATATATATGTGTGTATGAATATTTGTAGAATAAGATTTTCAAGTGAGATAGAAGCTTTCTTAAGAAACAACTCTTATTTTTTAGGGGTTAAGTTTCTGGCACATAAGACCTTAGTAAAGCTAAGTTTCAGTATCCCTAGTAGAACAAGATTTGCTCATTTATTCTAAATTGTTTGTTAAGGGATAATCAGTTTATGATGGAGGAATTACCTTTAGAGTCAGTAGAATTTGTAGAACACCAAGCTGTATCTAAAACTGACTTAGGTAATAGAGAAAGTTAGATGCCATACAACAACAGAATGGATTAGATAGAATTAGTGATTTAATTGTTAATTCTTTTATTCCATGTGTGCTTAGAAAATTATTGAATATCTGTAAATCTACTTGCTACCTGTTACACTTGTGTATATTGGTTAAAGTAGAAAGTACTGAATTTTCTAAGATGCCTAATTTGCACATCTCTTATCTGCAATGTCAAAATGCTCAATGTATGCCATTTATTCTTTTTAACATGTTTGCTTATTTAAAGATTATGAATGCATCTCTTAGTACTTGCATTAATCATAGAAAAAGCATGTTTAAAGAATTACATTAGAGCAACGACTGCAAGGTCAGTCAGAGATAAGAATAAGCATGTATAGGTTGAAGCTGTTGTTACCACTTTTAAAAGCAAAATCTCTAATCCATCTGGACCCAAGCAAATAAGTTGGGTACCAAGAACTGTCAATCCATTTGTGAGTGCAGGCAAATCAGGTTAATCGATTTATATGCTTTCTTGGTCTTTACTACTGAAGACATATGATCGAAGAAAGAACTTGCCATCAAATGTGATTGAGAAAGCTGTTCCGTCAATAATCTTTGGAGATGACAGCAAAGGTTTTCAACACGGGACATGGCTACGTTTGAAATGGAATGTCATCATGTTTACAATAATTGGTATCATTGATAACAACTAATAATTGGAGTCAAGGATAACAATTAGAAGCAACTCTCTTGCTGAAGATTCAAAGCACAAATCTTTTTATTCAATGAAGGAGCAGTGTTTTATCTCAAGCAGGAAGGTTGAGAAGCTCTCACCCTTGCGTGACAATACAAGGAACTCTTTTCTAAAGATGGTATTGGTGAGAGGACTGCCTCATCTGGGATTCAAGCTAGATGAAATAAATGAGGCATGTCATTAAGGGAAGTCAAAGAAACATCACAGAAAAGCTATAATGTGATAAGCATTACTGAGCCGCTTCAGATGATACGTATGGAACTCTACGGACTAGTTAATGTCTTATCTACAACAAAGTAAAGATATACTTCAGTGATGGTTGATGTCTACTCTTAATACAAACTGGTGTTGTTTATTCAATCTGAAGGACAGGACATCACAGATGAGATTAATCACAAATACAGGAAGACCCTGTAATGGCCAATAGAAGCAAACTCTGAATTTCTTTCAGGGGTTTGGAGGAAAATGTTTTACAAGTAAGCATCTTGGCAAGATTGGCAGCTAAGGCTCTTAAGGATATTTTCCTCGGCTAATCAGTGGAATCTAAAGCATTTGATTAATCAACAAGAGGTGATTGAAAGTCTGAATATGATGTTCAACAACTCCAAGCTCTCAGCTGTTATGTGTGAAATTAATAGTAATGATGATTCAAATCCAAGCAGTGGTAATGGTAGTTTAACTACACAGCTCAGTACTTCAACAGAACCACTCAGCCAGGATGAGGATTCTCAGGAAATCCCAGCAACAGCTTAGGGGGAGCAAAAGAAGGATCAATTAGTCAGATCAACACCACAATGAAAATCAAGAGGACACTTCAAGAACGTATCTGTCAAGACAAAGGGTTTAGATTCAATATCATTCCTGATGTCTAGTTCTTAGTGATCCTAGTGGTGGAGTAAAGACTGGAGCTGTATAGTATGGATAATTATTTTCTTGGTTTTCTTTCTGAAGAAGAAACAAAGAAAGGTAAAGAAGCTCTGATGGATCCAGATTGGGTGATTGCAAAGCAAAATGAACTCAATCAATCTGAAAGGCAGAAAGTTTGGAAGCTGGTACCCAGGCCTAAGGGAAAATCTGTTATTGGAACAAGATGGGTATCCAGGATACTGGACAAAATTGGCATTGTTATGAGGGACAAGGCCAAACTGGATGCTAGGTTACTATTAGGAAGCAGTATCTAACAAGAAGCACCAGTGACGAGACTTGAGGATATCAGGATATATCTGGCACCTGCTGCATATTCAAACTTTAATATCTATATGGTGAATATGTTCAAGTGCACTCCTGGTTGGTGAGATAGTAGAAGAAGTCAATGTACAGTAGCTCATGACATTTGCTGTTGCAGATCAATTGGACGTTGTATAACTTCTCTTCACAAGATCACTACAGGTTGGTATGAACCGGTATCAATACTCAAGCAATCGTCAAAGACATGGTATGACACTCTAACTGAACTTTTACAGAATATGAATTTATTAGAGTCGTCATAAGGCACAAACATAATGTCATATATGTGCAATGATATCATGATTATATTATATGTTGGTCTACTAACGAAAACTTGTGCAAGAATTTTTGCCAAGTCAATGCAGAGAATGTACGAGATGAGTAAGTTGGGAAAGTTGCAATTCTTTTTGGAATTACTTTGAGCAAGCCAGAAGAATAATTCTTTTAGGAGCACAAGTAAGCCAAAAGAGTGATGGCAATAAAAGTAAGTCAAGAATCTTTTGAATGTGCACAGTTGAGAAGATTCTAGACATGCCAAGACTCCCTGCCAACAGCAGCCACTAAAGCTTGATCAGGACAAATCAGGTAAAAGACAGAAATGACAAGCTAGAGAGGTATGCGTCTCATTAAGTTATTAGCTGCAAATTGACACCACATATTTTATTCTCAAGTTTCCAATGTGCAAGGTTCCGAGTGGAAGAAAATCTAGTCTTATAGCTATTAACATGATTTTTAGATATCTTAAGGGAATACCAAATCTCAGAATATGGTAACCTAAAGATACTTGTTAACATGTTTAGCTATTTAGATATAAAATACGCAGGTTGTAAGAAAGACAGGAGAAGCATCTCTGGAAGCTGTCAACCCAAATGACAGGAGAAGCATCTCTAGAAGCTGTCAACTTCGTGGAGGAAGATTGATTTCTTTTTATGATAAAAGGAAATAAATTAATCTCCAACAACTCTGTGGACCACTCCACGACAATGCACCTTGACAACAGGTATCATTTCTTTCGAAAGCATGTCTTCAAACATCCAGTCCTCACATTAATAATTTAGTGCTAATATCTAGCTCATAGATATTTAGTATTAATTTATTATTATTTATTTTATGAAATTTGAATTATGGAAATTGAAGCAGTTCAATATCTTATTTGCTCCATAATTTAAAATACATAAAATAAATATGCAGCATAATTTATTGGATTTTAATTGGTTAATATCATTCAATGATATTTAGTCGATTTTATTCTGAGAAAATTGTGAATTTTCTGTTGACAATTGATTTTGGTAAATTTGAAAAGATTTATTAGAATTAAAACTTGACAGGAAATGAAAGGTTTGAATTTTAGAACATGAACAGGTTCTAGAATTTGAACAGAAGCAAAAAATATCGAATCTTAGGAAATTCGATAGTTTTTTCAAGTACATAGATAAATCTATCGAAATAAATTTTCGATAGTTTTTGAAAAGAAAAAAAAAACTATTGAAAACATTTCTCGATAGTTTTTGAGAATTCTTTTAAAAATATATCGAAGTGAATTAATATCAAGTCTATATTTAATTCTCGATAGTTTTTAAAAATCAAAGTGAAAATCTATCGGGAGGATTTAATTTTTCAATAATTAAACTCCTCGATAGTTTTTCCAAAATATATACCTCGATAGTTTTTCAAGCTTTAAAAGGTAACATGTTCGATAGTTTTTCAGAAAAACTTTTTAATTTCTGATTTTCAAACTCTTCGTTATTTTTCAAAATTTATCGAAGTAAAGTTGACAGTTTTACCCCCAACTGAAAACCATCGAACATACTATTAAAAACATCGAACACTGTAAAGACAATATTGCCCCTGTCAATTCAATAAGTATTTAACAACCCCTTACGTTTTTTTTTCTTATTATCAGATCTAAGGGCTTTTGTTTATACTTACTAGAATACATATAACCAAGAACATCACTGCCTCAAGAACTTGTTTCTAAGAAAACTATTTTCACTATTGTTCTTTAGAAGTTAATTGTTTTCAATTGATTTCTTCAGATAATTCTGATTATTTGTGTTACCAAAAGTAGGGTTCTTGATAATAGTGATTCGAAGTTGTGTTTATTAAGAAAAAGGGGTAATTTTGTTTTAAGGGTATTTTGTGTCAAGTTTGATTAATTAGTAATAATTAATTAAATTTAGTTGGTGTTAGTTTTGGTTTAAAAGTAACCAAGACTAATCATGTCTCGTTTCAAAACTTGCAAGCCATTACGAATTTACAGTTTCGTGCATGGGCAGAGTTTCTGAACACACGTTCGTCAGTGGCATACGCCTTGAGTACTCCCGTAGTCCTTTGCTTTGATCAATTGACTGCGTTGTACACAACCGCCACGGATACAAGTGAGAATAACGTAAGATCCTTCAGTTTTGTTGTGCCAGGGGGCAAAACAATAAGGGTGACGGAACATGACTTTAACAGCATGTTCCAGATTCCACAGCTGAGGAGATACATGCTTTCTTCACTCTCATAAGAAGTCAATAACCTAACTTCTTTGTGGGAGAGTTCCTTAAGCATTACCTGACATGGGACCACTGGATGAAAGAACAGGCATAGATGATGTGCTTTGTTTCTATCCTAGGTTCCTACAGCTAATTCTCAATGATATCTTAACAGATGATGAGCGTGAGACATTCGCCGAAGAGGAGGCCATGAAGTGCATGAAGATAAAGAGCAATGCAATAACCGCTCTGATAAGAAAGAATCATCTTCCAGGGGTGCCCACTGTTCAAACTTGAATATCTAAGAACGGTGCCCCTACCACTTCTACCCCCAGGGGAACAGGTAAATGAAGGTAACATTCCTCAACCTGAACTGGCTCCTGAACCACAACAATGGATGTTGATCCAGAGCCCTCAGTGGCCATCCAGACCATGAGATTGCAAACCCACAATCTCTAACCACGGTCGAAGAGCCTTTGGACGAGCCAAATGAAATCACAAACGAAGATCCTTCTCCTACTATACCCAGTATACAGACATCCCTGAGTGTAGAGGGAGATAGTGCCAAAGCAGCACCATATAAGGAGATACGCCATTCAACAACAGCTCTGCCTTACTCTAAAAGGAGAAGAACAGAAAACGAGGCAACTGTTGAAACTTCATTTCAATCATCCAAAGCGCCCTTTATTGATTTTTCTGATGCTGATTGGGCTACGCTAACGAAAGCTATATCTGAACCAATAGCTCAATCAAGTAAGGAAGAATTGACGGAAGCAACTGGTGTTCCGACCATATTACGGTCAGGTTCACTGGTTGAAGGTTCTAAGAACCAAAGGTCTTCACAGACGTCGAGAGAAGGCTTTGACCTAAATGCAAAATCTAAAAGGTCATTGTCTACCTCCCCAGATGGAACATATCTGGATCCTGCGGGTAAAGGGTCTGACGTAGGTGCAGATCGGCAACTCGGTGACAATGAATCAATTTTAATTGAGGAGTCTGCTGAGGTAAAGTCTTCACAGACTATTGGGGAAGATTGGGATCTCTGCTGTTAAAAGAGCCTGTTTCTAACCCCCTAGAGATTCAAACTCTAGATCCTTCAAAGGATATATCATCTAAGGATGATCAGCAACTTGGTTTAACCAAGGACGGGGACTTGCGAAGCCCCATTGCACCACCGGTGACCTCCTTAAGGACGGCTACGGTGTTTTCTTCTGCAGGTACAACTAGCACTAAGGGAATGAGTGAAACAAAAACACTTACACCTGGCCTGAGTGGGAAAGGAAATATGAGTGAAACACTGACAGAAACTGTGAGTGTACACCCAGAGCCAAACGTGAGGAGTGACACCCTAACCCTTACAAATATCGATGATTTGCTATTACCGAGAGGTACATGTTCAATTCATCCTCAAGGAGATGACAGTTCACAACAATCAAGGAAATCCACTATGGAAGAACTGGTCGAATTGAGGACTGATGTCAAAGAGAATCAATGTGACGGGGTACAGTCTATTTGGAATATGCTGAGGAACCAACAACCCGGACCTTCACAACAACAACCTGATCCTTCTACTACCATTTGGAATGAGGATAACTTCTTCGAGGATTCCTCAACTAAGGGGGAGAAAGTTGGAGAAGGGGATAAGGATAAATGGAAAAGTTGGAGAAGGGGACAAGTACAAATGGGGAGTTTGGTAAACCAATGAAGTCATTTCAGGTAGACAGTATTGGATTGAGGACTTGTACTAGAAGAAGAAAGTGAAGAGGGATTTGAATTCATGCGAGAGCAACCGAATCAGGAGGAGCATGAGCCAAAGAAGCAAATTCTCTATCACTGGAAGAAAGACACCAAGCAGCTCAAAACTGCAGGTGATTCTCATCAAGATCCAAAGAACTACAAAGCTAAATGAACTGCTCCAAGAGCATGTTAAGGAAATCTTGATGAAGGTCAGTCCAGAGATTACTGAAAACCCTCCTATGGTTAGATTCATGACGAATGACTTGTTCAGAATCTGCTACATGACGGAGGACAAACTGAGAGATTACCCAAACGAATATCTAATATCAGTTGAGAAGTATCTTAGATCCACTAGATTCACATCAACGGAGAAGGACAAAAGCAGCCGACACTCTAAGAAAATATCTTATGGAGAATGTTCCCTACTATAGGAAGAGAGTGGAGAAATGATTGGAAGTGCTTCCCAGACTACCAAACATGCCAAAGCTAAACAAGAAAGATGTTAACATTGCATGGCTGTGGGCTGGAGTGGGTCAAGAGGTTGGATATATTGGAAGACACGTCCTAGGAGCAATCCTTAAACCTGGAGAACCACTGCACTATCTATCAGTGATTGATTATCACGCTGCTAACTCCGATCCAATGATTGAAGAAGGTGAGATTGGAATGGACTGAAGATGAGAAGCAAAGAACAACAGAACTATCAGCTCAGACAGGAGGAGCAACTTCAATGTGAAAAGGTTTATTGTTCTTTGATTTATGAAATCTGGAAAGTATATATATCTGATCCAGAATGCATTAATATTATTACGCTGTCTTACTTTAAGTAGTTTCATGTTTCCTTAGTTAGTTGAGTTATCCTCGAAGTATTTGCTTGTTGAACTCTATCCAATCAAATAGGGGGAGATTGTAAAGCATAATGTAACATAAGATGTAAAAGAGATAACTACAACTCAACCAAGGACAAGACAGACAATAATATTAACAGAAGCACAGGAATCCAGAATCAATGAAGATAAGGTAAACTCAAAAGATCAAAATACGTTATGTATTCTTGAAGTCCGTAAACAGGTCACGGAAAGAAGTTCATGAAAATGTTCAAGCCTCAGTGACAGCAAAAGAAAGAAGACTTTCAAGACGACAGAAGTATGTGAATGATTTAGAGTCAGTACCACAGGATTCCAGTGATGAAGCAACCAGGACGACAAAGGACTTATCAGCAGCATTGAATTGCAGACATAAAAGAAGAATTGATCAAGTGTTATTCATCTGTGAACCAGACCAGTTGCACTAGGTGACGGCACTAAAAAGATCAAGTTGTTTTATCGTCTCAGAAGAAATTGATACAGTCTAAAACTGAAACACCCTGAAAATGAATAGTTTCTGAAAAGTCAAGGACAAAAAAGTTGATTCAATAGTTTTTCATTCATGAAAAACTATCGAATGGAATCAAGAGCATTTCAAGGAAAATATATTCGATGGTTTTTATACAAAAACTATCGAATGCATGTCAAAGGAAAAACTATCGAATGGCTAAATGGAGCCCACTTGAATTATTACAAAAGATCTTAAAATTCGATAGTTTTATTTAAAAACTATCGGATGGAAAATTCTTTTTTAATTAATTCGATAGTTTTCATTAGAGGAGCAGGTGAAAAGTTTATTTGTTGTCAGGTTGATTAGAAAATGGACGGCCAGGATTGTTTGTTCAGTTTTTGGTTCGATGGTTTTTCTAAAACTAAGTCTATAATTAACAGAGAGAAGAGAGTGTCTTCTTCAGTCTGCCTATTTTCATAGTAGCAATTACGGAGAGAAGAGTTCTGAGCCGGAGAAGAAAAGAAAATTTATAGTGCTCAGAATTCGATCAAAGTATTGATTATGAATAGCGTAGAACTCATTGAAGCTAATCTACGGATTAGAAATTGTAGCACCCTTCGAGGTTTATATTTATAAAAAGATATATTCCCCGAAACTTGATTTGGTTTGGTGTGTTTGATTTCGTTATAGAACTGAAAGAATGATCCGCGAACGAAATTGAATTATTTGTGAGTATCGTATTCAACCCCCCCCTTCTACGATACTTCGGGACCTAACAATCAACTATATTAACATGCTCTACATCATCACGATGCAAGGATTTAGTACTAAAATTACAAACATCAAAATCATCATCATAAAAATCATTACTTTCAATTGGTTTGGATACTTTTCTTGGATCAAACTTTGCAAACATTTTATTTGCCATAATACTAAAACAAATACATACACAAAGACTTACACAATCCAAGAAATGAAGCAATACCTCTCCAACTTCTTCAAGCTCTGATTTTCTCCCTCTTTTCTAACCTAAGTGGCTGCTATACTTATGATCAATCTAAATGCTTTTAGGGTTAAAAAGCGCGGAGGGAAAAGTAGAATAAGGCGCTCCGCGGGAAAAAAGCGCGGAGCAGTGAGGCTCCGCGGAAAAAACGCGCGGAGCAGTGGCGATCCGCGAAAAAAAAGCGCGGAGCGGGTAGAATTTTTTTTAAATCCTGGGCGTCCAAATCTCGATCCAACGGCTGGGAAGTTAATTGTTACTTAACTGGTCCCTGACAATCGATTGTCAGGGACCAGGACCCATTAGATAATGGATTGTTAGAAGAGTAAATTACAAATTTGTGGCTGAACTTAACCTCATTTTGCATTTTGGTGGCCAGATTTTCAAATTTGCAATATAGTGGCCAGACATTATTTTTATTTTTCAAAAAGATGGCTACGAACCACTTTTTTGAAAAAAAAGTTCTAAAAAAAGTGGCTCTTAGCCACCTTTTTGAAAATTAAAAGCAATATCTGGCCACCAAATTGAAAATTTGAAAGTGTGGCCACCAAAATGCTAATGCGGGTAAAATCCGGCCACCATTTTGCAATTTACTCTTGTTAGAAATTCAAACTCTTCCAGAAGCATTAAAAAAACACAGCTAGGTTATAGATAGAGTAACATGAATGAAAGAAAATAAAATCAGTAAACCCATGAAATATGGGGGTGTTGGCCCCATATAGCACATATTTTAATTTTAATGCCCTAAATAGCACAATGTGAAAAAATGGCTCCAAATAGCACAGTAAAACGCCATATAAATACACGTTTTCTGAAAACACAATATCGTCTAACATTTTACAATAATATTCATAAAAAGTATGCTGACAACGTTACTTCGCGTTGCATTTATAGTCTAAAAACGTGACTTTATTTCACGTTACGCACAAAAACGTTAGATTATATAACGTTTTCCGTGAAATACCAAAAGCTGTTTTCTTATCATGGCCCCCAACCCACATGCAATACCACTTCCATGTCGCACTGTTGGATTAGAAAAACGATGTCCTTGATGGTCCCACATGCATCACTAGCAAGGCAGCAACCATAAACCAATTTATGTAAAGGACAGAAAACGCAAGACGATCAGCCGTTTAAAAGTGCTAGTGAGGGCCTTATTTTTGAGTTGTGCCATTTGAGGCATTTTGCTCTCAAATTGTGCTATTGGGGGCCTTTTCTCGAAATATGGTAGGCTGAAATATGTGTAATAAAGGTGGCAGAATTCAAGCAGGAACAACAGCTCTGAAAATATCATGCACCAGATATACATTCCTAGAAATAAGGTGAGCTATGCAAAATACTATACACGAGTTCAAATGTAAACTGAAGAAAACAAATTAACAGAAGGTGGCACACACAAGTGAAACAAAGAAGAAACTGGTGCAGTGATTTCAAGTAAAAAATGAAGCCTTATTTTAAGGTAGACCGTTGACATTTGATAAACATAAAATAGCTGGATTAGTTATGTAGCAATAAATAGTATGTGACGTATGCAATGAGGTAATGCAGTATATCAAAGGCCTTAGAAAATATTGGTGAATATGTTACTCGTTTGAAAACGGTGACAAATGAAATGAAAAGAAACAACGAAAGTCTTGATGATGTTCGGGTCTTGGAAAAATTGCTCCGGTCGTTGACAAGAAAATTTGATTATGTTGTGACTTCTATCGAAGAGTTAAAAGATCTGTCCACGATTTCGATTGATGAGCTTGTGGGATCTCTTCAAGCCCATAAGCAGAGGATGAACCAATATGATGAAACGAGTCATTAGGAGAAGGCTTTGCAAAGCAAGGTGTCCATCGGTGAAAATCCTAACAGTAGCAGTTCTGTTCGTGGAAGAGGTGGCTTTAGAGGTGGATACCGAGGTGGACGGGGACGTGAAAGACAGTCCTTCAACAGAAGCCAGAATACTGAAGGTTATCAACCATCTGGCCGTGGTCAAAATTTTAGAGTCTCAATTTCAGTGCTATAATTGTAATAAATTTGACCATTTCAGTTATGAGTGTAGATCACCAAAAGTGGAAGAAAGAAGTCATTTTGCAGCAGCAAAAGAAGATAAAGATATTGGCAATGTTATGTTCCTCACTTATAAAGGAAACGAGGAAAACAAGAAGAATGTTTGGTATCTTGACTCAGGTGCGAGCAATCACATGACGGGCCACAAAGATTTATTTATAGAGATAGACGAGACCATCACAAGAGAAGTTACGTTTGGTGATTCTTCAAAGATTCCGTTCAAAGGCAAAGGTACAATTACGATTGTATTAAAGAATGGTGAGAAAAAGTATATAAATGATGTTTAATATATACCTGATTTGAAAAGTAACATCATCAGTCTTGGCTAACTTGTGGAGAAAGATATAATATTCATATGCAGGATAATTCTCTTATAATCAAAAATCAGGTTCGGGAATTAATTGCAGACGTGGAGATGTCAAAGAATCGTTTGTTTACACTTGATATACAGACGAAGATGCAGAGGTGCTTAAAGTCGGTCATTAAAAATGACTCGTGGTTGTGGAATTTGAGATATGGTCATCTTGAATTTTCAGGCTTGAAATTATTGTTAAAGACAAAAATGGTGGATGGTTTGCCAACAATCAACGAACCAAATAATCTGTGTGAAACATGTGTCAAGGGGAAATAACACAGACAAAGTTTTCCTGTTGGAAAATCTTGGAGAGCCAGAAGGCCTTTGGAGATTGTTCATACAGATATTGCTGGTTCATTTGATATTCCATCACTTGGCGGTAACAGGTATTACCTAACATTTATTGATGATTTAAGCAGGAAAAGTTGGGTATATATCCTGAAAGAAAAAGCGGAGGCTCTTGATAAATTCAAGGAGTTCAAAGCATTGACGGAGAAACAAAGTGACCAGTATTTGAAAATACTCAGATCAGACAGAGGAGGTGAATATACTTCAAACTTGTTCAGAAGTTTTTGCAGAGCACATGAAATCAATCATCAATTGACCACTGCATACACTCCACAACAGAATGGCATTGCAGAAAGGAAGAACCGCACAATTCTTGACATGGCAAGGAGCATGGTGAAAGGAAAGCACTTGTCGAGAGCCTTTTGGACTGAAGCCGTGTTATGTGCAGTTTATTTGTTGAATCGCTGTCCAACAAAGAGTGTCAAATACAAAACTCCTAATGAAGCATGGAGTGGGAGCAAACCATCAGTTGGACATCTCAGAATTTTCGGATGTATTGCATATGCACATGTTCCTGACCAGAAAAGAAAGAAGTTGGATGACAAAGGCGAAAAATGCATTTTCACCGGATATGACAAAAAAAGCCAGGCATACAGACTCTACAATCCACTGACAAAGAATTTAATTATTTTAGGTGTGTTGAGTTTGATGAATCAGATTACTGGAGATTATGTGCAGTTTATTTGTTGAATCGCTCTTCAACAAATAGTGTCAAATACAAAACTCCAACATGGATTACCTATCCTGTTTATGTACTGTAAGCTATGTTACAAACTCTATGTTTAATGTCTGTAACTGAGCTCGACGAGAGTTTCGACTCTGATAACACCAAGCGTTGCTTTGTTCTCCTCTATACCTGCATAGAGTTTGGGCTAAGGTTCTTTATTTTTAATACATATAACCAAATTTGTGAAAGAACAACTATAAAGCAAGAGCTGCGAACTAAATTAAATTGTTGAACTATCATTGCCAGTCTTATAAAGTGATGGCTTTCTTTTAAGTGTTGATCATCCCTCCACTAAACGATGTCTCTATAATATGCACATGTATAAAAGTTACTCAATGAGTTATAAAAACTTACCTAGTACATCTGAGTTGACCCTTTTCTGGAGTGTCATTCCTCCTAATCCACCTTCCAACTTCGTATTCACTTTTCTCGATCCGGAAGCCACCACTTCTAAAATTTCAGTTTCTTAACTGCAATGTTTTAAGTAAAAAACTTATGTGATGGCTAAAGGAGACATATTTTTAAGTACATTTGTCTTGCATGATATTTTAAGTGTTGTTGCTAAGCCATCGAATTTGAAAGTATCCCACGTTTCCTATTTTTAATCTGGAGACTCATTAAAGAAGACCTATTTATAAATTATCTTGGCTCAACAACATATCATCACAAACAGCCTCAGACCATGTCTTCTCGGTTTTCTTTCCCAATTTTGATTTCACAACTCCTTCTCATATGGATCTCCTTAGCTCAAACTGCTGTGCCAGCTAATAAAAATTTTAAATATACCAATGAAGGTAAACGCGGAGAATACATTGTCGAATATGGTGCCAACTATCGTGTACTACCCATTTTTAGATTTCCATTCCAGTTTTGTTTCTATAATACCACTCCTACTGCCTTCATTCCTTGGATTGCGCATGGGAAATCGTCATTCTGAATCAACCATGCGTTGGGTTTGGGATGCCAACCGTGCCAAGCCAGTCCGAGAGAAAGCAACATTGACATTTGGCACGGATGGAAACCTTGTCCTAGCTGATGTTGATGGCACGGTTGCTTGGCAAACTGGCACAGCCAACAAAGATGTGATAGGTCTTGAATTACTTCCAGATGGTAATCTGGTGTTGGTTGACTCCAAGGGTAAATTTGTTTGGCAAAGTTTTGATCACCAGTGGACTTCTCCTGGGTCAATCTCTCCTTTCCAGTGGACCAAACAAGCTAGTGAGTCGATTGTCCGATATTGAGGCCTCAGATGGGCCTTACTCATATGTATTGGAAAAGAACCAGAAATCCTTATATTACAAGCCTAACAATGTTACAACTCCGATACTCTATTCCAAAACTGAGTTTGGACAACCAGGGAAAGATGTTCTAACTCAAATACAATTTACAATTTCGCCTTTCACAAACATAAATAGCGATACAATTTGGGCTTACGACTTTCGCCTGCAGTCTTTCATGAACAATGCTATACCACCTCTAGTGGTTCTGCTTCATTGTCAAGAGCGAAGTACAATGCTACTTACTCTATGCTTCGTATCAGTAGCGATGGAAACTTAAAAATATACACATACGAAGAGCATGTTGACTATGGTGCATGGGAGGTTACATACGTGCTCTTTGATAGAGATGAAGGAAGAGAGAGCGAATGTAAAATGCCACAAAGATGTGGGTTGCTTGGAGTTTGCGAAGACGATCAATGTGTAGCATGTCCAAGGCCTAATGGACTGACAGGATGGAGCAAGAGTTGTGCACCACCAGTTTTGTCAGCATGTGGTAAAGGGGCTGTGGACTAATAAGTACTACAGCAAACTGATAAATAACAACAGCAGCGCTCAACTACGACCAGCCCTAATAAAATATTAGGGAGGTCGCCTCGCGTACGCGAGACGCCGAGACATTCGCCCAAATCACCCTTCGACCCGGTCCGGTCCGATGCGTGGCGTGGCGGTCGGCGGCGCGTGTGTGTGCGCGTGAAGCACACACCAACACCATGCACCATCACACACCTTAGTAGTTGTATACTACTCATGTGTGTAATGCTATTTAAAGCCACCAAGTCCCCTTATTCTTTTCTATGTGGGATAAATGAAACATCATTATAACAAGATTTTTCAAGCTACTACCTTCATCTCAATTTCTCTTATGGATTTAAACAAGAAAATTATTAAACCCATACATGAAAGTTTAAGTTCCCATAGCAAGGAACAACTTCCAATCATTAGAAATTTGAATTAACATCAAGAATATACTTAATTATATCCTTAAACTATCAATTTTCTAACAGTAGGTGTTGAACATTTTACTAATGGTGTCACAAGTGGATCGGGGCCAACTATAGTCGGTGATTGCAGGAAGAAATGCGACTCGGACTGCGAGTGTTTAGGTTTTTTTTACAGGGAAGAGTCCTCAATGTGCTTGCTGGCTCCTGCATTAGGCACTTTGAACAAAGTGGATAATCAATCTCACGTTGCATATATTAAAATGTCAAAGTAGGCTACAAATGCATTGATTCAACTAGAAACTTGCTAAATAAATCCGTTAAGATATTTGATCCCGTTGATCTATTTTTTTTCTTTTGTCACGAAGTTTTATTTTTATTAGCAGCGGTTTCGTTTCTGCTATGTCTTACCAAACAAATGTTGTACTATATAAATTATTAATTATTAATAACTAGTAGATGACCTGTGCGATGATCGAACATGAGTCGAGATTAAAATATTAATATTAATAAATTATTGAGAATAAATTATTCATAATATTAATATTATAATTAATGTTATAAGTATTTTAAAATATGTACTTGTAGAGAATTAAATGATAAAAATATATAATAAAGAAAAATTATTTAACTATGTAATTATAGTCGATCGAACATGGGATGAATATCTGACCTGAGTTTAGTGATAACCAAATAAATAATTCTAATTTTTTATTTATTTGTGATTATTCATTTCCGTTACATTGGTTATTATTGATTATGAGGCCGGCTCTAAAATGAATTAAACTCGTTTTCTGTTCAGGGGTACAATTTTGATTACACATCATAGGTTTATCCGATTTATAATGTTGGAACGTTTAAAGAACCAAGATTAGTATCAGGTTAATTAGTCATGTTTATGGTTGTACCTTTTTTGAAGTTCATTATGTAATTTTAATTTTTTTATTGAGTATTTTTTCTACATGGGGCTTGTTTTTTCAACATTTGGTGATAATATCGGACCTGAGTTTTTTCGGGGTTTTTTGTCATTGGAAGATGATTAATTATGTATGATGCGGTTTTCATATTTTATTCGAGCACTCTTGGATATCCTTTTCCGAATAAAATATTCATTAAATAGGTTATTTAGAATCTATTGCTAACACCCGAAAATTCCTACCCTCTTCATTCTCATGCTTAGAAAAGTCGGTACTAAACATACATTAAATAGGTTATTTAGAATCTATTGTCATGAAGTTTTATTTTTTAATCAGCACTTTCATTTTTGCAATATCTTACTAAATAAATGTCGTACTATATAAATTATTAATTATGTAAAAAATGTATAAATGTTTTTAATATATAATTTATGTTCAAAGTTTTGTTATAATTTGTAATCAAGTGAATATAAAAACTTCTATTTCCTAGTTTGTTTGCTGCTAGCTTAGCCTCTATCTGTCCATATTTGAAGTCAAACAACCATATTCATCCATTGTGTTGCTTCAGAAATACATGTCTACCTTTAAAACATCGTCCATTTTCTCCTTCAGAACCAAATTACTACTCATAGTAATACTCCCACACTTGCTTATAAACATCTTCGCAACATGAACAATAAATATGTCACAAAATTCGACAGAAAAACAATTACACAGCATCGTTGAATTTGCAACGACCGCAGTTGCATAATATAGATAAAGATATCTTTCCTATGCTAGTTGAAGGACAAAAAATGCCACCTTCTGCTCCAAGCCATAAGAGACACAAGGTGGCCATTTTCAGACGGCCACCTTATTTGGAATTTCATTTTTGCAAATTAGGGAGACGAATCTTCTTGTCGACATGATAATGCGGATGAGGGATTGAGTTAAAATTGATTCATTTGCTCGCCTCAACTGTGTGTGCTAGTTTCTGAATTCTCTTTGCTTTGCTTTAATTTGAAGACACACGAGATGCTACAAATTTAGGTTACTTAATTTTACAGTCGTTATACTAAGTTACCTAGTTAATTGTTGTCTTAACAAGCTTGGTTGTTCAGATCATGATTTAGTGCACGTCAGGTGGCTAACTTATACAATTCGAAGGTGGAAAACTTAATGTAAATTGATTTTGAGATAGATTGTTTCCCATATTGAAAAGTTCAACTTAAATATACCGGTCTAAATTTCATACAAACACAATTCTTTTGTGTTGTTTTGTGTGTTAAAACTCAACTGGAAAATGCATCTTTTGCACCAAGAATCTTGAAGAACTACATTTACGGGATGGAAGGGGCGTCTCCTACATCATTCCGCTCATCGAGAAAACGACCACTACGATTTGAGAAGTTTATAATGAACACAATTTATCATAGATTTTTTTTGAAAAAAAATCTGTTTTGACTGTTCGAATTATAAATATGTAAGATGGTCACCTCTCAAAAATGTGACCTCGATGTTCATTAAGAACATTATTATATATAATAGAATAAATTTATTACAGAGACGACATAGTAGTTGTCCAGGTAAATAATGTAAATCTCCCATCAATCATGAAAGAAATGCATCTTTTAACTAGGTCGGCTTCATTGTTTAGAAGATATATATGCATGTTTTGAAATTTGAGGGACCTCCAAGTTTTAATACCTTATGCTATAGAACTTCTTACACCCTCTCAAAAACGGTCTTGGATAACACTAGCTAGCTTCATATATTATTCATTTAATATTTTGCTCACAATTTTCTTATGCCTCTTGATTCATTTAATGTGATGTTTAACATTATATTAGTCATACTTTATGGAACTCATAATCATAATCATATTTGTGTAATGAAATAATCAGGTTATTTTGTGTATGATATTTCAAGATGATTTAGGTATAAGAGAAAACCAACTATTTACACAATTTTAAAGTTTTGTGAACCCCACTTACTTGTACTAGAGATCCTAAATTATTTTACCTTTTATTTCAATTATGCCACCCGCAAGCCACCACTTCGATATTGAAAATGCTACAATTCATTAATAATAATTTATAATTGCATGACAATCACATAGATAAATAAAATCAAATAAAATATATAGGATTTTTTTAAATTTTGCTTAATCTTATTTAGAGACTTGGTACATGTTATTTGGTTGAATCATCTCAAATATCATAAATAGAGTACAATCATTTCCGTCGATCTTGGTAGAAGGTGTTTTTTGGTGTAAAAAGCATGTGCTTATTTAAAAATATGATGAGTAACATAAATCTTTTCAAGTGACTCAAGTATCTTTGTCTAAGCACTTGCAGAGTTTGTTTTTGAAAATTGAGAATCAATATGAATTAATTATCAATTAAGCTAAATAAAACAAAAAATTAAGATGGTCGAGGAAGGCTGTAAATGAATAAAGAAAAAAGACAAATAAAACAATCGAATTAAATCGAGTGAGACGGAAGTACTCCAACTTAACACCCCCAGGTATACTTATTTAGTAACTAAGTCATGTGAAAAATATTTTATATATTATTGAAACAAGAAACTATATATGCTACATTGTGTAGGCTATGTCGCAAATGAAATTATGAGTTTTATTTGTCGAAGTTATGGATAAAAGATTTCACTTATTTAGTCATCATGGTCTTTCAAATGTTGTTTTATATTTTTCTGGGGTTCTTTGCGGTTTACATATGAAATAAATTATTTATTCTCAGAAAAAAGTATTGTAGTGTTTTTTATTTAAATATTTTTCAATTCAATCTAATTGAAATTTAAATATTATTTTTAATACATATTAATGTTCGATATTTTTAAAGATTTAGACATGATAAAACATGGCATATAATTTCTTGTTTTTATAAATTTGTTTCTTCATCGTTGTTAAATTTTTAAAATAATTATTATCAAAATTTGATCAATTTGACGAATTAATAATCAAAAAGGACATTTAATATATTTAATATATTATATACCTAAAATTAATATTTAATTTTGAAAAGTAAAATAAATCAAACATGCCAAAAAATTTAAGCTATAAAGTTAGTTAATTATTTTATTATCTTCTTCGTAGAAAGTAAAATAATCCATCCGAACTCAATCACGTAATTTCTCAAGAATTCATGTATAATTCATTGTTGTTTGAGTTCACAATTATATTATGTCTCACTATCTTTCAATGTGATGTTTATCATTATTTTATTAGTCCTGCTTCATTCAACTCATGATAAGTACTAACTTACATACTGTATCATAACATTTTAGGTTGTCTTCCTTGCGATAGTTCGAGCTGATTTAGATACGGGAGAAAACTAACCATCTACACATGTAAAGAACTTCACAAAAATTCAATGGACTCAACATGACAATATACAATAAATAATAAACAATAATTTAAATATCTTGCAATTACATACATGCATATATAAAATGGAAGAATGTGAATGATTTATATTTTTTTTTGCTTAATCTTGTGTACAGAATTGTTAAACATAATTTGAGCGAATTATCTCAATATTTTAAATAGATAACGAAAAATTGATTTAGATAGAAAATGAATACGAACAAAATAGATTCACTTGAATCAAATGCTTTTTTTTCCTCACTCTTGGTATAAAGTGTTTTTTATATGTTATATATTATGTATACTAAAAATATGCATTTGTGTAATAATATCATCGATCTTCTGAATCTCTTCTAAGTGATTTATAATAACATGTTTGATTTTGTAATGGATCAATCTTTGTCCAAACAGTTTAAGTTTTTTTTCCTTCAAAAATTGATTATTGAATGATATCATGCTGAGTTGAGTTGGCTATTTACAAATGAAATGATAGACTTTGTGAGTCATAGACTGATATACAGGTGAAATATTTCGCTTATTTGGTGATCATGGTCTTTCTAATGTTCTTTTTCCACTTGTAGGGTCCTTTGTCATTTAATTGGAAAATGATTAACTATGTATCATGTAGTCTTCATGTTTGATTCGAATGTTCTTGGGTATGATTTTTCGAATAAAACATACATTCTCATGTTCTTGGATATGCTTTGAATCGAATCTATAATTGTCAGCACCTGAAAATTCATATCCTCTTCATTTTCATGCTCAGAAGAGTCGGTACTTCAACAATATCTCTAACACACTTGCACTTATGTTCTTATTGTTAAGCATATAGATGGAAATAAGGAAGATCATTGACAAGAATAAATCAGAGATTTCTACAGCTACATAATAGAGGAAAATCAGCAATCATATCGGCAACAATATCTCAATGATTGTATAGAATTGTATAGAACTATACCTAGACATTGTACTGAACCTAGCTACTTGTATATATAGCAATCGTTTGCATTGTAATTATAATATAACATCAGAACTCCTTATGGTATCAGAGCGATAACTGATTAAAACCTCAAAACAAAGATCCATGGCCTCTTCCACTCTAGCAAACTAGATCGTCTCTTTCAATGCTCTCGCTCATCTTCCAACAAAACTAACATAATCAAATTTCTCTGTTTGAAGTACCCACTCCACCATCGCCACATAACACCCACCCCACCCATGAAAGGAGACAAAACCCAAAGTATTATAATTCAGCATTTTTGAATCATACAACAATGCACTTATGCGCAATGATACTTTGGATCTTGTTCCACTAGAAACTGCAACCAATGTGGTAGGATGTCGTTGGGTCTTTCGCATCAAAAGAAATCTAGATGACACTATTGCAAGGTACAAAGCTCGCCTTGTAGCTAAATGTTATCACCAGCGACCAAGATTGAATTATTTAGAAACATTTAGTCCTGCCTTGAAACCCACAACTATTCGTTTGATCCTCGACCTTAACATCAAAACTGCTTACTTAATAATCATAGTTCTCCTGGTATCGATCTAATTTTAGAGTCGATCTTCACCGTTTTTTGTTTCCAATTATCCAGTATGAACACTTCAATTATTTGGATCCCGATTAATTTTTATTTTCTTGTAATTATCTAACTCGTTTGTATCGGCATATGCATAGGATTGGTGTTGAAATATAGTATACAACTAGCGTAACAGCCCGTGCAAGGCACGGGCCTGCATAGAAACGTCAATAATTTTTTTGCGAGGAGGTCGATTTATTAACGTGAGGTTTGTGTAATCGTAAGTTTGATCGTGTAAGATGAGAAGTGTGAGTTGTGCAGAGTAATAAGAAATTTTGTTGGCGAATAATGTAACTACTTTGAATGATGAACGTACCCTTTTCAGGTTTTGAGACTTGTTCATATATTAATTAAATAATTTCTCACTGAATTTGTTCATATATCGAAATAATTTTATAATTAAAAATACATTAGATGCTAATATTTGCAATTTATCGTAAATTTGTAATATTGCGTACCGTTTTCATGAATCAAATACTTGTAAATTTGATTAGATTTCGTAATATTCAACTAATATCTATATGATAAAAGGCACATGATTATTTTTATCGATGTAAGAATGATTAGACAACATTAATGACTTGTGCATATATATAATTTCCAAACAACTATTTTTTGGTTCCATTTTTCCTCCTTCATATAGAGTGGGTTCATGTTATAATGACGTAAGTAAACGTTTCAACTCAATCATCATAAATAATTGAAATCCTAAATTTTAAAAATTCATATATAACTCAAATTGAATTATCTTATATATATTTCTCAAAATTCATGTATTTTGCGCAGTTATATAATTTTATAAATATATGGTACAAACTAATGAATTCTGAATCAACTATAATCTATACTAAACTATAATAAACAAAATGGGGTTTAATTTATCATTTGGTTCACAACTCATATCGGATATTCTTTTCAATCACAATCGATATTGATGGGTCTTTGAAGTCAAATTGATTGGAACATCTAGATGTATTACTAAAAGTTATGCTACATAGAAGTTTAAGGTTTGAATCTCATCAACAACATATTAAAATAAACATTTATTACAAATATGTTAAAATTAACATTTACTCTGAACGGCTGATCCGGCAGAACAACTCAAAAATTAAAAACATAAATAAAGGTAAAAATACGTGAACCACTCGTTACTATATTTAATTTGATTATAATAATTTAAATAAAAAAGTAAAATAATACAAAAAATAACTCGTGCTTTGCACGTGTTATAAATAAATATATACTGATAAATATATCATTTTTCAGACTATTTTTTTAAAAAAAAAAGTAATGTAAATGTGATAACTTTATAAATGTCCAGGGATTATTCATCTATTTAAAAGTGAAAAATAACCATGATTTTGACCTGAAGACTTATACGAGGTTATACTGTTTTTTCAATACAAATATTGAATGACATTTTTGTAATAATAAACTCAACCTTTTCATATACAAAAAATAAACTTTACTTGTATTTTATTGTGTATTAGCTTTAGTGTTGTAATTCGACGATGTCCTCAAAGCCCACAAACCCTATTTAGAATTTCATTTATCAAAATGATTTTATGATATTACGCATCCAATTAATATATTATATAAAATTCTATTATTATTAAAGACTTATACTTTTTTTTAACATCATTCAATAATTTTGTACATACAATTTGAATTTTTATTATTAAAACTTATAGTCTAACTGGTTGTCATTAATAGTTAGACAATTTTACAATTCTTATGATCGAGAAAAATCAAATCTTATTTTCATCTATTGCATATTAATCATGTTGATTTTTTATTTAAAACATAGATCATGTTTTTGAGTTACTGTCTTTTTGGAATCAATTCAATTGTATCTTCTACATTTTCAAATATTTATCTTTTTAGTCGAATTATACATTTAAACCCCTCAAAGTCCAAATGTTTGATCAATAAAACATTTCTAATTTAACTCAAATATTTGATATTTTATATACTTAAAAATTATGATATATAGTTCATATTTGATGTAGTTATATATTATGTATGATTTTGTAGATAGAATTTATATATTTTTATTTAAATAGTATAATACATTTATATATATCCAAAGAGAAAAATGAAAATATTTTTTTATCCGAAATAATTTACATTCATGGTTAACATGTGAAATTATATCATATAAATTTTATTTTTCATACTCATCATTTATCATGACAAAGAGAGTGTAAAGATTTTATTTTTTACATTTATCATTTATAACGAAAGAAAACCTTTTTTATAATTATATACTCCGTAATATTCTACATTTTAAATCATCACCCCGATTTTTGACTCGGACATCAATTGGGGGGATTAAAATGGTGGAAAAAGTGAAAAAATTGACGAAAAAAATGAGTAAATTAGAGATATGCCGAAGTTAATAAAGAATGACATGTAATATTAGAAAATATCAACAAATGAAGTGTTTATTTTGAAAAGAAATTTGTTAAGAAATGAATGTGACGAACAAAGTGTATAAGCATTAGCATTACATAATTTTGATGCTTATTTTCTTAATTTTAAATTATAGATTTAACAAATAATGAGATACATAACATATACAATAGTTCTTATATTAGATCAAGTTCATTACTATATTTTATGTATAATTAATTAATTCTAATAATGTAAAATAGTGATATATAATATGATATAAAAATGTGAATTATCAACAACATAACTAAAGTATATTTAATCAAAAATATACAACTATAATAAAAATTTAAAACGATGATTGATCATTTACATATATATATATATATATATATATATATATATATATATATAATAACGTAAATAAAAAATACAGATTTATATAAATAATATGGACCAATATTTCCTTTACTCAAAGGTTCAAAATAAAAAAATAAAAATATAGAATTAGAGGAAATAATGTGACTTATCTTA
This sequence comes from Heracleum sosnowskyi, assembly GCA_030848705.1. Taxonomy (NCBI): domain Eukaryota; kingdom Viridiplantae; phylum Streptophyta; class Magnoliopsida; order Apiales; family Apiaceae; genus Heracleum; species Heracleum sosnowskyi. The sequence goes on along the minus strand of JAUIZM010000046.1, from coordinate 457,087 downwards.
TAAAATCTTTCAAGTAAACTCAAAAAACAACGTAGCATAGTGATTATGTTTTGGACTTCTTAGAAGGAGGTTGGAGGTTCGATTCCCTGCATTAACAAATATTAACATATTTTTGCATAATAATATAACAGTGGTATTTTTGTTATTTTTCAAAAAATAGGGGTAAAATCGTAACTTCATAAGCATTAAAATGACAAACTTTGCCCTTGTGTTGACATATAATATATAGTAATAGATAGAAAAGGAAAGAAGAAAAAAAAATTTATATAAATAATTCAAACCAACATTTTATTTATTCAATCATCAAAGTAAAAAAAATAATATAAGAGATAAAAGACGTGAGTTATCTAATAAGTTTTTTGAAATAAACTCAAAAAGGCATGTAGCATAGTGGTTAAGCCCATGGATATCTTGGAAGGAGGTTGGAGGTTCGAATCTCTATATTTACACATCTATTAAAAAAATTTTGTATAATAATATACGAGTGGCATTTTTGTTATTTTTCAAAAGAAAAGGGTAAAACAGTAATTTCGCGGCCATTTAATTGGCAACTTTTGCCCTTGTGTTGGCCTATTATATATAGTAATAGATTATGATAAAACTTCTTTCTTCCTAGATTTTAGATGTGTTAATTATATAATATGATCTAAGAGCTCAGTTTAATATAGAACACAAATTTGATTTTCTACCCTTCTTAATATTTTCATAATTTTTTATGAACATGCGGAGAAATTGTTGTCCAAAATTGATGTTCATAACTATTCTTCAATCCAAATAATTGAATTTTTCAAAGAAAGAACGTGTTATAATATAATATAAAATCCGTTAATATTTTAAAATTTTAAATGAATCAATCACTTAACCGTTAAATAACAATTGAGCTCCTTTTTTTTGTATTAGATAATTAAGTTACTTAAAGAAATTCACAGAAAGTGAAATACATATCAAAGACTTTCTATATCGAAATGAAAAACAGTAGTTGGATTTTTTTAACAACACATATTATATTGGCCCTTGGGTTTGACTAAACAGAGTTGGTAACCGACAACAATACTGTTATTGCGAGTGTATTAGCAATAAGAAATCCTAGCATCCGCGTTTGTCATGTGGCAATATAAATGTCAAAGAAAGTCAAATCTTCTAAAACTGGTACCACCTTCCATTGCAGCTGGTACTGAGAGTAAGACTTAAAATATGCAACTAGACCTGGATAATACAGCTAGTGCACTAGACAACACTTTGACCAAGGAATCCCAAGGAAGGAGAATTTGAAATACGTTTTCTGTACATTTCAACCGATATCATCCCAGATTATCTCAGGCCAACACGGAATTTAAAATATGTATACGTGATTTTTGAAACGAACTAATTCCATGAAAATAAACCTTAAAAGCTCTATATATTTGTAATGTATGCAAGCTATACAAGCTTGGAAAAAACTTTAAAGCTCTATATATTTGTAATGTAAACAAGCTACAAGCAAGATCATACAAATTTAGAAACAACAACATTTGTATGCGTAGATCATAAATGATCATAGTTTTCTACTACTTCTACTAATGTAAGATAAATTGAAATGGAGAAAGTGGTTTCTATTTGAAAAAAAAACACAAAACTTTGATTTATCTTTCTGTACACATCTCTATATTTAAATTCGTGGAAAGAAGAAGAAAGGTTCACAATTTACAAACATAACAAAAAAAATAGCTAGTTACCAACACCGGGGCTGGGAACGGACCGGAGAATACGATCAATGGCAGCAAGGTGACGGGCAATGAGCTTCTCGTCGTCGACGATAAGAGAGTGTCCTTTTTTGGTTGGTGCAGAATACGGGACAGTACTACCCTTTGGAAGGGAAGATAGAAACAAGCTGTCTCGTGCAGATGGTGGTGGTTGCGGCAGCTTCTGTTTCTTGATCTCATGCATGTTATCATTAAGCCATCTTGCATGTATTGAGGTCACAAAAGAAGCTAAAGTAACCAAATACAAAATGAACACAAAACTTGAACGAGTCATGCTAAATAAAAATGTGTATTTGAAGTTATAGTGATTGTGATTCTGGATTTGTTGATGTTGTTGTAAAGTGTTTGTAGAGGGATTGGTTTTTGGATGAGTGCAAAGGAGAGTTAAATAGAAAAAATATGGGGAGTGTATGTAGGGAGATAAAGAAGGGAGAACGTGGGGATGAAGTTACGTTGGGCCAAGTCAATTTTAAGTTGAATTTGTGAGTGGGAAATCAAAGTCTAGAGATAGACATATATTGAAAGAGAGGAGACAGCGTGGAAATTGAGGCTAGGTTGAAGTCAGAGCCCCTTCCCTCGGCCGGCCAATGTATAAGTACACTCTTTCCTTTGTCCCTCTCATTTTTTTAAGCTTTCTTTTTTAATACGTTCCTCTCATTTTTTTACATACTAAAAATAATAACATTTTATAATATAAAATTTAATCACATTCACTATTTTTCTCTACTATACCTACTTTATACCCACTTTATACATTAAATATTGATTGGTCTCACCACTTTACTCATTTTTCTTACTTTTTTCTATTAATTTACAATTTTTCTTAATCTCCGTGCCGTCCCCTCAACGTAAAAAATTGAGGGGGACGGAGGGAGTATTATGAAGAGGCTCTAAATATTTTTTTTGATTCAAATTTGTCGAATTATTATAAAATAGAGAAACATATAGCTTATTATATACTGATTTCACCCGGAAAATTAATGTTACGAATAGAATTATAAATAAATTGAATTCTTAAGCATATATAATCAAGTTGTTTAGATGAAAGTCGAACTCTTAACTATGCATGTTCAGGTCGTTTAAATAACTAGAAAGGTTGTTTTCGATAGATGATTTTATGTCAATAAATTTAATTCAGTAATCTGTGTAAAATACTTATTGTATGATCATCGTAAACCTAACTTCCAAAAGAATTTTCTATAAGATTATGGTGACTAGGCCCTTAAAACTAGTTTTCAATTGAGAAGAGAGGACAATCATATCCATCCACTACAAGAAAAAGAGGCAATTATGACCTCTATAATTATCGGGCTGCCGACTCGTGTAATTTAGTCAGACGTAAATTTAACTGTAATACCCTGTAATATGATGAGATAAACAGTTGATCTATAGTATCATACTGAAATGATTTCTTCGAAAAAATATAAAACCTAATAGCTAGACTTTATACACATACCTGAATGGGTGTCAAAGATGATCACAATAGTTCAGATTTAGCGTCGTTTCTACCATATCCTTAGAAAATTTTGCTCAAGTACTTCAACAGAAAGAGCCAATCATCATCAATCTCTACCCAAGAAGTTTGCATCTATAACCTTTATTAATATAAGCCAAACCTTTTTTAACCGTAACAAATTTGGTTCACACTTTTTTTTGGTTTCACTGTGCAATCTTATTAGAAATCTTATCTCATATAGAGTTCTATATTGTTTTTAAAAAAATAAAATTGTATCCCACTAAAAAATCATATCTCACATAAAATTCTAGATTTAAAAAAAAAAATATTAATTTCAAATATATTAAAATATTATTGTTGTACTAAATTATATTATATTATTATGGTATCAATTATATTATTATGGTACCAAATCATATCTCACATAAAATTCTAGATTGTTTTACTGTATATCTTAATGGAGTCTGAATGCGATAATTTATGTTTAGATTCTGATCAATATACGCAAAATTTGCACAATAAGAAGTGGGTAAATAGTACTATATTTGGAAAATGTTAAAGTCCCCAAAATTGTTTCGAAACCGTTCACGAAAGATGAGTTGTAAAAATTTTATTGGCAGTTTGGCACTTCTGTCATAAATGAGTGGCTCATCGTGCATACATATGAATCCCACAAATAAAAATACGTCACATATCATTTGAGAACATATTTGGGATTCAATTCGGGTACGTAGCATTATCCATTATATTATTATTAGTAAAATAAATAATTATTTATATTCGTGATCATCTAAAATTTATATTGTAATTCTAATTCTTTTATTATGATCTTAGTACCTTATATATATTGTATAACTAATTTAAATATTTAAATAAATTAACTAGCTCATGCTTGGTACGGGATTATCACATAGTATTCTTAAATTGTACCAACACCTTTGCCGATCTTCGATTGAAACTTTAGGTAATTAGGAATTAGGATCAAATCTATATCGGCAAATAACTAGTCCCTCCTTATTTCATGAGCTTTAGTGATATTCTCGTACAAAATCAGAATCTTAGAGCAACTTCAATCGGATACTAAATGAGTATAATAGTGATATGTATAGTGTTAAAGCAACTCTAATGAAAAACTAAAATAGTGATCCAAGGTCACCAAATGAGTTTTGGGTCACTAAATTTGGTGACAAAAGTACATTTGGTGATCCTTTAACACCAAATTTGGTGACTTTCAAAATTCCAACAATACTCCTATGTTTGTTAACAAAACAAATTTCTTTCATTCATCTATGTCCTACTAAAGTTAATTGTTTTTGTAAATGTTAACTTAAGATTTTATCAATTGAAACTTCTTTTCTTCTTAACTCTTGTTAATTCTAAAATATTTTTTTGTATCTTTTTATTCTAATCTTTTAAATTTTAATTTTTTTTTACTTTAAACTTTCACAATTTCTTTTTTAAATCATGAATTATAAACAACACACTAGATTTAATTATAAAAATAAAATCATAAATTCATAATGATAAATAAGAAGTTATTTATAATATAAAAAATGAACAAAGTTAGAATATTTTATTTTATAGGTGAAAGATTTTTTTTAGTGACAAGTATAATGTCCCTTGATTAAAATTCATTTTATGAAAGGTGTCTTTTTGACACCAAAATAATGTTATAATGACACTATTTTGATGTACTTGATCGGAGATGGTCGTACGTCAGCCCCACAACCGCCCTGGTTAAGTCACTTTACTCGTTATCAAGTTGAAAATCAGGTAATTAGTTAACAAATGGCACTTTTGGTCCTCGATTAAAGCAGACAATGTACGTGGGGTTGGCGGAGATTAATGACATGAGGACTCATAGTCTCTGCATATACTCCGTATATTCATCGCAAATTGCTTGGACTCTTTCTTGTTTCTTGAAACAGCTGAATTGTCGGAATGAAAAGGACCTTTAGAGTAAGGGGTTGTTTCGAAGAATGTCTACACATGGCCCTCAAATAATCACCATGTTTTCAGCTCAGGTGTCAACTTTCAGACACTATTATTAGCCCTTGTGCTGCTGTCCAAAGTGCATTTCTTCTTATTTTATGGGGGCGTTCGGTAACAAATATTTGTTACAACAATACGTATAGTAAAAAAAAAAAAAAAATTTAGCCAGAAAGAAATCGAATTTTATTAATCACTCAAGTCTTTCAACAAAACAGAATTGAAATCGGGGTGGACATCTCCCACATTCCATATACGAGCAGCTATACAATAACTGGTTCTCGCTAGAAAGTGAGCAAACCTATTCGCAGACCGTTTTACAAACTTAAACTTCACGTTTTTGTTACAAAGACTTGCTAGAATGTTTCGACTTTCCTCCACCACTCGTCCTAAATATGAAAAACACATAAAAGAACTCCGAATGGCTTGAACAATCTGCAAGCAGTCAGACTCGACCACTACATTAGAAATCCCTTCATTCTTCACCCAACTCAGTGCCTCTCGTATTACTATTGCTTCTGCTAAATCTGCACTAGTTCTTCCCCTTGAACACTTTGAATGAGCTTCAATCAAGCTACCTTTATCATCACGAACAACAAAGTTATAACTGTAACAATTTGTTTTCTCGAAAATGGCTGTATTAGAATTCACCTTAACACTCTTAGACGATGGTAAGTTCCAGTGTTCGTCCCCATCTTCATGGGACATAAATCCCAGAAAACGATCGAAAGTACGATCCTGAACACTTTTTCATTGGTTCAGGACAGAGAGTGTTGATTCTACCACCTCTGAGGGATCCAAACTGTGTTGATTCCATACGACCTCGTTTCTGTTCTTCCATAGCATCCAGCATACCATAACTATAACTGATATATCCTCGTTCCTATGCTGTAAAAAAACTATACTGAGCCATTCTGCAAACGAAGCAAAACTACCTTGCACCTTTAAAATGTCAACCTTCTCCCAACTAGCGACAACATGAGAACAAAAAACTATGATATGTAATGCAGACTCTGAGTTGTTGTTACACACAGGACATAACTCGTTCACCTGAACTCTCTTCACTCGAAGCATGTCTTTAGTAGGTGATCAATTTGAGCATGTATAGTAAAAAATTTAGTGTGCATATAAGAAGGATTTATTAATAAACACCGCAAAAAAATTTCTGGATACTGTTTGCTGTAACAAACATTGTACCTGATCATTTGACTTCTCTAAATATATTTATTGATAAAGACCAAGCCCTCTACATGCACGTGAGTTCATAAACATTTAAATTCACACAAATTAACCCTTAATCTTCATTGAAAAAATCGATATCGCTAGATTAATTCATCATACTGATACAACCAGCTTTTAAGGAACCAAAATTCATATACTTTTGACCAAGTGATTTCTGTTTAACTAAGATCATCCAAAGTTGAAGCTTCATTTAACTAAGATCATGTTTGAATGAGTCGTTTTATTTTTAAATAGATTAAAGTGCACTTTGTGTACTCGTACTTTAGTCAAGACACCACTTGCAATACTATAGTTTAAAATCTAGTAGTTGCAATATCAATGTTTGTATTTCACTGCATTTTGTTGTATTCCGTTAATTGAGGTTAACTCCGTTATTAATTTAGGTAGTAAAGTGCACTTTATGTACTCGAACTTTACTCTAAAGTGCATTTTGTGTACTCGCACTTTACTCTGAATTTTGAACTAAAGTATTGCAAGTGATGTATTGAGCAAAGTACAGGTACACAAAATGCACTTTAAAGTAAGTGCGAGTACACAAAGTGCAATTTACTCCCTAAATTAATAACGGAGTTAACCTCAGTTAACGGAATGCAACAAAGTGCATTGAAATACAAACATTGATATTGCAACTTCTCGATTTTGAACTATAGTATTGCAAGTGGTGTCTTGACTAAAGTGTGAGTACACAAAATGCACTTTACTCTTTTAAATAATTGACCTAATCTGATTGATCGAAGTCTTAGGAAAATAAAAGACAAGTCCATGTGATTTCACAGTGTAACCATACTTCTGATTTCTTATGTTGTTTGCAGTATGCACAACATTCATATCTTTGTTTTCCAAAATGTCATAGTCTCATAGATCATAAAAGAGAGATATTGTAAAATTTTCTCTCCGGTGACCCTTGAAACAAATATTTGAATTTAGGTTTGACATTACACTAAAAAACTCCCTAGGTCCCTCTTATTTTTTTACAATTTTTTTTCACTGTTTAACACGCATTTTAAGGCTCATATAAAATATAGTTTCACAATTTTTTTTTAATTTTTTTTTTTGAATAAAAATTCAAACATTAAATTTTTATTCAAAAAAAAAATTTAAAATAATATATAGGATTATATGTTAAAGGAGTATTAAAATGCGTGCCGAGTTCGTTCCCCAAACTAGGGACTGAGGGAGTATTATCTTTTGCCTTTAGACGCGGCAATCCTTGTAGAATTCCTACAGAAATGGTCGGCATAAAGTCGATACTCCGGATTTTGTAACAACTGCTCCACCCTATTTTTGTATTTTAGTTGTTATTTATAACCGCCCTTCTTATTTATTTTCTCTAAATTTTTTATTTTATTTTTTTCCCAAAAAAATTTGTAAGCAATAACCAACATAAATTAATTTTAATTCTGTTAAAAATTTATAAATATGATATTATTTAAATGTAGAAATAGAAAATAATATATATATTCATACAAGATTAAATACTTAATCGATGTGCAAAATGAATAGATAGCTTAAATATTATTTATTCGACTTAGTCAATAAAATGAATTTTTTTTAAAAGAGTGAAGACGTGACACGGTCCGACTCTTATGATCTTTGCGGAGGCACTGGGCCGCACGGCCCGCACCCACAACTAACAACCTAAACACTGTCTCAACAAAAAATATCGACAATCAATATATAGAAGTCATGATCCAGTTGGGATGTAAATGGTCTTGTTTGTTGAGATTTAGGTTTGAAATAAAATTAAGTGGCCAAATTAAGTAAGTAAGTAATTATCAATTCACAAAATTTAACTCACAAGTTATTTATAAGTTCTTTTTATTTTTACTAATCGATAATCCGTGCGAAACAGTAATCAAAATTAAAATATTAGTATAATTAATTAATATTAATTAAATATTAACTTGCAGAGAATTGAACCTTGAAATTAGGATGAAAGTATATAATAAATAAATACTATTATTTTATGTAATTATAGAAATCAATCCCGGGGTGAAATCAAAGGAAATTAAATTAAATAAATTTTGTTAGTTATGCAGTTATACGTAAATATTAAACCGAGTTTAATGATAACGAAAATTTGGTACGTTTGTATTTTGGTACCCCTGTGTTTCACCAAAACATTAATTTTTTTTATTAATAAAGAGTATATATAGATTTATAGGTAAGTAATATTTTTATAATTGATTTTAACAATAAGTTGGTTATAATGAGAAACAAACAAACACTTGGTCATTCTCTTTTATTAGGGATGGCAATCGGGTCGGGTCGGCTCGGGTTTGGTATTATCCAAATCCAAACCCGATTTTTTTAACCATACCCGAACCCGACCCGAACCCGAAAAATACCCGAAAATTAATATCCAAATCCAATCCAATGGATTTCGGTTCGGGTTTGGATATACCCGAAACCCGAATTTTTTTGAATTTGATTTGGATAATATCCAAAACCCGAAACCCGAAACCCGAAAATTATTGGATTTGGATAATACCCGAAACCCGAAAATAAAAATCCAAAATTTAAACAAATTTAACAGAAGTCAGCATTTCAGTAACATTTAGCAATTAGCAATCCAAGTCTCCAAGTCCAAGATACAACCTTTCCATGAGCATGACAAAATATCATCTGGATCCAAATTCCAAACATATTAAAAACTCAAATTATTAAATAAGATGGTTCTGCCTGTAACAATGGCATATATATATATTACTTGATTGTGTATAAATTTAGTAGCATATGATATAAATTTTTTAGTAGTCATATAGTGTTAATAGTGAATGAGTGCGATTACTTGGTTGTGTATAAATTTAGAGCATATGATATAGGGTATAGGGTATAAGGTTTAGGGTTTAGGGGTTATGGTTTAGGGGTTAGAGTTTAGGGTAAGTGGGTAACCCCTAAACTTTGAAATTTCTAATCTTTTTCTTATATAATTAAAAAATTTGAATCTCTTTATAATTGATAGGTTGATAGGTTAGGGTCTGTATGAATTTTATATTTTATATATATATATATTCGGGTTTTTTTTCGGGTTTCGGGTTCGGATCGGGTTTCAGAGTTTCGGATATTCAGGTTTTTTTCGGGTTTTGGGTTCGGATCGGGTTTAGATCGGGTTTCGGATTTCGGGTCGGGTTTCGGATCGGTATATGTAAAATCCAAATCCAAATCCAAATATTTTCGGGTATAAAAATCAAATCCATATCCAAATCCAAAAAATCGGGTTCGGTATATCCAAAAAATCGGATTTCGGATCGGGTATCCATCGGGTCGGATAATTTTGCCATCCCTATCTTTTATTGTTTCCTGCAACTATAACTTCCTCTGCCTAGATTTTGTGCATCAAGCACAAATAATTTGGAATCATTACCCTTTTCTCATTTTCGAAGGAATATTGTGTTAGGTGCATACTATAGTGAATTTTGAGTTGGAAGAATCAAGCAGTCAAGTAGTCCAGAAACAGTGTAGACCAGAAGATTGTCCAAAAAACAGTGTTTTATCTGTCAAATAATTAATTAAAAATATTCATATAAATCAACACCAAATCTGAAAAGTACAAACTCCATATTCTTGTGAGATCACTTTAAAAAAGGGGAAAAAATCTCGTGATCAAGAAATGCAGGCCATATACAATTCCCCAATTCCCCAACTTTGATCAATTCCTGAAAAGATCGAAAGTACTTTCTATATTTCTTAATTTATTTAGTACTACAATTTTGGCTACATGATCGAACCCCCATCACTTTTCAGTACTAGTTCACATTTATACCAAGATTTGTTGTCACCAGTCGTCAGAAAGTAGATTTATGGGGAGCTGTTTTCTTAGACTTTTGGGATTCCATACAGTAATCTGGAGAACCACTTGCAGTAGATTTTGTTGTCATTCTTTGGCAACACTCACAATTGGCTGTTTCTCTTGCAGTGCAGTGAGATGGTAGTATTTTTCATTTAAGAAAATAAATGATTGGATTTAAGATTGTAGGAAAATCGACTTCAAAAAGGAATGAACACATTCATTTTTTTTTTTATTCAAATGAACCACGAACACCATAATAATGATTTTTCTATTGGAAAACAGGCCTTGTCATAGACATACATATACATACATGTATGAGTAAAATGAAAATTCATTCCAACTTTTCTGTACAATTTAATGAAAAATAGATGATGTAACATCCAGATATACAAATTGCTCAACCAGCTCTACGGTTAGCTCTGATATTAGTTACTACTTCTTCCACTTTTCAGTTAATATTCAAACCTGACCTACATTAGAAGTTGCCTCTAGTTCTCTTGGTGAAGCACCAAAATGCCTGCACATGAAACACCAGCAAATCTTAATTATATTCACAATTAATTTCAAAGAGTACGTAACTATATATCAATTTGACTATAAGTGAAATCGTGTAAGTTACCAATTTTCCTAAAATCTTAAGGTGTTAGGACCGTCTTACCACAATCATATCATATCATCATCAACAAAGTATGTACGTGTTTGTATGTAGAATGTGTGTCATTTACAAACCTAAATGCATGTATGCACATATGTATACGTATATAAAGTACATACATTGAAACAGATTCCATATCTTCTTCTCCGGCGAAGTCTTGTGATTTTCTGGAGCCTGAGAAGCATGTCATCTGGAGTAACAATAGCATTTCCGGGTGAGCTCAAGAAAATTCTAGGCTGAAATGGTGGAGACCATAATCGACTTTGTGAATAATCGAACTGTATCTCTGATACATCACAAAACTTACACAAAAGCCTTCTGGATACAGAGTTTGAAACCATCTCTACTCTAATAGGAGAAGCTGCGGCTGAGATTTCTGATACGAAAGGCATTATTGCATAAGCATATATATGGTGGTCGGTGAATAATAGCCAAGGCCTATTAGTAATATACTCCTGTGGTGACATGCAGAAGAAGCGACAATAACATTAATTGGAGCAAGAAGAGTCCAAAAGGTGTCAAGACAAAATGATCAGGACTTTTATGGCTGCATGCAACTATGAGAGTCGTGGGTAACATAATAAGAGCTCGTATTTGTACGAGAAAACATGATTGTCGTTCAATAAATATGACCGCATCGAAAAACTAAGTTCAACATGACAGGATCGTCTGTTGAAGTGTAAGCATCTTAATTTTGGCATTACTCTAGAATCTAGATTGATCTTTATCATCGACTAGTTAAAAAATCTAAATGCAAAGAAAGATGGGCCAGAGCAAATAATTTTAGTAACATATCATTTCGTAGAAAATTTTCTCTATCTGCACGAAGCCGACCTATGGATAGAAATAAAGTTCGGAATCAGAAATGGGGTAACCCTCAACCGGGGAATCAGAGTACGTATAAATATGGGATCTTTGATAATTCATGATAGTTTCGGTGAAATCAACATTGTATTGAAAAGAAGAGAAGTGTTTGATTACAGAATTGATAATTGTGTAAATGTATAGAGAAATGATATATACAACTTGTTCTAATCTAACGGCGACTAACTATTTGACCTGCTATTTTGACTTTCTATTTTAGCTAAACTAATATTCCGAATAAATCAATAGTACAGAAATGCTAATAAGCCTAAGTGATGTCAGCATGATCAGGTTGTATATATTCAATATCCCCCTTCAAGATGGGAGGTGGATGATCCTCGGAGCATGCAATCCCAGCTTGAATAATATGTTTTGAACTGCAGTAGAAGGAAGTATATTGGTAAAAACGTCTGCTATTTGATTTTGAGTAGGTAAATAGGTCAACTGAATGAGCCATTCAAGTACTTTATTTCTTGTAAAATGGCAATCGATTTCTATGTGTTTCGTACGTTCATGAAACACACAAGATTTTTAGCTATGTGTATAGCTGACTATTATCACAATGTAGCTGGACAGGCTGTAAATTTGTAACACCAAGTTCTGCTAAAAGTCTCACAGTCCATGTAACTTCTGAAGCTGCAGAGGCCAAAGCTCTGTATTCAGCTTCTGAAGAAGATCTAGAAACAGTTGATTGTTTCTTAAATTTCCATGTAATAGGAGAATTGTCAAATAATAAAATGTAACCAGTAACAGATCTTCTGAAATCAGGACATGAAGCCCAATCTGAATCTGAAAAAGCTTGCAAAGTTAAAGTATTTGAAACTTTTAGAAGAATACCTTGACCAGCTGTGTTATGAACATATCTCAGAGTATGTAATAAAGCCTGATAGTGAGAAGTTCTAGGAAGTTGCAGAAATTGACTTAGTACCTGAACTGAGTAACTTAAGTTAGGCCTTGTATTTGTGAGAAAATTCAGTTTCCCCACTAAAGATCTGTAAAGCTCGGCAGTTTCTAGAAGATCACCTTCAGGAGGACTGATTTTAGCATTCAAAGGCAGACGAGTAACTGTCTTCTTAGAAACATCATCTGGTACCAATGCCAATAATTCCTTGGTGAATTTATTCTGACTAAGAACAATACCCTCTTTAAGATAAGAAATTTCAATTCCAAGAAAATAATGAAGCACTCCAAGATCCTTAATACCAAAAGTAGCATGTAGATGACTCTTTAAAGCTTGAATAGTAGACAAGTTTGTACCGGTGACAATAATGTCATCAACATAGACTGCTACAATGGTTATATCATCCTTATGTTTCTGAATGAAAAGACTGTAGTCATTCTTTGATTGAGTAAAGCCTCGAGTGATTAATTCTACTAACAGCTTGTCAAACCATTCTCTTGAAGCTTGCTTAAGACCATAGATAGACTTGTGCAGTTTACAAACCTGTGTAGCAGTGTGAGGAATCCATTCTGGAACTTTCATATATACCTCCTCATGTAAATCACCATGGAGGATAACATTATTAATATCAAGTTGATAGAAAGTTCAGTTTTTACTAGCTGTCAAAGCAATGATACACCTAACTGTGTTCATTTTTATAACAGGGGAAAAGGTTTCTTCATAGTCTATTCCATATTTCTGTGTGAAACCTTTTGCAACTAACCTAGCTTTGCACCTTTCTAAAGAACCATCAACATTAAGTTTGACCTTATATACCCATCTACAACCCATGGGCTTCTTTCCTTTTGGTAAATCAACAAGGGACCAAGTGTTGTTATCAACTAAAGCTTTGATCTCTTCATTCATTGCTTCTTGCCAAATTGGTTGACTAGCAGCCTCAAGATATGATTGAGGTTCTGTAATGTGATTACTGTTTGCAAGAAATGTGAGAAACTAAATTACACCGGTGTGATGAAGGAGAAGAAGAAATCTACATATTGTAGTGATAATCTTTAAGGTAGGTTGGAGGTTGACTAACTCTAGTAGAATGTCTCAAAGGAACATATATATCTGTAACAACTGGAAAATTAGAGAATACTGGAGAATCAGTAACTAAAGGACTATGGATAAGAGAATTGTGTATATGAGAATTATGTATAGAAGAATTTTGTATAGGAGATGTAGGAGGAGTGTGTGTAGAAGATGAAATGGAAGTATTTATGTTATCTATAGGAACAGTGAAAGTGTAATATGAGAAATCTGGAGAAGGAGTGGTCATTGATGGAAGAAAAATTGCTGATTTATAAGGATTAAAATCTTTGGTAGCCAGCAAATGGAAAGGAAAATGGGATTCATGAAAAATTATACCTCTAGAGATGAAAACTTAATGACTGTTTATGTCTAAAACTTGAAACCCTTTCTGGTGTAGAGGATAACCAAGGAACACACAAGGAGTAACTCTATGATCAAATTTAAATCTATAAACTTTAGGAGTAAAGACATAGCAGAGACACCCAAACACTCTAAGATTATTTAAATCAGGTTGTTCTTTGTATAATCTAAAATAAGGAGTATCTAGATTGATACTTTTCAAAGGCATCCTATTGACTATATAGGTGGCATAGAGAACAGTATCTCCCTAGAAATGACTAGGAACTTTAGATTGAATGTATAAAGATCTGGCTATTTACAAAAAATGCCTATGTTTTCTCCACAACTCCATTTTGTTGTGGAGAGTATGCACAAGTGGTTTGACTAATAATTCTTTTTTGTTGATAAAGAAGTTTTAACTTGCCCTCAGTGAGTTCTAAAGCATTATCTGATCCGATGTATAAGATTTTGGTATGAAATTGATTTTCAACATGATGAATAAAGTTTTCCATAACAATAGAAACATCAGATTTATATTTGAGCAAATTTACCCAAGTATATTTGCTAAAATCATCAACTATAGTCAAGAATTGATTACAATCAGTTCTAGATTTGACCTTATAAGGTCCCCAAATATCAATGTGCAAAAGTTGAAAAATAGATTTGGATTTGATAGTACTAGAAGAAAAAGATGTTCTTGTTTGTTTTGCAATAAGGCAAACATGACAAATATCAGTTTCAACAACAGCTGGAATATTACAAGTAGGTAACAGTAATTTTAGATGCTGAAAAGGTAAATGTCCAAGTCTGACATGCCAAAGTTTGGCATTGTCAGTAGTAGAAATGAAACATGATGAAGAGTTGTGATTCCGAATTGAAGAAGTCTGCAGAGAGTGAATATCTTGCACACTGTATAAGCCATTTTTGAGTCTACCAAGAAGAATTGGAGGACCTTTCTGTCAATGGTCCTGAAGAAAACTAGCATTAGAATTGATTATCAACTGTCAATCAAGATTTTTTGCAGAGTTTATGAGCTGAGATGAGTTTATAGTGAAAACTAGGAACATGAAGAACATTGTGAAGTGTGATTTTATCATTTAAAATAACACTACCAGTGTGAAGAACTTTAATTGATACTCTGAGATGTTTTGAGTTCCTTGCATCATTTCAGCAAGTTGTTGTTCCAAAGAGTAAACCTGAGTCATTGACGCATACCCAAACCTCTCCTCTAGATCATTCCATATATCATGTGCAGTTGGTAAAAACAATACACTCTTCGCAATTGTTTCATCCAGATTGTAAAGTAACCAAGAAATGACAAAATCATTACACCTTGACCATTGTTTTTACTCAGCTGAAGTGATTTCTGGAACCACAATTGTTTCATTTACAAATCCTATTTTATTCTTAGCCGAAAGTTTGAGCATCATGGATCTTTTCCAGATTTTATAACCAGTGCCATCAAATTTCACCGAAACAAGTTGACTCAAAGAAATATTGGACGGATGAATGTAGTAGACATATGAAGGATGTAAACTACCTTGTGTATTCGTTGTATTTGTTGTAGTCATGATTACAAGCTTAACAAAAACTCTCAGAGAAAATTTTTCAAACAGATAGAGTTCACAAAGTTAAGTTGATGATCTCGAAGAATTTCAAAGAGATATGACTCATATTCGATGTGAATTTCCGGAAACAAAAAACAAAATGACAATAACAAAGTCAAACACAACAAAACACATAAAATTCATCCAAAGAAGATACAATAAAAATTATGATTTCAGAAAGATCTTGAAGGTACGATTCAAGAACGATTGAAGTAAGATTTCAGAGAAATTGATTTCGATTAAGTGAAACGATCGATTTCAGTAGAGAAATTATACATATATCAATGTATATGCACAAATTGTTTTCAACAAAGTTAGAAAAAACCTGTAAAAATTGATTACGAGTTTGTCGAAACACGCAAATTCATGGAGATTATGTTTATGCAGATGATATGAAGAAGACGATCATCCATAGCTCTGATACCATGATAGTTCATGATAGTTTCAGTGAAATCAACATTGTATTGAAAAGAAGAGAAGGGTTTGATTACAGATTTGATAATTTTGTAAATGTACAGAGAAATGATATATACAACTTGTTCTAATCTAATGGCGGGAAAGGTAGTTATAACTAACTATTTGACATGCTATCTTGAATTTCTATTTTAGCTAAACTAATATCCCGAATAAATCAATAGTACAGAAATGCGTATAAGCCTAAGTGATGTCAGCATGATCAGGCTATATATATTCAATTACCTTATGTATTCAAATGAAAAATTCTATTTCACATGTATAGTAAGAAGTTTTCATGATATGATATGTTGTAATATATATACGTCGACAAACTCCAAAACTAAATTGTTAATGTTTAACTAAATCCGCTTTAATTCGATTCTTGTTCAATCCGCACCATATATGTATATATGCTCTTTATTAATAAGAAAAACAATGTTTAAATGACGCGCGATATCAGAGTACCAAAGTACCAAATTTGGTTATCACGAAATTCAGGTTCGATTCCTCGCAACTACGTAATTATACAAGATTTATTTACTTTAAATTCTTTAGCTTCATCCAAGGTTCGATTCCTTGCAATTACGTAATTATACAAGATTTATTTATTTACTTTAAATTCATTAGCTTGTGCAGCCAGCTACTTAATCTATAGTTCGATTATCTATAATTACGTAATTAATTAGTAGTTTATTTATTATATCTTTTTATCATCCGATTCTAGACAAGTATATTTTTTAAAAATATTTATTAATAATTTATCAATATTAATACTTTAGTCTCGATTCATGTTCGGCCCGTGCTTGACACGCGTTATCAGCTAATACATGTAATAAGGTATTACGTTCTTCGCCTTTCTTATTTAATAACTCCCTCAATCTCTCTCACGAAAAATAAAGTAAATAAAATAAAGTAGAACTTACAAATTTGTTTTATTGTTTATAGAAATATAAAGAAATTGGAATGTACATCTCAGAAATACGAGGGAATCAATTTATTTAACGTCTACTCAAATATATCTAGTCATCAACCAATCGAAGGACCTTGATCTTTGACCTTTCTAATTTCCTGTAATAGTTGTCTATGTCAATATATACCAGACCTAGACCAGCATTAAGGATTTCCATAGGGTTTGATATTCATGAGTTTTGTTAAGAAGCACACAGGACAAATCGCCACGACATATTTTCGACTCGGGGTCCTTTGTACAGGTGCTGGAAATCAATTTAAATGTGCATATATATGTGCTCAGTCGTACAGTTATGAGGCAAATTTAATCTACCATGCCTGACCGGACAATATATCCTAGCTATTCTCTCTCTGTAGATGACTAGGTGTACGTCTACCATATATCATATTGTTAACGGAGGAATTTGGTGATAACAAATTTCGGGGATTGCTGGAATAATGAATTATGAAAATAGGGGGATTTTGGGATTTTGGATGTTTGGGGCTGGACTTGAGAGGAGTCTCGACTTGTTAGATGTGTCAAATCCTATTCCAAGATGCCTGCGTACCCTATATTTATAAGGATCAAGCCAACGCTGTTCTGTTATAGGATTGTGTTTTTAATCCCTTTGATTATTAGGGATGTATTTGGAATTAATTGATTTTATCTTTTTAGATTTAGATTGGGATACCTTCCTGATTTGAAGGATATCGTTTAGAGATATTTTCTATAATTAATTAGAGATTTTTCCTCGTTTCAGATAGAGGAAATAATTAACTTGGGAATAATATTAATTATTAATAGATTAATATTGGGAAATTAGGAGATAATTGAGGCAACCGAAAATATGGCGTAACAACTACCCCCCAGTTCTTCAGTGCGGCTTGATGTACTGGAGAACTAAGCGTGTTTTGATCTTTCGAATTTCCTGAGTCACCGAAACAACTAAGAGTAGAAGATTAACAAATAAAATGGAGCAGATAATTACCCGTAATATATTTTTAGATGCGAGAGAGACAACATAATGTGCCCTTAATATGACTGCAGATGCAAGGGAGACAACATGATGTGTCCGTAACAAGTCTCTAGGTGCGAGGGAGACAACATGCGATGTGAGAAGAACATATGTACGAGCACGAGTAGTCTTGCAAGTCTGAGAGAAGGAGCGGTTTTGTGTAGAAATTGATGCACTGCCCATTGTCAAGTTTGATTTTGTGAATCCACTATTCAAGAGATAGAAGTTGTAGAATGTAGTAGTAGTAGTGGTGATGTCTCTATATGTTGAAATAAAGAGAAAATGTAATGTGTCAAAAAGGACGCCAGCTACATGCATTTAGTGGACTTACGCTTCCTGAGTAAGTCGTATTCCTACGCATCTTCAAAGACTCCAGCTCCATGCGTTTAGTGGACTTACACTTCCTGAGAAAGTCGTATTCCTACGCATCTTCTTCCATAGAGGAAGGACTCCAAGCTGCTCCATGTGTTTAGTGGAATTACGCTTCCTGAGGAAGTCGTATTCCTACGCATCTTCTTCCATAGAGGAAGGACTCCAAGCTGCTTCATGTGTTTAGTGGACTTACGCTTCCTGAGAAAGTCGTATTCCTACGCATCTTCTTACATAGAGGAAGGACTCCAAGCTGCTCCATGTGTTTAGTGGACTTACGCTTCTTGAGAAAGTCGTATTCCTACGCATCTTCTTGGTGAGCTTTCCGGAAGTACGGATAAGCACCCTGGAAGTACGGGTTTACCAAGGTATTCCAAGAAACACCTTGCGCAAAGAAGGGCCTTCAAAAATAATTCCAAGCAACACCTTCATCAAAGAAGGGCCTTCAAAAAATAATCACCCCACCGCTTCCACCATTCAGCTCCTCCATTAAAGCCGCTCCAGATCCATAATAACCCCCTTGCGTATGATGTAGATGATTTGATTGTCCTCCACAATCAAAAAATAATCCCTCCTTCTAGCGCCAATTGTTAATGGAGTAATTTGGTGATAACAAATTTCGGGGATTGCTGGAATAACGAATTATGAAAATAGGAGAATTTTAGATTTTTGGATGTTTGGGGCTGGACTTGAAAAGTGTCTCAACTTGTTAGATGTGTCGGATCCTATTCCAAGATGTCTGTGTACCATATCTTTATAAGGATCAAGCCAACGCAGTTCTGTTATATGATTGTGTTTTTAATCCATGTCATTATTAGGGATGTATTTGGAATTAGTTGATTTTATCTTTTAGATTTAGATTGGGATACCTTCAGATTTGAAGGATATCGTTTAGAGATATTTTCTATAATTAATTGGATATTTTTCTTCGTTTCAGAGAGAGGAAATAATTAACTTGAGAATTAAGTTAATTATTAATAGATTCATATTGAGAAATTATAAGATAATTGAGTCAATCGAAAATATGGTGTCATACCTATCATATTTGTCTTTAAGCTCTGTACTCGTATCTACGGAGGACTAATACAGTCTTGCGCCTGGGGTCGCAATATTAAAAATTATTAAAATTTTCAAATATTCATAATTATAGTAATGTATTTTACATGTATGTATAATAGGCTGCTACACCTCAGATCAGAGGACAGAGTGCCTCTTCTCGTACCTTCTACCTTAAGCGTAAATTTAAATATTTGTAGTCTCATCATAATAAAGATAACGTATTCCCAGATCAAAAAAAGTTACAGTATTGACGAGAACTGGATTTCGAATCTTAAGATCTTTTTACATTAACCGGTAGTGGTCAAGAAATTGTTCATCGACTTGTAGTTGTTGCAATGCTAATATGCTACAGTATATGTTATGTGATGGTACAACCGTACAAGTGAAGGTGTCTAGCTAGTAGCGACATGTGAAAGTTGAAGACAGTCCTAGTTTGGCTGCATTCTATTTTTGTCGGTGGTTGGTGAATTTTATGAAACTGGAGGTTTTTCTAATTTGATAGTAGTAGATCTGTGACTACTAGGTGTTGATACAAATTGTTTGATGAAACGAGAGATACATGGAGGTAAACAGAGCATCCTCCATTCAGTTCTATATGCGCCACATTGTCATAAGAGGATTCTGTTATGAAGAAATTCGGGTGCTGTCCCTAGGTTTCAATTATATCGTAACGGAGCTCTCGAGTCTCGAGTCTAAAAATGCAGATAAAATATACTCCTGTTTTTACATGAAATAAAAGAAACGTAAAGGAAAATCACGGGGATTTCTCACCGAAACTTTATCTCCGATAACGAGAGTATAAATTTTTAGCATTTTCATTGTTTTTTTTGAAGAACAGCGAAATTAATTCATTAATAAAAAGTCATACGGCATCTACAAAAATAGTCGAGTCGAATAAACATAAAATAGAAACAATCGTCTATCCTCCTGAAAAGATAGTCAAACGATATGTTGAAAATGATATATTTACATGTAACCGCTTCACCGCAACTTGTTTGAGCTATCGACCAAAATTGCAATTCCATACAAACTTTTATCACTAAATCAAAATCAGCCCTCACAATCAATAAAAGAGAGAAAACAACACCCTCTCACCATGGAGAGAAAAACAAACTGAAATTGCAAACTAAAAAACCAAATTAAAAAAACTTAGATCTGAAAAACCCCATCCAAAAATGAAGATTATTGAAAATTATTGAAGGAGAAAACAAAAAGAAAATAGGAGAAATGAGAAAATGGGTCTCATGCGGTGGCTATGATTATTAGGTAAGGAGTGGAGGGGGAGAGGAGACGGCGGGTGAGGAGAGAGATGAGAGAGAGAGGAGGTCGGCTCTCATCGCACATAGGCCTAAAAACGGACTATCATCAGCATTTTCATTGTTGGTTCATAATCATAAAATACGCGAGATGCATATGCAAATCGTAGTAATCAGCGTTACCATAAGTAGGGCTGAGCATTCGGTCGGTTCCGTCCAGAACCAGACCGACCCGAATAGACCGAGAACCGAATTATCATTTTTTTTCGGACCGAACCGAAGTTTTATTTTGGACCGGAACCGAACCGAACCGAAATAATGCTATTCGGTTTGGTTCTTTCATAAAAGAACTGAATTTTTTTCAAATAAAAAATTTATATTTCAAAAAAAACCAAAAAAGTATGATTTTTCTAAAAATAAAAATATTAGCTAATGAAGTACAAGTATGAAATTTAAATATAATAGTTCAAACTTCAAATCTCGAACCAAAAATAAGCCATGCAAAATTTTGAATTTATACATACATATAAAATTAATATATTATATCTACAAAAATTATATAAATATAAAATAAAAAAATTCGGTCTATTCGGTTCGGACCGAATTTTTTTTGAAAGAACCGAACCGAACCGATATTTATTTCGGTCTATTCGGTCCGGACTGAAAAGACCGAATTTTCAGAAAATTAGAACCGAACCGAAATTATACTATTCGGTTCAGTTTTTCGGTTCTGGTTCGGTTCTGCTCAGCCCTAACCATAAGTCTTCGAGCTTAAAACTCGTGTCAGAAATTTTTGGATTGAATGGTGAATCAGGAGCACTCATTTTTGGAACATTAATTTAACTTCGTGTCCCTCATAAATTGTGAGAATATTGGGGGTGGCAGAGAGTTGAACTCGTGACCTCCGCCGATCATAACTCTGATACCATGTTAAGTAAACAGCTCATACGCATTAAAGAAAAACCCAAATTAGATCATATATTATATTTTAACACATACGCTCCAAATTGGATCATATATTATATTTTAACACATACACGTTGGTAATTCAGAATCACTCAACTAATAATTAACAAATTTCAATCATATAAGTTTGCCAAACTTATTTTTAAAAAAAAAATCGCCGTTTAAGGATAACGGATAACGTATAATTAATCTGATTAAAAATATGTAAAAATGTGATCTGCAAGTTTAATTAATACGTCGGGGAGTGAATTTATGTGAAGAGATAAGGAACTGACTACAGAATTTATGTACTGTATACGTGAGCTGTACATAGTATTAACTAGTTTTTCGGTCACTCTAATTTCTATAATCTATAATTTTTATTAACAAGTGAAACTCTCTTTTAACATTAGGAAAATGCTAACCACGACTCTTAAGGTTATGGTTAAGCATTTATTACTGTTATTAATTTTTTTATCTGTAAACTTTTAATTCAGCTAATTGGGTAGTTTCCTCATAAATAAGCGTGAATGTGTGATGAACATTGAATAACACATACTCATTTTGGTTGGCTGCCAACATCTTTTTTAATATTTACTTGTATAATAAAATTTTGAAAAACTTGTTTTAATATTAAGTTTAATGTTCCGTAAAATATCATTATTCTAAAATAAATCATTGTTTTAACAATGATTAATATGAAAAATATTATTAAACTATTTCATCTAAAAAAACGTTAGTTTTACTTGTCGAATTAGATACTACATTAAAAATGGATATAAAGTTACTATTTTTTAAATTAAAGCGTTCTTTATATAATTTAATTTTAAGTAAGATTTTAAATTTATTAAATATTAAAATTAAACTATAATAGTATTAGACTGTTTATAGTAATATTAATTTTATGAAATTATTAATAACAACATTTTTGGAATTTTAAACATGCAGGTAATTGCATTGAAAATGTTATATCGTAATATATAAAACATGTACTCCAGTGATGTATTTAATGCATAGGTCCTAACTACAATTTGTATTGTTTGAAAAACTGACTACATTAATAGCTTAAATTTACAAAAAACTAAGTAAAAGTAAATGCTTAACCATAGCTGTAATATCCCGTAATTTTTAGAATAATAATAATATTAGAAAATAGAAAAAAAAATTAAAACTCGAAAAAAAAATAGGATTTAATAATTAAATTAGACTAATGGGCCTAAAATATGGATCAGATTTGGATACACTTAACTTGTAGGTCTGGAGTTAGGGTTTTGTATCGTTATATAAACATCTTATTCTTTTTCTCCATCTTTTATATCAAAACTCGCAGGGCTTTTATACATACAATTCAGCAGTCTTGTAAAATTCGTAGAATATTCATCCTATGTCAGAATTTGATGATTCTGGACTTTTCTGAAAGATATTTCAATTTCCTACAACCTCTATTTCATAGTGGTTTTCCAGATTATGCTCCGAACTATTCTTAAAATCACAAAACACAACAAGATCCCGTTTTTCAGTTTTTGTTCAAATTCAGCGGACGTTTTATTCAATTCCCGATTCGTTATAAGTCCGATTTTGATGAAAAATATCTTTTCAGAAAGATATTTTCGTTCTCTACAACTTTCGTCTTTTAAGTTTTACAAGAAAACGTCATTTAGAGGGTCAAAAGGAGTAAATACAGTTCTGGTCAGAAATGGGTACGTGCTCTAGGATGATTTGATTCTTGATTTTTCGCGTTGAGGTAAGGTTCCGATTCTTCTTTCTAGTGTTTTTCGAAACTCTGTGTTGTGTGTGTATTTTGATTATATAAATTCGGGCTCAGTGATGATATAGTTTGAACATATATATGTTATTGTATCTGTGTGGTGTCTATACGATAATTTTGGGATTCTGATTTGTGCTATGGTTTGTGAAAATATCGAATAAGAATAAGGACCGAGTCACCAGGTTATAGTGACAATTTTCTGAAAATTTAGGACCGTTATCACCGGGTTGTAGTGGTCGTGGCATGAATTATGGGTTTCGAGTTATTGTTGTTATGTGGTATCGAATCTATCGAATAAGAATAAGAATATGTGTATTGAAAGTTATTTATTTC
Source organism: Heracleum sosnowskyi (assembly GCA_030848705.1). Taxonomy (NCBI): domain Eukaryota; kingdom Viridiplantae; phylum Streptophyta; class Magnoliopsida; order Apiales; family Apiaceae; genus Heracleum; species Heracleum sosnowskyi. Next base: position 433,278 of record JAUIZM010000046.1, on the reverse strand, counting down.
GTATATCGTAACGTATTGAATATTGTATTATCTTATGTGTATACATGTTACTTGGCCCTACTAGTTGAATCGATTGGTTTCTTGCTGAGCTGTATGGCTCATTCCTTACAACTTTCAGGTTCAAGTTAAGATCGAGTTGGATAGCATTGGAGTTGGATGATCTTAGGTTTGGACTAGTTTGGCTTGGATTGTCATCGTTAGCTGCGCTTTTGTAATAGTTATCTTTGTATAGAACTTTGTCACGCTTTCGTCTGTAATTATCATTGAATAATTGTATAGTGTATAGTTTTGTATTTAGATTTAATAGTCCGAAAAGTCGGGCTGTTACAATAGCCCTAAGGGCTACTGTTAACATTACCCAAAATATATGTACAATGTTAAAAGGGGAATTTCACTTTGAGTTAAGATTAGGGTATTTTATATTATATTTTAGATTAGATATTTTAAAATATAAATAAATTAGGGGTGAAACCAAAAAAAAAAAAAGATGAAACCAAAAAAAAAGTATTTCACTTTGAGTTAAGGTTAGAGTATTATATATTTTATTTTAAATTAGATAATTTAAAATATAAATAAATTAGGGGTGAAAACAAAAAAAAAGATGGAACCAAAAAAAATACGAACCAAATTTGATATAATGTTAAGGGTAATGTTAACGGTAATATTTTTGGAACCAAACAAAATGCATATGTCAGAAATGTTAAGGGTAATGAAACCCGATGATAGTCCGTTTTTAGGCTTATGTTCGATGAGAGTCGACCTCCTCTCTCTCCCATCTCTCTCCTCACCCGCCGCCTCCTCTCCCCCTCCACTCCTTACCTAATAATCATAGCCACCGCAGGAGATCCATTTTCTCCTTTCTCCTGTTTTCTTTTTGTTTTCTACTTCAATAATTTTCAATAATCTTCATCTTTGGGTGGGGTTTTTCAGATCTAAGTTCTTTTAATTTGGTTTTTTAGTTTGCAATTTCTGTTTGTTTTTCTCTCCATGGTGAGAGGGTGTTGTTTTCTCTCCTTTATTTGAGGGCTGATTTTGATTTAGTGATAAAAGTTTTTATGGAATTGCAATTTTGGTCGATAGATCAAACAGGTTGCGGTGAAACAAGTTGCGGTGAAGCGAGTACATGTAAATATATCATTTTCAACATATCGTTTGACTATCTCTTCATGAGGATAGACGATTGTTTCTATTTTATGTTTGGTCGACTCGACTATCTTTGTAGATGCCGTATGGCTTTTCATTAATGAATTAATTCCAATGTTCTTCAAAAAATACATGTACCAAATTTGTTTCGCACCTTTTTTTGGTTTCACTCCTAATTTGTGTGTTTTTTTAATTTGTTTTTCTAAAAAATATAATCTATAATCTATAATCTTTATTAATAAGCGAAACCTCTTTATAATAGTACGACACCAAATTTGGTTCGTACTTTTTTTGGTTTCATCCATAAAATCCTATCTCACGTAGAAATCTTATCTAACATAAAATATTCTATGTTGTTAAAATAATATTAATCTAAAATATATTATATTATTATTATTGTACTAAAATATATTATATTATTTTTATACCCATCATCATCACATCAGATCACCCAATTAGCTCATTGAGTTAGTTGTTTTGATTAGCGCATTGGGTTTGTTGTTTTGACTAGCGGATTCAATTGGCTGTTTTATATAAAACTGTTTTGTAATTAGTTGTTTGAGCTAGCTATTTGTATATCAACTATACACACCACAACCATCTAATTGAAAAAGCTCCTCAAAGTAATTTTTTGAAAATTAGTTTTTTGAATCCAAAAAGATATTTCAATCTGCTAACTACCTAACACTAATATTAGAGATTTCAAATGGCCCAACATCTAATTTGGCTCAAATCTCTAATTTTCTCCCAAACCTCTAACTTTCAAACATGACCTATATATATTGAAAATTAAAAAATTTCATTAATCAACCAGAGTCTGCAAATAATACATCAGAAAGGAAATCGGCACTCCTGCAACAAATTTGGAACCAAACGGCTGGTCTTTAAATATATTTTAGTATTATTATTGTACCAAATATATTATATTATTATTGTACTCATCAACGTCACAATCAGATCAAACACCAGACCCAATTATAATTACTTCAATCAAGATACAAATCTCAATCTATTTTATACCCCTAAATTGGTTATCTTAATCTACGAAACAATGTCCACCCACCCTCAAAACTTTAGGTGTCGTTTTCTTCCCAACTCTCCCGAATATATTTTGAGTATAATACTTAGTTTCATGTTTGATCAAGCTAAAATATGTGCAATTTTAATAAAATACCTTTAAAAAGAGATTTCGCTTATTAATAAAGGTTATAGATTTATATTATATAAATAATTTAGATTTTTTTATAAATTAACGAGGCCCGTGCTTCGCACGGGTAATCTTAGTCTTTATTAATAAGTGAAAACCCCTTTTAATTTTAACATTGTACCAAATTTGGTTCGCATTGTTTTTTTGGTTTCACCCCTAATTTGTTTTTTAAATATAACTATTTAATTGAAAAAAAGATTATGATACCCTAAACTCCTATTTCATGTATATTATTATATCCTAAACTTCTAATTCACGTATTAGAATTTTATGTTGTTTTTAAATTATTTTTTTTGTTAAGTGTTCTACTTTCACTGATCTTCTAACGATTCTATTATTATTTTTTACTTTTTCGTCTTACAAATTTATTTATTTTTTGACTTTTCATCTTGCAGATAATATACATATGTCAATATTATCTATGATCGCATATAATGGACACTTAAGCCATAAAATTTAAGCATTCGTATCAACTTTTTTTTAAAGAATAAATTTACCACACACTTGCTACTTCAATTTCCGACTCATATATTATATATTAGTATTATATCCTAAACTCCTATTTATTATAGAATTTTATGTTGTTTTTAAATGAAAAAAATAATAATTATCAAATCTAAATAGATTATATTATTATTGTCCTCTAAACTCCTATTTCATGTAAACTTCTATGTATTTTTTAAGAAAAAACTAATTCTATATTGTTTTTTAATTAAAAAATAATAACTATCTAATCTAAAATAAATTCTATTGTTATTATACCATAAACTCTCATTTCACGTAAAATTCTATATTGTTTTAAAAAATAATAATAATCTAATCTAAATCTACAATAAATTATATAGAAATTATCGAAAATACTACTTTTTCAATGTTTTTTTTTACAATTTTATCATCTTCTGAAAGATGCAACTTAAAAATATTTGTAAAAATACAGTGCAACCAAAGCAACCAGATGCAACTTTTTTAAAAAGAAATTGAAATCAGCTGAAAATTCAAAAAAATTCTTAGGATGAGAGGTGAAAGAAGATGAAAATGAATAAATCTTGGGTTACATCCCATCATATTTTGTTTATACATACATGTCAAGTAGTTTCATTTCAATCAAATCAACAACTAGGAGTTGAGTTTCTAGCTAATCAACATGCAACTTATTATGCCAAAGATTATTTCAATTATTAAATTTTTATAAGTTGCATCGGTGATTGATTTTGGTTGCAGTTGCAAATATGATTGCATATAGTATAATATAATTTATAACCTTCCTTGTTCACTTTTATCTAGTTTAGCTTTATTTATTTACTTATACTTTTTAACCTAATTAGTACCACATTATTAACTTTATAATGTTAATTATATTTCAACATATAAATTAAAAGATAACAAATATCATTAAAATATCTTATTAACCAATATTATGTTATTTAACATATGTTATAAGCTTCATTTAATATTTTTTTTTGCTAAGTAGCTTCATATTACATTCCATTACAATTCAATTTTTAACATAACAAAATTAATTAAAATATATTTTTCTCAATTTAAAAATGATGTCTTCACTTTTTAATAAAAATGAACTCCACGAGTAAAATACAAACGTTTTAATATGTATTATATTCTAATATTTAAATTAAGTTGAAAATTTTAGAAATTTAAAATAAAATTTAGAAAAATGTAAATAATTACAAATTAAATCTGGAGAGAATTATATGAGTTCGATTTAGTAGTATAATTTAAATTATAGATATAAGCATTATACAATTTTTTTGTTATGACATATACTTAAATATTTTTAAGTTAATAGTAATTATTTTGATTATCAAGGCATGCATTTTGATCTTATAACAACAAAAATTTTGTTAGTTAATTATGGACTGTAATACATTTATTTTTATCTATATGATTTGTTATTGTCATACAGATTATAAATATATACATAGTATCAATGTTATTCATAGCAAATAATTGAGGACTCATGTTACAAGATTGTTTGAAAGTTATTGTATTTTGATTTTTCTCTTGTATTATTCGTTATAATAAAGTAACTTTAGTGAGAGGATGCAAACATGCAAGGAAAAAAAATAGTAAAAAAGTTCAACAATAATAATTAACTATGATAGAAGTGGAAATCTATAACTTAAAACTAAATTATGATTAAGTGAGTAAATGTAGTGAAAATATGTTTATAGTGACAGATAATTTAATTAATGCAATGTACATCTGGTACATACACTTGCAAATATTCTGTAGCCAATTATAAAGGTTTTGTCTTGTTAATGATGAATAATTAGATTAATTAATAATTAAGTGGTTAATTAAGAGCCTACTTCAATGACTAACAATATGTTTAGATTCTCTTACATGAAGCATCTTTCGGGTTAGCTAAGAAAAGCCATCTGTAGGTTGATAATTGTAAATAGACATTTGATTTAACTGCGCCTACCAACATTATTAGCATGCACTAGGCCAACTATTAAGCAAATAATTAAACATGGAGTATGATTAACATTACTTGAAAGTCAGCCTTTTGATTTTATATATTTAGCCTCTGTTTCATTTTAGGCTACTGGAATTTTTATATTTTCTTGTCACACGTTTACCCACACCTTTTCGATCTTTAAAAAGAAAATACGAGAAAGATACAATTAGATCAGGAGTCCATCGTAATCAGAAATTTTACGATATTTCAAGATGGAAAACACAGTATAAATGAGCATGGACCATCACTATTCATTTATTTGAGAATGTTATCGAAATACCGCAAGTACATAATGCCTTAATTATTTTCATATGATTATTGTTTTAGACATGTTCAAAATGAACATATGAATTATACGTCATCAATTATCTCACTCTACTGACAATTCGACAAATTTTCTTTATATAGCCTTATCTTGTATTTCTTTTTTCTTAACAAGAAGTTGACGTTCTAAATCAAAATACAAAAGAGTAGGTAGCAACATAATATAACACTTGTTGGTAGCTATACACATAAATTTGAATACGTTTTCGTACCGTTGTCTTAGCCAGTTAAAATCAAGATCTTTGAGGTTTATCATTCGGGACACCTGATAAAGCTTCCATAATTAGAGAAAAGAAAGAATTTAAATTCGCATAATACGGTCCGCATAAAACAAAGGAATTGGACTGCATCTCTCGTATATAGATTTAGAAGTTAAATATTTTAAAATAAATAATACATTGTAATTAACGGACACACTGAGATAAGACAGAATCCCGAAAGAAACTTCTATATTTAATGATCAATAATTACATCGAAATCTAGTCAAATTTGAATATAAAATACAATGTGAATCATATCAATAACTGTTTCATTTTCATCTCTTGTTGTCTTGAGGCGTAAGTTGCGGAGCAGTAACAAATGTAAACAAAGACAAATAAGGCGGCTACAAGTGTCCACATTTAGCTACCCGCTGTGGTCCTGCACAATGGTGTCATGAAACACCGATATCTCCTCGACCGAACACTAATGAACACTCCGGCAACTCCTCGAGATCAGCGAACAATGACCCTTCTTCCTCCTTTGTCGAAAAAATCGAAGCAATGTCAGAATCTCTAATGCCATCTCTAGCTAAAATTGGACTCTCCAGCACGGTGGAAGAAATTGTTTCGAAATTTGTGAACCAAGAAAATTCCGAATCGAAGGTGCTGAAATTAGTGAACTCTTCATCCATTACGAAGTTTGTTGAGATCTGATCATCATCCGAATTTGAAGTCGTGACAGGCGATGAAACGCTGACACTTACCGGAGTTGTTGTAGCAGTAGGGATAGGATTATTGTCTACATTCTGATTCGGATTTTTCGTTTGGTTGCGGTTGCGGTTTTGATTATTTTTTAAAGCCGGCCATGAGTGGTTATGTTCAGAAGAATATGTCACTACTAGCATGGACGGGTCTGCTCGGCTTCTTTCGACTTGTTTTCTTGCTAGACAGCCTTTTGAACTACTACATCGATAATACGCCCTATCAAAATTAAACACCAAATCTTTATCAGTCCAACTTCAAATAATCATATATAAATTACTCGCCTTGTTACATACTTCTTTTCCTTGTTAACTACGAGCACCCACTCGTCTAATTTTTCATTTTTGATAAGAATCGAACTCTCAACATCTTATAAAAAGGAATACCTCTACTCTTGGAGGTGCAGGGTGCATCTAACTTTTTACACCAAATTAAAATGGACGATAAGATAAATTACTATGTAAATACCTTGGATAAGGAGAGCCTTTGATGGGCTTTTGACCATACTTTCTCCAAGCCCAAGAATCAGATGGTGGAGAACTAACTTCCCCTTTAAGCCTGGACCCATCAACGTCTTTAATTGGCACGGACACGACTCTCTTTTGTAAAGCTCTCCGACTGACAAAAAATAGAAGTAAAAACGAATTCTCATGCACTTTACAACAAAAGTAATAATAAAACCCTAACAGTAGCTCTCATGCTCTTCTTCAACCTTAAAATTTTCTTATTTACTACAAGAGATACGGGCAACTGCGATGCAATTCTTACTGAATTGATTGTCCGTTTCTCTTGTAGTGATTAATTAATTAGTAGCACGTAGTTATATAATCTATTAGATTTATGAATAGAAAACTTACCTTTTTCTTGGAGACGAGGTGGAAGTCATCTTGCTATCACTAAACATGGCGGACGGCAGCGAATCTTCGCTATCTTCGGGTGAATAATCATTGTCTTCTTGCTCTCGTACAAACCGATTAATTCTGCCGTCCATAAAACAAAGATGCGATGAATCAAACTGTATAATTACGTATGTGAATGTACAAAATTGTATGGATAAGTTTATATAGGTGTTGATATTGAAATGGTATCAATGATTTAGAAGTTAATGAGAGTGGTTAGGAGAGCAAAGGGAGGAAGAGGAGAAGAAATGGAGGAAGGTGGTGAAAGTCTGGGATTCATTTTTTATTTTATGGGACCTAATGCTGACAGATGAGCAATTGTATAGTTTATAGAGGACGTGCAAGCAAATGTGAAAATAATCCAATTTAATTATTAAATTATCCAGGTTACATTATTTAATTATTCAACCTTATTATAATATAGCAATATGAAAGGTGCCCTTAAAGTTGGTTGTTGAAAAATTTGATCTTTCGAGATATTTAAGCACTTTTCTCATGGATATCTTTATTGTCATCTTAATGTGTGTCTGAGTTATCACGAAAAAGTTAATTTATAATTTAAAATAAATAAGTGTCATATAAGTGATAAGTTGATTAATTCTTATAAATTATACGGATGTTTGGATAAATTTACTTATAAGTTAGTGAAGAATTTGCTAAATTAAATTTGAAAACATAATTTTTAAATACAATAATTTCAACACTTGTATTTTAAATTAAAAAAAATATTTAAAAACAAAAATGTAAAAATATAAAATATTAGAAAAATAAAGAAATCAAAAAATAAGTTAAGTAAAATGTTGGTGATTTTTAACATTTAACAAACAACCCTGGTAAACTTTTATCCACTTGCATAAGTTGTGGTGGGCAAAGAGGGCCTTATTTTTTAGATAGAAGTAAGTATGTTTCGGTTATTGAAGTTTTCGAGGTTCGGCTTAACAAGACAAATTTAGGATTAATTATCACTGCTCTAAAAAGACCGTACGCGTATTAATTTTCACATAAATTCATTAATATTATTTTGATCATATTTTTGAATTTTTTTCAAAAAAGTAGATATTTTTGTAAATTTTTAACATAATTTTTTATTACTAAATTAATTGTTCCGTTTTTGAATGTCGCCGAAGTGTAACTGTAAGTACTGTAGATAGACATATATGAATTGCGATCTTATACTGCTATTAATTACCTTATCCTGATTATTTTGTGGGCATGACTGACCATATCCTGCTTTACAGTAGACCTTATGGCAATGGTCTTTAATTTTACGAAAACGGATTAGAATAAATATCTAACTGTCTACTCCATATTGTAACATAGTAACTAGTAATATGAATCATGCATTGTGCAAAAAATAAGATGCAATATTGTGAAGAATGTATACGAAATTTCTTTAAACATAAGAATAATATGATATTTAGAACATAGCTTAGGTCATTGAAGTGCGAAAGATTCAATACCTAACCTTTTCTATAGCTTATTTGGTTTAAATGTGTTGAATAATAGAATGTACAATGTTTAGTATTCAATCCAGACTGCAATAGATATTGCATGTTCGAAATAGACACTACAAGAAAATTTGGCTAAATTCCACTGCACAAATTTGACTAGCTTAAATTTGACTGCTTCTGGTCGAATTTAAAATCAACTAAAATAATTGATGGTCAAATTTAAAGTTGACTGGCTATAATTTATTTTAATGGCGGTCGAATTTAATCAATCAAATTTATATTTCCGATCGAATTTAATCGGTCAAAATTATTTTTCAGGAAAAGCAGGAATTTACCCGTCCAACAAAATTATTGAACTGCCTTAAATTGGACGGGAACCAATCGAATTTATGTTCAGGCAAGAAAATTTCCGCCTAAAATTTTGCAAAATTTTGAAATTTAAATTCGTCTAGAATCAGTCATTTTTATAAATTTGACTGCGTCCAGTCATATTAATTATAATAATTAAATTTCAAAAATTAAAAAAAATATTTTATTAACAAATAAATTATAAAAAATTACCACAACATCATTGTAAGAGTGTTAAAATTTAGTTTGGCCATTTACGATAATTAAATTTTAACAGAAGTAAGAAACTGTTCATTTTAAATTGGTTGAAGAAGTTTGGAAAATTTTAATAAATAATGATTATGTTTAAAAATTTTGATTTTTTTTATAGTAGCGTTTGATAACATATTGTATTCAATAAAAATTATTAGAGATTATAATAGTGTGGGTGAAAAAAAAAATCTTAATAATACGATCCATGTGTTAAATGGATGATTGAAATGTAGGATTTAAGGTTTGCATTTAGGGGTTAGTGATTTAGTATCTAGGGTTAGTAATTTAGATTTATTATAATTAAAATTTGAACAATCCAACCGTACGAATTCAAAATTTTTTATATTTTAAAAGTTTATGCAAAAAGTCACTAAATACAAAATATTGAAAATTACTTATTTTAACAAGTTTAAATTTAATTGATGTATATATTCGACTGTTGCCAATCAAATTTATAAATTCGACTGCTGGCTGTCAAATTTAATTATATATTTGACGACAAACCCTAGTTAGTCGAATTTATAATTTCTTCTTCTACTACTAGTCGAATATATAAATTTGACTAAAGGCGGTCGAATTTACTGCCATGTCAGCGATCTGCGTGAAACTCATTCAACGATCTAGATTTAACATATCAACAAAATAATCCAAGGTTCAATGTTCCTCACAGCAAATAACACACACACACACATATATATATGATTTGGTCCACAGCCACGGGTGGCTGTAAAATGACCACCAGCCACCCACCGCAATGAATCATTACGGGGGTTCTCACCCACCGCAATGAGTCATTGCGGGTGTTCTTAACTTCTTTTTGGACAAAACTGCCCCTCGACCCCGCAATGTTTCAATGCTCCCCCGCAATGAATCTTTGCGGGTGTATTTAACTTCTTTTTATTTTCAGGACTGCTCTTATTGGGTTGGGCTTAACTTGGGCTGGACTGGGCTGCCCTTACAATATTTTAAAATTATAAAATATAACAAAAATATTAATGTACGACAAAATTTAAAATATTGAGATGTACAACAAAATTTAAATTATTGAATTAAATTTAATTTTTTTAATTTCTACAAATGATAAACTACTAATATAAAGTATAAAGATTCAAAATATTGATTTGAAAATCAAATTAACATGTGTGTAATCATTTATTATGTTACAAAAATAAAAATGAAAAAACTAGAACATAATTATTTGCGAACGAGTAATCATGTGTATGGTTTAACATGTGTTTCACCATAGAATATTTGGAAACATTAGTTATATTAAATTTATATTTAATATTAATTTTTATTAAATTTAAAAGCAATTTTGAAAATAATATCAATAATATATATTTATATTAGAACGAGTAATCATATATTTTTTTCACCGTAGAATTAGAGATACATGGTAAAATATTTTGAAACATTATTTAGAATTAATTTTATTATTTTAAAAAACAAAATTAAAAATATCAATAACTCACAATTATTTTCGAACTAGTAATTATCTATAAAGTTTAACATGTGTTTCAACAGAATTGGACCTAGAAAAATAATTAAATGTAATATATGTAATAAAAACCATCTCTAATAATGTATAAAACATATTTATGATTTTTATGCATTTATTTTAATTTTTGAGAATATATTAAGGGTTTAAAATAAAAAAACAAAAAAAAATACCCCCAGCAATGAAACATTGCGGGGGGGCTAAGCTCAAACCAGCTTTTAAAGCTGGACAGTTGGCAGATGGCTGCATTAAATGCACCACCCCCCGCAATGAAACATTGCTGGGCTACCAACCCCCGCAATGAAACATTGCGGTGGATAGTTGGTTGCATTTAATGCACCCCCCCTCCCCCCCGCGCGCAATGTCTCATTGCGGTTGCTCACACCCCCGCAATGTTTCCTTGCGGGGTAGGCTGCCACCTTAAACCCCGCAGCCCCTTCCCCTTTCCCCTTTTTTTTCAAAAAAACCCTATTTTGTTTTGGAGCTCCATTTTCAAATTTTTTGAAGATCTTTCAACTCAAGGTTAGTATTCTTATTAGTATGGCTTCATATTTATTTGGTGATTCTAGTTCATCTAGTGAGCATAAGGGTTACGATTATTATACACCTTCCGTTACCAAAAAAACATGCTTTTCGTAACTTATTTGTTGATGATGAAATTATAGATGTTGATAGTTATGATAGTAAGGGAAAAACAAATGAAACTATTGATGGAGATGATAATGTTGGTGGAAATGATTGTGATTAATATAGTGAAGAAGATGAGGAAAATAATTGGGATAATACAAATGATTGTGATTTTACATTTTCGAATATCAATGATGTTGTGCCTTGTGTTGGTATGAATTTTGATACGTTAGATGAGGCGGAAAAGTTTTATAGGGATTATGGTCGAAATGTCGGATTCGATGTAATTATTCGAAATACTCATAAACATTCACGTAGTCATGATCCATCATCTCGTATGTTTATTTGTAAGAAAGGTGGAAGACTAGCACCGATATCTCATTGTAAAGGAAAACGAATTAGAGATTCAATTCCAAGAACGGGTTGTTGTGCAAGAATGTGTGTTGCTCATCAAGTGAAAATTAACAAATGGAAAATAACTTTGATCAAGTTGGTGCACAATCATGCTATGGTGACACCGGATAAGACACAATTTTTTAGACGGTCACAAAATAGAGATCCCATCACCCGAGCATTGATTGAGTTGTTTAACAAATCGGGGATCGAGACGGCAAAAAATATGAGATTACTTAGTGAGACAAGTGGGGGTGTTCAAAATTTAGGGTTTTCTAATCAAGACATACGCAATGTCATATGTGATATTCGGCGTCGAGTGTTTGATGATGGTGATGCGGAGTGTGGTTTGCTCTTGTTACGACAATTACAACAAGAGAACATTAATGGTGAATTTTTCTACCGTGTGGATGTGGATGACGAGAATCGTGTTAGGGGTTTGGTGTGGGTTGATCCTCGGTCCATGAACACTTACAAGAATTTTGGCGATGTGGTTACATTCGACTCAACTTATCGAACGAACCGCTATTGTATGCCTTTCATACCTATCACGGAGGTGAACCACCACTTCCAAAATATTTTGTTTGGATTTGCACTTGTGAGGGATGAGAAAGAGGAATCTTATAAATGGGTTTTAGAAACATGGTTGGAAGCCGTTGACAACAAAGCGCTAAACACAATTATCACCGATCAAGATGTTGCTTTGGGGAATGCTATTGCCAAGGTTATGCCACAAACAAAACATACATATTGTACATGGCATATAAGTAGTAAATTTCCGGAAAAATTATCTACTCTATACACCAATTATCCGGAATTCAAATCGGATTTTAATGCATGTGTGTACAAGTCCTTGACACCAACGGAATTCGAAGGTAGGTGGGAAGATTTAGTTGCGAAATACCAACTTCAAGATCATGTTTGGCTAAATCAAATGTTTAGTATTAAAGATCAATGGATTGGCGCTTATACAAAAGGATATTTTGCCGCCGGTATGACCACTACCTCAAGGAGCGAATCCATGAACTCTTTTTTTGATGAATATGTAAAAGCATCTACCGGATTGAAAGAATTCATTGAGAACTCACAAAAATCTTTGGAGGCACAATATCTTAGAGAGGTTAAAGGCGATTACGAGACCGAAGAAACGGCAAGGAGGTTAGTATTGCGCTCATCCTTGGAAATTGAAGCATCCAAGATTTACACGAAAGAGATGTTTAAGCGCTTTCAAAAAGAATATGTAAAAAGTGCATCTTATACAATGAAAAGGGCTTCAAATAGTGAAAGTTGGTTTAAAATGTACTTGGTTGAGAAGTCTATATTGCCGGAGAATAGTAGAAGAAGTTATCGGATATTTGTTTCTAGTGAAGGAACAATTGAATGTATTTGCAAGAATTTCGAACATTCCGGAATGCTTTGTAAACACATCATTCACTATCTAGTCAAGAAAGATAGAACCAAGATACCAAGTATTTACATCATGCCTAGGTGGACAAGGGATGGCAACAAAATTATGGGACCTTTACCGTACGTTCCTCCCGTTCTTGCTAATGTTGGTGAAACACAAACCGCAAGGTATAGTGCATTGTGTCAATCTTTTCAAAGTTTAGGTGCTATTGGTAGTTGTTCTGTCCCGCGCTACAAGTACATAATGAATGTGATTGAGAGAGAAAAGTGTAGCGTGAACAATATTTTTCCGATAGAAGAGAAAAACGAAAGAACGCAAGAGTCATTTCGTCAAGAAGACTACCAACATGATCCGATTTTCCATCCTCCAATATCACAAACTAAGGGAAGAAAGAAACAAGAAAGATATAAAAGTGGTATCGAAACGTCTACTTCAAGTAACAAGCAAAGAAAGTGCGGAAAATGCGGGTTGATAGGAGGAAATCATGATAGAAGAAATTGTACTTTTCTACCCGGTCAATTTAAGTAATATTTTACTTTAATATTTGAATTTTATTATCTTAATTCATGTTAGGGATTTTTAATATTGTTTTTTTTGTAATATTTGAACCTAATTTTACATTTTATGGGGTATAATTTTGTATTAAACTAAATTTAATTATAAATGATTATAATTAAGTTAGTAAATATTCAAAACTAATAAAATAAAAATAAATGATTACATATTCAGAAAATAAATAAAATATTAAAAATTCAGGGTGAAATTATCAATGTTTATTTTCAATGTTTTTTTAAGTATTTTCAATGTTTTTTTTATTTTTCTTCAAAAATTGATATAATTAATATTTTATTTATTTTATGAATTTCTTTATTTAAATAATTCAAAATAGTTAATTCAAAATAGTGAATTTCTCAATGCGGAGGTCTAGTTAACATTTTTTTACTTCTTATTTAATTCGAAAAAAGGAATATTATATCATAATATAACTTTAAAAATTAGAAATTATCATATTTTTCAATTAAAATTTTTTTAAATTAATATGAAGATTAGTTTTCTTAATTTTTTATTTTTTAATTTATTTGAAAATTAGTTTTTTAATTAAGAACACCATAAAAATGAGTTCATAAAACCATGATCAAATTCAACAAACTGAGTTCATAAGAAATCGATTACATTGAAATAAAAAGTACTAAACACAATAAAACAGTAACACAACGTTAATCCCACCCGGCGACACCGCGGAAATAGCTCAACTCCATTCGGAGATCACTCACTTCCTCTTGAAGAATCTCGATCCTCACCTCCAGTTCATCATGTTCATCAATGAAGGCTCGAATCTGCATCCGCAAATCTGCAATAATTGTCTGCAATTCCTCAACAGTTGGTCCCGGAGGAGGCGCCGGTGCTTCCTCAACCGCCGCTGTTGGAGGCGCCGGATTTTCTACCATCGGAATCTCCACCTCATTATTATGGATTTCAGCCATGATCTATATTATAAAACTGAAAATATAGAAGATGGATTACAAACACACACATATGTATATAAATATATATATAGGGATTTGGTACACTACCTAGGGAAGAAGATGGGTCTTCACCATATTAATGGCATGCAATTCCCAGAAACTGAAAAGAAGAAGAAGAGTCTCGGTCAAACCGACTGTTGGATTCCCACCCGCAATGCATCATTACGGGGCTCGTGACTATTTAAATGCCCTCCGCAATGCGTCATTGCGGGGCTCGTGACTGTTTAAATTTCCTCCGCAATGAGTCATTGCGGGGATTGTGACTAGTAGAGGTGCGCACCTCTACCAGTTATTATTTTTCATAATTCAATTTTTTCGAATTAAAAAAATAAAAAATAATTTTTGATAATATAATTAATTAATTTAATTTTTTACCTTATCACAATAAAAAATTATTAAAATTTTATTTATAATCAATATTTTAGTGAATAACTTTTAAATTATTAGCTCTGATTATTAATTTTATAATTTTATTTAAAATTTTGATAATATAAATAATTATAAAAAACAAAAAATTAATATAAATTCATTTAATAAAAAATTATTTTTGTACAGACCCAATATAAAATTATATCTAAGCCCAATACAATTATATGTAAGCCCAATACTATTTAAATTAAATCCATAAAACTTGACCGAGCAAGAAAAGAAAGACGTTTTGGTAACTGAGACCCCCGCAATGTATCAATGCGAGGATAATGGGTGAGATCCATCGCAATGTTTAGTTACGGGTGGTGGTTGATAAATTCTTTCAACCACCTGTGGTTGTGGAAGGGGACCCTACATACATATACTTACATTCCTTATATATCCACCCTCATCTTCATCTCTCTCTTACATATACACACATATAGACTCGGCAATTCGGATAATCGGTTCGGTTTTGGATCGGATTAATCTCGGATCGGATCAACTTTCGGTTATGATATATTTTGGTATAATTCGGATCAGATCGGATCTGATTCGGTTCGGGTCTAATTCGGATTAAAATCGGATAAAATTTGGATTAAAATCGGATGAATTTGGTTCAGATCAAATTTGGTTCGGATCAATTCGGATCATTACGTATTCATTTTTTTTATTTGTAAGACTTTAAAAAATATCTTAATATTATATATATTTTTTTAACTATAAACTAATGTACTTTTTTCAAAAGTATTGATTAAATATCTATTTATTTTTTATAAGAAATTATTCTAATTATGAATTTTGCTTATAAATAGATTAATTTATTGAATTTTAATACACATGGATTATGATTTATAAAAATTATAACTCAACTAACACCGAATTCATCATTTTTTTTAGTTCGGATTTAAATCAGATCTCGTAATTCGAATCATATTTGATTCGGATAATTTATTATTCGGTTATGATCGATTCCGGATCGTAATCGGATCGGATAATTTTCGGTTAAATTTTCGGTTCGGATAATTTTCGGATCGATTCAAATCGGTTTTCAGATCAGTGTCGGATTAACTAATTCGGATACAAAATCGGATTCGGTTCTATGAATTTCGGTTCAGTTCTTCGGATCCAGACCCAATTTGCCAGGTCTACACACATATATACATACATAAACACAAACAAATTCAAATATATATCCAATCTTTATATTTCTTACAAATCAATGGTTCGTACAAGAATAACACCGAGAAAATCAACTCGTGGAATTGCAATTATGTTAAATTTATGTTGATTAGTCCATTACAATATATTAGCAATAACAATAAAATACATGCAGAATTATGCAGTTGAGAGCAACAGAAAGCTACTGAATTTTCAAGATCGGGTATACTAAAATTGAATGGTTTCGATCAAATTTATAAATTCGATTGTTTTTAGTTAAATTTATAAATTCAACTGAGCACGGCCGAATTTAAGGCGCCTTAGGCACCAAATTCAAAATTTTCAAAATTTTAAATTTTTTCAAAATTGCGGTCGAATTTAGCCATTCGAATTTGACCAGTCGAATTTAGGTTTTTGCTAAATTCCACTCGTCTAAAATCGACGAGTCTTTTGCAGTCGAATTTAGCTAAATTCGACCGCAAAATTTCGGTCAAATTTAGACATTTTTCTTGTAATGAGACTCAAAAATTATCAATTTTAGGGAAAAAGATGAAACATTGTTCCGGTTCGTCTCCATTTTCGTGAAACTGTTCCTTATCTAAGAGACCGATAAATCATTGCAGATTTATACGATTGATGATATAAAACACTTGTACATTCAAATTAACATGAATATAAGCAAATATGTATGTAGTTCACATAGGCAGCATCATCCATATGTTATCTACTAATTATTTACTTTAATAAACAAATAGGCAGTTGTTAGAAACGATGCACATGAGCTTAGAATATTTTGATTATGCTGAAAGTTAGGGATTAAAAAGGCCAATTGGATAATTTTATTATATCCGTAACGAACTTTCAGCTACATAATCTAATATACCAGATAAAGACAATTTGAATTTTATTTAATATTATTTTGATTTTTCTAGCAAAAATAATGTATGTAAATTGTTACGTAACATCGATGTTGTGTATTTATCCATCAAGTATCTGACTTTTTTCATTCACATGTCCCATCTCTTCCTTCACCCTATAAAAAATAACCCAAACGTTAACGGCACACCAATATTTATTTTAATTTCTAGGTTTCTCACCAGTGAGATCTTGTTAGTAGTTTTATTTACTTTGATTTATATTAAAAATTTCTGCATTGCATTTAAAGTCGCACAGAATATTAGTACAAGTGCACATTTTATATACAATACACATGCTCCAATTCCGGTTTTGATATGTAGTACTCTCTCCGTCACTCTCATTTTTTTTACAGTTTTTATATACAGTTTGACACACCTTTTAAGACTCCTATAAAACTTAGTTATATAACTTGTTTTTTAATTTTTTTTTTTCTAAATAAAAATTTAAATATTATATTTTTATTCAGAAGAAAAAAAAATTTAAAATAATTTATCGAAGTATATATTAAAGAAATTTTAAAATATGTGCCGAACCCTCATCTTTCAATATAAAGAATTGAAGGGGATGGAGAGAGTATGAAACATTTACATACGCTTTCAAATGATCACCTAAGGACGTCAGTCTTGTGAATGACGAATGTTTACGAAAGTTAGCAAAAAAAATGTTTACGAAAATTAACTTTTCAGATTCTCAAATGATTAATTCGCAATCGAAACACGATCTACTTTTATCTGATATGTCATAGATTCGACACAAATGTTTCGGACAAGGATAAGATAATTCATGTTGCAATGATCAATAAGTGAAATAATACCGAATTTTTCATCAAATTTTAGAGTTTGAACGAACGCATAATAATGAGTTGTTGAACTCGACAGATATCAGGGACTAAACAAATGTGAACATACAAAAAATATGAGAGCTCGTAAATATTAATTTAATTTGGTACTGTGAGTATAAAACCCAACACTAAACTTAACATTAGACAAACAGTTTAGTTCAGCTGTCCTATTTTATACTCTCTCCGTCCGATCCATTTCTTTACATTTTTTTTTGGATGTTTTATCAAATTTTTTACATTCCAAAACTTTCCTAAAATACTAAAGTTTTATAATATAAAAATCAATTACTTTCACTACTTTCCTCCACTTTACTTAATTTATACTTTAAATATTGGCGGGTCCCACCATTTTACTCAATTTCTTTACTCTTCTCCATTACTTTACCTAATTTTTTTAAATTCCGTGTCCAACCCAAATGATAACTATTGGACGGAACGGAGGGAATATAACCTTTGAATAGGTCCATGTATGCTCTTCTCATTTCTAAGTATATGATTGCGATTACCAAACTAATAATTATGTTTATGATTGTAACAGTTGTGAAGTTTTTAAATTATAGGCAATAATTTCCAAACAACCTTGAATATATAAGGAGAGGATTTTTAGTCGGGTGTAGTTCAGAAATAAGAAAAAAAAACTCTTGAAAAAGCATTACATAAATAATATGTATTCATTTCTTTGAAATACTCTCAACCAAACACTCTCAAATTTTTTTATAACGCATCTTGTTTTATAAATAAGCAAAAAAACAAGAATTTATGATAGAATCTCGATTGGCCAACTCTACGAAGGAGAAAGTTCACACTTGTTCAAGGGAACAAGCAACGATCATAATTTTACAAATCAAAATTTAAATTTACTAACGAAACATAAAGCTAAACAAGAGAGACAAAAAATGAGAGGAATGATATTTAAATCTTTCCTTCAACTCCCATTATTTTTCTTTAATTTCATCATTCTATTTCATTTTATTCCATTCCATTCAACCCAATCGAACATAACATTAGAGTGTTTAGAAGAGAGGGGGAAAAGTGGAGAACAGGGAAGGGAAAATGAGTTAGAGAGAGAACGATTCTCATTTGGTTCGACATTTATTGAACCTATAATTGGGTGGGTGAGACGGAGGAAGTACAACACTAGAGTTGAAATTAAAACCATTTGAATTGGTCCGCTTCTGTACCATGTCAATTCCACCGGTGTTATGAAACTTTTGTGTGTACGTTTTTCATTGAAAATGCAAGGAAGCAGAGGATAAACCAAATTATCAGTTGGTATTTATTTTATAATTTGAAAATTCAGCTTGAAATTGCAATGATAAATTAGTGCAGTGTTATAGGGTTTGGGCCTACTAAAGAAAAGCCTTTTTGCAGTACATGCGCAAAAGAGCATTTTGATAGTTTGCCGAAAGTTTCTTGTCAATGGAAAAACAAGTTTAAGATAACCCTTTTGTCGTCTTGGTAAAATTTATAGACTATAAATTTTTAGAAAATTACGTGTTAGCGTTTACCATCACGTGATAAGATTGTTTGAAATAGTAAGTTGATAGCGTATACGGTTGTTAGAAATTTACAGTCTATATTTAACTTCGTTTGCACATTTTTTCTTTGTGTTGTTTTCTTCACTTTCGTCTACATTTAACTTCAAAATGAAAGTGATTACATACAACTGCGCAGACACATTTAATTGGCTATTAAATACTCCATCTAGCTAGGTTTATGCTAGGCTTGACTTTGAATAGCTAAGAGAATAGCTTCCCTCACTTGTCCCATATCCAGAGGAGCTTTGTCAAGTTCTTCAACAACGGCTTCCATGGCAAAGATACAGTCGCAGCTAACTTTCGCATCGAGAACATTCAAATTCATTTTCTCAAGGACTTCCAGTACTGGAACTAGCATATCTTTCCCCATCTCGCATGCCACCTTTATCTCTATCAATCCCTTTTCAGTCTTCTCCACTTTCACCTCCTATCAATTTTATTATATTAGCACGGGAGAGAGAGAGAGAGAGAGAGAGAGGGAGAGAGGGAGAGAGAGAGAGAGAGGGAGGGAGAGAGGGAGAGAGGGAGAGAGAGAGGGCGAGAGAGACCTGAAGATGCTGCGTTACGTAAAGATGTTCTTTATGCATTGCGTTCAACTGAAGTTTCAGCTTTAGGATGTAAAGAAACGCATCCATAATGATAGAGGTCGTCTTCACCTTTAATCGGTAGAGTATGTATGAGAACTAATAGAACAGTTGGTAAATTTAAGCAAGAGCAAATAAATGCATAAAAATGAGAAACAACACAGTAGTAAATCTTACAGATTTTGAGTTGGTAAGGTTTTTCAGTACGCGAAGCTTTCTACGCAGAGTTAATCCCTTGCGTCCCATGGTTATTCCCATCTCTCTCAACAAAATTTCTAAGTATAAGTACGTGCGAACATGCTTTTATAGGACATATATGAAGTGACTCGTGATTTGATTTGGATTTTGCAACAATTATTAAAGTCTGCAACGCAGTTTTGTCATGTTTGCAACTCTTATACTCTCCGTTCCTCTCAATTCTTTACATTGAGGGAACAACACGGAGGTTAAGAAAAAATGTAAATTAATAGAGAAAAGTAAGAAAAATGAGTAAAGTGGTGATATTTAATTTATAAAGTGGGTATAAAATAGGTATAGTGGAGTAAAGTAGTGAATGTGATTTAATTTTATATTATAAAATGTTACTATTTTTGATATGTAAAAAAATAAGAAACGCATACAAAAAAGATAAAAGAAATGAGAGAGAGCAATAGCTAGCTATTACTAGTTCACTACTAGTAGTAATAAACTAGATGCTACTTAAGTGGAGACTAAACGGACGAAACAAATTAAATTGCCCAGACTAACCAAATAATATTACTAGCTCCGAGTAGATAGTATCACGTGAATTGACTAGAAATTTTGATACTACGTCTATGCTTGCTGATGAAAGTTTTAAGACTGCCCCTACAGTACATATAATTAAAAATTATTAAGGGTTTGTTAAACCCGTACAAAAACTATACTAAAATTAAAGTTATTTGGTTCAATAATTTTTAATTCTTCTTATGTATTTCAAGAGTAAAAAATATTTAATTTTCACCAACAATGAGATAGTGGTAGTAATTTGTAATGCAATGATTTTAGAGTAGTGTTCGAGATACATAATTTGATACAAAAAATTATTTTCAAATAATATGACATGTTTGATGTAACCGTTTGAAATGTTTGGGAGCCCATTTATTATTATTATTAGAACAAATCAAGATCTGTTATATGTGTTTGGGAAAGATTTCGATAACACATTTGGTGTCCTTAGTATTTTTCATGATTTTAACATGAAAAATGTTAGAATTTTTAAGATCATTTTCAAAATCGTTCTTAGATATCCTTTTTTTTTTGTAACACATTGTATTTATATTAAAAAGTACAAATCACATTTTACTTTGGATACCGAGAAATTCTCATAAAATGTGTAAGTACTTGGATATACGAGTTGTCATTATGTTATTGAAATAAACTCCTTACATATATATGCGCATAAATAAAAACACGTCCAGCGTTTTTTGACAACATTTTGTGGATATTTAAAGCATCACTCATTCCAAAATACTCTATCTGTTTCACCCATTTATTTACATTTGAGTTGAACATATAAATTAAAAAAATATATAAAGTAGGGGAGAAAAGTAAGAAAAGTTAGTAAAGTGATGAGACCAATCAATATTTAATGTATTAAGTGAGTATAGTGGGTGAAATTAGTGGGTGTAGTTGATTTTTATATTTTAAATTTTTTACTACTTTAGAAAAATTTAAAAATATAAAAAATTAGAAGGGACATCCCAAAAAGAAAAATGTAAAATATGGATGAGACCGAGAAGTATTTACTAAGGTAGTTTTAGGCCTCATTTGTTTACAACTGATTGCGCTTAAGCTGGCTGAACTGAATGAATCTGAAACAATCAGTTTGTTTGGGTTGTTGTTAATGGCACTGACCGATTCTTTTAATGCGCTCAATCATTCGTCTTCAAAATTCTGCCCGAACAAGTTCAGCTACATGCCTACATCAATCAAACGTCACTTCACATTTGCACATGTTACAATATTTTTTAATTTATTTTCACTGTCATGAAAAATCTAAAGTTTAGGAAAATAGTATTCTTATGGATTAAAAAACGTACTTGTAAATTAACTACTAGGGTTTAAGAGTTTTCGAGTTTTAATGGTGTGGCTGCTCTTGTTGTCGGGGACTAACTCGGTCCTAACAAGATGCCTACGTATCTATAGTGTTTAGAGAATCAAGCCAATAAAACGTAGTTCTTGGTGTTGCCCTCGGGGCTATGGCGGCAGGGGCACACCAAGGACGTAGTGACTTGGATGTCCTTATTCGAGGATGAAGTCTAAAACATTGTAGATGACGTATGGAGTTGTGTCCAAAACGTAGTAGATGACGTATGGAGCTGTGTCCAAAACGTAGTAGATGACGTATGGAGCTGTGTCCAAAACGTAGTTCTGAGATGAGGGGTCAGACCCTTTATATAGGCATTTAAAAGCCTAATGGATAAGTATTGATTTATTTGAAGGATAATTCTTATCCTTGACGGTGGATAAGTATTGACTTTCTTAAAGGATAAGTCTTATCCTTGACGGTGGATAAGTATTGACTTTCCTGAAGGATAAGTCTTATCCTTGACAGTGGATAAGGATAAATTCTAGATTCTTCCTTGTAGGAGTTGTTTCCATATCATAACGGACTTGTATTGAAACAAGCCCACTTGTATTAGAACAAGCCTGTATTGGACGTCTCCTAATACAGGTTGTACTTCTAGCCCAAATATTAATTATGAAATTAATATTTAATTAGAGTTTCGGGCCTTAATAATGGGCCTTATTTATGGACCATCTAGGTTTAATTAATGCAATATTAATTATGTCTTTAGGGTTATTTTTAACCCATATCATTTGCCCCCCAACTTCTATGATAATGCACTAGGATTTCATAAAAGTTATACCGGTCTTTTTCGAGACTTGGGGTCTTTTTATCCCTTACCTGGGACTTACTACCCTTTTTTGGGATTTTAATATACACTAGTGTTTCACGAGTATCATCTTGGTATAAAGTGTGGAGCAACCTACACATTTACGACGATTTTGCCTTATTCGAGGCTAGCTTGACATTTGCATAAGCCTTTTATGTCTTATACCGTCTTGTTTTGGCTTCAAGCCTTTCATTGAGCATATCGAATGATGGGGTTTAGACTGAATGTCTTAGATTTCTGGGGTTTCAACCCTTCACCCTTACGAGTTCTTACTGATGGCTGCACTCGTAGTGATTCATTCTCAAGTCTATCATATCAAACTTCTCCCGAGTTTGAAATTTTTGCTAATTAACAATAGGCATCTTTGACTTTCTTTTTTATGGTTATTAGCAACATTCACCCTTCGGGGTTCGTTGTATTCAACTCTATTTGTGCATTTGACATGCATATTTGTATGCTTTCCTTTGCATTAATTTGTAGTTTGTCTTGGCAAAGCTTTGAGGATGTTTCTACCAATCAAAACGAGTTCAACCCTTCATCTGCTTTCTAGGAAGCTCTTGATTTTATCGAACCTTATTTCTACTTGTCCCATTAGATGATCCTTTTAGGATGCACTAAACATAATAAACTTTTAAGTTTGAGGCATGCCAAGTCATTGGCACCTCATGCCCTTCGAGGGTTTCTAGTTTGTAGGAGCCTCGACCAAATACGTTCTTAACGTGATATGGTCCTTCCCAATTTGGGGCCAACTTGCCTTTTTGTCGAACTCCGGATGCCTCAATCTTTCGGAGGACTAAGTCTCCTTGACGGAAGAATCTCTCTTTAACCCTTAGGTTATAGTAGAAAGATGCCCTTTTTTGATGTTCAACTACGTTAGCATTTGCCTTATCTCTAACTTCATCAATTAGATCTAAGGCCAGCCTCATGCCTTCTTCATTTGTCTCTGGCTCATAAGCTTCGATTCTTGGAGATATGTGAGTAATCTCCACTGGAACCACTGCCTCTGCCCCATATGCCAGCAGAAAGGGGGTTGCTCCAGTGGTGACTTTACAAGTAGTACGATATGCCCATAATATGGGGAGCAAGTCGTCTACCCAATTGTTTCTAGAGCGTTCAACTCTCTTCTTGAGTCCATCTAGGATGATTCAGTTGGCCACCTCTGCTTGTCCGTTTTCTTGAGGATGAGCAACAGAAGTGAAACGTAACTAATTGATATCATTCTCGTCACAATACTTCTAGAATTCATCGTTGTTAAACTGAGTTCCATTATCCGTGACCAAGATTCGTGGAATTCTGTATCTGCATATTACATTTTCCTAGAAGAAATGCATTACTTGCTTGGTGATTATCTTGGCTAAAGGTTTAGCCTCAATCCACTTGGTGAAGTAGTTGATTGCCACTATCAAGAACTTTCTTTGCGCCCTTGCCATTGGAAATGGTCCAAGTATATCCATCCCCCACATAGCAAATGGGATAGGTGAGTTTATGGATGTCAACATTTCTTGCGGTTGTCTAACCATTGGTGCATGCTTTTGGCACCGTTCACATTTCTTCATATAGCTTTTAGCATCTGCAAGTATGTTTGGCCAATAGAAACCTAGATGAGTGATTTTATGAGCAAGGGCTCTGCCCCCCAAGTGCTGCCCACAAATTCCTTCATGCACTTCCCTTAGGGCTAATTCTGCCTCTTGGGGTCTCAAGCACTTCAGATAAGGAACAATGAAAGACTTTTTGTATAGGATTCCTTCAATCAAGGTGTACCTTAGTGCTCTCACATATAACTTTCGTGCTTCTGAAGTGTCGTTGGGTAACCATCCAGTTTTCAGATGAGATTTGATGGGATCCATCCAACAGCTAGCAACATCAATGGGTGCTACCAACTTTCCATTGATGTTTGGGGTCTTCAAGACTTGGAAGTATATACTTCCTGCATAGTTTTCAATTTCAGATGAGGCAAACTTAGACAAGGCATCAGGCTTCATGTTCTCTTACCTTGGAATGTGTTCCACATAGCATTCATCAAACTGAGTCATGATGGCCTTGACAAGTTTTAGGTACTTGGCCATGACTTCATCTCTCGCTTCAAACTCCCCATTTACTTGGGAAACCACTAGCCTCGAGTCTCCACACACTTTCAGAGTTTTAACTCTCAAGGCTCCAGCCAACCCTAAGCCAGCTATCAGGGCTTCGTACTCAGCTTCATTGTTTGTCATTGGGAATTCTAGTTTTAGTGCGTACTCTATGAGAAATCCATCAGGACTTTGTAGCACCAAACCTGCTCCACTTGATTTTGTTTTTTATGCTCCATCAAAATCGAGCACCCAACACTCTTTGGACACCATGTCTTCATCTTTCTTGTCTTCATCTATCACTTCCTGCCCCCCGACTTCCTGGTTGTCAATAGTGCATTCAACCATGAAGTCAGCGAGTGCTTGAGCTTTTATGGCCGTTCGAGGCTTGTACTTGATGTCAAATTCTCCCAATTTAATAGCCCATTTGATCAACCTTCCACTAACTTTAGGGCTATGCAAGATGTTTCTTAGAGGCTGATTGGTCAAGACCTCTATCTTGTGTGCCTGGAATTATGGGCGTAGCTTTCTTGAGGCCATAATCAAGGCTAAGGCAAACTTCTCTATCGTAGAGTAGTTTATTTCTGCCTCATGTAGAATCTTGATCACGTAATAAACGGGCTTATGAACCTTCAACTCTTCTTTTACCAAAACAGCTCCAAGGGCTGTGTTAGAAACTGCCAAGTACAAATAGAGAATTTCTCCTGGCTTTGGTTTTTCCAACAGTGGTGCCTCATCCATGTACTTTTTCAAATTCTCAAACGCCTCCTGGCTTTCAGTTGTCCACTAAAAAATTTTCAAGTTCTTGAGTGCTTTGAAGAAAGGTAAGCACTTCTCTCCCGAATTGGAGATGAATCTTCCCAATGCTGCCACTCTTCCCGTTAGTTTCTGGACATCCTTGACAGTCCGTGGTGGTTCCATGTCGAGAATTGCTTTGATTTTGTCGGGATTAGCCTCGATTCCTCTCTTGGAAACCATCAGGCCTAAAAACTTTCCCGAGCCTACACCAAAGGCACACTTAGCTGGATTCAACATCATCTTGTGATGCCTCAGCACTTCAAATGCTTCCCGAAGATGGTTTATATGATCGGCCTTATCGAGGCTTTTAACCAACATGTCATCCACATAGACCTCCATGGTTTTTCCAATTAGGTGTTCAAAGATTTTGTTCACCAATCTTTGGTATGTTGCCCCTGCATTCTTATGTCCAAATGCCATGACTAGATAACAGAAAACACCAAAGTCAGTGATGAATGATACATTGGAGATGTCATCTTTGTGCATTTTGATTTGATTGTATCCACTGAAGCCATCCATGAAACTTAGCATCTCGTGCCCAGCTATGGCATCTATTAGGGCAACAATCCTTGGTAAGGGAAAACAATCCTTAGGACATGCATCGTTCAAATCGGTGAAGTCTACACACATTCTCCATTTTCCATTGGCTTTTTTGACCATCACCGGGTTAGCCAACCATTCTGGGAATTGTATCTCTTCAATGAACCCGGCCTCTAGAAGCTTTTCTACTTCTTGTTTAATGGCCTCTTGTCTTTCTGGAGCAAAATTTCTCTTCTTCTGTTTCACCGCCTTCCTTTCAGGATCTACATTCAGTTTGTGGTTTATCAACTGGGGATCAATCCCTGGCATGTCAGCCGTTGTCCAAGCAAAAAACATCATTGTTCTCTTGAAGAAAAGATATGAGCTTGTTTTTCAATGGTTCAGGCAATAGTGTCCCAACGTAAGTCACCTTCTTCGGTTCACCAGGGACTAAGGGAATTGGGATTAAATCCTCAGCTGGTTTCCCTCTTCTGTCCTCATTATCACTAGTATTCATGTCTTCAATGGGGAGAACCTGCCCCCCGATTCCATCAGGCCTTAACGTGGCTACTTTATAGCTTCTAGCCATCTTTTGGTCACCCCGTTCTTCACCAATTCCATTCCTTATTGGGAACTTGATTTTTAGATGATAAGATGAGGCAACGGCCTTGAACGCATGAAGACCCGTCCTTCCTAGGATTGCATTGTAGGTCGAAGTTGCCTTTATAACTATGAAGTTCAACATCTGAGTAGACGTATTCGACCCTTGGGAGTTGGATAGTGCCTTCCACCTTCGACTCCACTCCATTGAATCCATATATGGGCATATTCGAGGGTGTCAACTGAGAGTCAGTATAGCCCATCTTGATAAAAGCATCATGGAACAAGATGTCCACTGAAGCTCCATTGTCGACCAAAACTCTCTTTGTTTCAGAATTCCCTATCACATGTACGATAACTAAGGGATCATCGTGGCGAAACTTCACTCCCTCCAAGTCAGAATCATCAAAACCTATTGATATTTCTGTTTGGGCACGTTTCGGTGCTTCTCCGACCACCGTCATTACTTCTCGGGCATAGGCCTTTCTTGAGTTTCGGGAGGACCCAACAGCAGTTGGTCCTCCGAATATCATGTTGATGACTGGCCCTCGGGGCTTGGGATTTCGATCTTGATCGTTGTCCTTTTTGTCATAATCCTTCCTTTCATAGTTTCCTCTTTGACTCCCTTGATTTCCATCCTTAGTGAATTTATTGAGCTTTCCTCTTCGTATCAGAAACTTGATATCATCTTTCAGCTGTCTGCAATAATCCGTGTCGTGACCGACTTCCTTGTGAAACCGACAGAATTGGTTTTGATTCCGTTTAGACATATCAGTCCTTAGTGGCTTCGGCCATCGGAGTTCCTCCTCCTTTGCTATTTCCATCAGAATTTGGCTCTTGGGAGTGTTTAATCTTGCATACTCCGTAAACTTTGGCCCAAAATTGTTCCTCTTGGGTGGAGAATCAGAATCCTTTGACGTTCTGGGAAACTTTTCCTTGACGTCGTACTCCTGAGTTTCCTTTCTTTTCTTTGAATTTCCACTGCCACCAGTAGTGGGTTCATACTTTCTCATGTTTTCTTCAGCCTTGATGTATTTTCCGGCTCTATCTTGGAGCTTCAGCATGCTCTCGGGTGGATGTTTTTCCAATGACCTTTTTAAGTGATCATCAGTGGTTCCTTGCTGCAGAGATATCATAGCTACTTTGTCCTCTAAGTCCGGGACTTTCAGAGCCTCCCGGGTGAATCGGTTGATATAATCCCTTAAAGCTTCATTTTTTCCTTGCTGGATTCCCATGAGTGATGCAGAACTTTTCTCGTGCACCCTTCCACTAACAAATTGGTTGATGAATGCTTTGCTTAGTTCCTTAAAAGACCCAATGGAATTGGGAGGTAGACGGCTATACCAACGTTGGGCCATGCCTACCAAGGTTTGTGGAAGCGCCCTACACTTGACCGCATCATTGGTTGGTTGCAACAATAGTGCATTAGAGAAGGTTCTTACATGATTCGCGGGATCTCCCATTCCATCATAAGCTTTAATCGTTCACATCTTGAATTTCCTGGATATGGTGGCTTTCATGATGTCTTGAGTAAACGGTGGTGTAGGATCATCAGGATCTCCTAGGGGCAATGTTGCCCAGTAATAAACAATTATAGAAGGGGGGTTGAATACAATTGTATAAGATTCTCGACTTAATCAGATATGAATCACAAATATGAAAGAATAATAACAGCTTTATTAAATCTGATATAAAACTGTTACAAACTCTCTCAAGAAATTCTGATGTTCTTGAGAGCTGCTAGGTTATAAAAACTCTCTCAAGAAATTCTGATGTTCTTGAGAGCTTCTAGGTTACAAAGTGCCCGTGTATGTGATCGATTATGTTCTCTCTCTCTCTCTGTCACATAAATCGAAACCTAAAATTGTGTTTATATACTACACAGCTTCTCTATCAATTACATGATAAGTCCTAATCAATAACAAAGATTGAAACATATCATAAATTGATAGCTACATTCCTACAGACCAGGAACCGACATAATAATCTTCCTTATTTAACTAGACTCCAAATATAACTCGAAGTAGGAATCCTGATCAGCTTCCAGTCTTGATGATCAAACCTGATCCCAGTCCTGATATTCATCCTGATCCTGACGATCATGCAATCCTGATGACTATGCATTACTGATGACGTCAGCAATCCTGATCAGTTGAGTCTAGATCCTGACGATCATTGAATCCTGATCTAACAATCTCCCCCAATCTTATACTTTGTGAAATAAAGTATAGATTCCTAAGATTCAATGATGTCAAAAACATATTTACAAAATGTACAAATATACGCAGCAACTTATCTGTTTAAATTCTTTGATAGAACAGATTCATCTTCAAGAAGTTGGATAAAAAATTTTCTTCTTTTTCTTCAAGAATTTGAATCAGTCTTTCCTTAAGATTTCTGAGTTCTTCATCTTCCTCATTAATCTGGTAGATAGCTGCTCTGAGATTTTGTACGGAGCTTCTTTGTAGACTGTGCTCTTCAAGCAAAAGATAAGCAATTTCCTTCCCATCAGGATTGAGAGTAAGTTGAGTCATGCCAAAAGTTACTTCTTTAACATCAGTACCCCTTTGCATTTCCACATCTTGATCTCTTTGATTTAAGTACATGGGAGTCTAATTACCATTGAAATTTCTATTTCCATCCAGTCTTCTTCTTAATGTTGACAAAACCATGTCACTCCACACTTTGCACACTTTATTCTTCCATCTTAACAGATAATGAACATATTTCAGTTCCTGTGTAGTTTTCATCAACAGATCTTGAATGCACAGAATCTTCACACTACCATATTTCATGAAGTACAGAAACTTTTCTTTCTTTTCAATACCATCATGACAATCTATAACTATATCAACAGCTAATAAATTGTTCAGGTTTTCAGAAGTTAAAGTACCTCCAATTTCAGTCAAGGAGTAAGGATCAACATATGACATATTCAGATATTCAGCATCCATGTGTCCAATACCTCCTCTTGAATTACTTGTCAATTGCTTCAGATTTGAAAACATTCATAGCCAGAGTGCTTTTGATCTAACCATATCAGACAAATCAACAACACTTGAAGCACTTGTTATAATTCCTCCATTCTGAAAATTGATAGGTGTGTTACACCTCAGTGTACTTATGTGTTTCCACTTCTTATCTTTCTCTTTTTCAAAAGCATAGCTTCTTTCTTGTAAAGATTCTCGTCTGCTTGGATTTCTTCACAATCTTCTGTTTGAGAGTTTAAGCCTTTGTACATAGAGATTGAAATCTCTATTTGTTCTTCTTGTGATTTCTCTTCTTCTGGCTTCTTCTTCTTCATCCACTTCCTTGTTGTGAGAATCAACCACAGTAGATAAGATTAACAAATCAATCTATTACAGAATTTCAGATTCATCAGGATCTTGAACATTGTCAGGAACAATATCAGGATTAGAATCTTCAATTTGATTTGTATTGCAGAGAATTAATTGTCTTGGCCTTCTTCTCAATTCAGGTTCTTCTTCAATAAATTCCTTGTCTTCCTTCTCAATGATATCTTTGATAACAGGATCTATTAGATTTTGTGAAGTTTCAGGAATTTCTTCAATTAATAAACCTCTAGACCTTGTCTGTCTAGGCACTGTTTGAGTTGAAGAACCTCTTCTACCTCTTCTAGCACCTCTCCTACCTCTACCTCCTCTTCCTCTAGCAGGAGCAGGGTTATTAAAGCTTTCCATCATTTCTCTCTGTTGTCTTAAGAATTCTTCATGTGAGAGATCAGGAGATTCTTCACTTGCTGTAGAGAGTGCTTTTCTTGCAAATAATTGTTGAACTCTTTTATCAGTGTGATAAAGAGTAACAATTCTACCATCTCTTGTAGTAAACTTCTGGAATAGATTTGATGCATCTTCAGGATTATCAATAATCACATCTTCATCACCTTCAGGAATTGTAGCAAGTGTCTGTTCATGACCAGGCATCAGGATTTGATCACCTGTCAGGATTTGTTCTTCCGTCAGGATCTGAGATTGCACCAATGTTCTTACTGTCCTTACTCCAGAATCAGAAACATGAGTTGACTGCGTTGTTTGACTTTGAGAAGTTTGAATTGTCTTCATAACAGCAACATCAGAGGTTTCTCCTTGTAGAATCTTGTCACCACCATCATTTCCAGTATCATCATCATTATTTCTGAATACTAGATCAGGTGTACATTTTGTGTACATTTTGTCTGACTTACCTTCTCCCCCTTTTTGACATCAGCATTTGACAATATATTCAAAATTAAGGCAAGAGAGGCTTGAATGTCAGTTACCTTATTATCCAGAGAATCAATCCTTCTGTTGATGGAGGTTTGTTCAGAAACAACAGATTTCACTTGGGATTCCACTATCCGTAGTTGAAGAGCAGTGGGCACCTTTGTAAAACTCATAGTAATATCTTCCCTCACCAACTCAGTTGCAGCTTTGACAGAATCAATCTCATGTTTCAGGCTTTTTGACAAAAGAGTTGTAGCCTTCAGATGATTCTTCAAGTCTGGATTCTCTATCATATTCACTGCATCATACGCATGATCCAAGGCATTTGGATAGCTGACAGATTCATCAGACCTATAGCATTCATTTTCCCATTGATGCCTTTTCAACTGCTCAGCAGGATCAATCGCAGAAGGAACATAAAAGTCTTGTCTGAAGTCCTTTCCAGTATTAGCCTTGCTAGCCATGAATGTGCTTGAGGAACCAAAGTTAGTTCCAAGACTAGATTTTAAAACTCTGGCAAGCTGATCCTTCTCGTCATTATTATCATCATCACTATCATCAGAATCATCACCATCAGTATCATAAGGAACATCAGGATCAGAAATAGCAATACCTTTCAGTTTATCCTGTAAATCTGTGATAGGATGGTTCATTGGTCGTGATCTTAGTGGCTGTATGAGAATTGACTCAGCATCAGGAGCACCAGTATTATCAGGATGAACACCGTCAGGATTTGATAAGCTTGCATCAGTATTTGTTACCAATGGTTCTTGTGTAGCATTAGGTTCTGAAGCTGCTTCAACACTTTGAATTGGAGGTTCTTGTGTGCTTCCCTCATTGACAGTGTCCTTGACCAATCTTTCACTAGAAGCTGTAGCTTTTCCTGCATCTTCACTTTGAGAAGATGGTTCTTGTGTGGCTGGAATGTTGATGTCTTCACTCTCCCTTTGAGAAAATGGTTATTGTGGGACCATTCCAATAGCTAAGCCTTCACCCAAACTTTGATTGAGTGGTTCTTGTGTGGCAGGATCTTCAGTCTGAGCTGCTGAATCACTTTGAGATTCAAGTTCTTGTGGGCTTGATCCTTTCAACTTCTTTTGTCTCTTGAAAACTATCTCTGCTGCTTTCCTTTTCTTCTCCAAGGGATGTGAAAATCCAAGCTTTGAAGCAGTCTCAGCAACCTTCTCCCATGAAATTTCAACAATCTTTGCAGATGGAGAGGCTTTTGCTGGAGAGTCTGAGATAGAGACAATTTTTGGTTGTGCATCAGGAATACCAACATCAGGATTTGATAGAGCATCAGGAGTAGATGACTCATCAGGATTTGATGTCTGAATATCAGTATCCTTCATTTGCACCTTCAAAGGAATATGATACCTGCTTTTCGATAATGTCATTTTCTTCTGTGGCTTTGATGAAGGTGCCACAGCTTCAGTAACAGTATGAGCAACTTCCTTGATTATCTTAAATTTAGAGGAAATTGGCATGTCATCTTCAGAATCAGTTTCATCCCTTAATACCAATTTTCTCTTCACAGAAACAACCTCAGTCACCTTCTCAGCTTTATTCTGAACCAGGAACCCTTGTACACCCCCTTGTTTCTTCTTTTTAGTGAGTGGTGTAGAGGAAAAATCCTTTGAACCTGATTGTCTTCCAGACACATCAGTTCTAGCTGATTTCTTTGCTTTTACAACTAAAGTCTTTTGAGAGACAGTAGAGGTGGCTTTTACTGTTTAGACTTTTTAGGTGGCATGCTGAGGTCAGGAACAAGGTGTGATTGGCCTTGCCCCATAGCATTAGAAAGTAATCCATAACAAGTAGACATTTTCTGATGTAAGAAAAACCTAACCTCATCAGGAATAAAAGCATTACCAAGAAAACCATTTGCCTCATCAGGATTAAAAAAAATATTTTCTATATGAAGTGAGAATAAAATTTCATTTAAGAAAACAAAATTTTATTTCACTAATCCTGAAAAATGTTTTTTTTTAAATTCACCAAATGAATGATGTAGAACCCACTGAAACATTCTTACCATTTATCAAGGCAAAATAGTCATGAAAAACTGAACCGTCGCCTCGAGAATAAGCAAATGAACTTTAATGGTGTGGCTGCTCTTGTTATCGGGGACTAACTCGGTCCTAACAAGATGCCTACGTATCTCTAGTGTTTAGAGAATCAAGCCAATAAAACGTAGTTCTTGGTGTTGCCCTCGGGGCTATGGCGGCAGGGGCACACCAAGGACGTAGTGACTTGTATGTCCTTATTCGAGGATGAAGTCTAAAACGTTGTAGATGACGTATGGAGTTGTGTCCAAAACGTAGTAGATGACGTATGGAGCTGTGTCCAAAACGTAGTAGATGACGTATAGATCTGTGTCCAAAACGTAGTTCTGAGATGAGGGGTCAGACCCTTTATAAGGCATTTAAAAGCCTAATGGATAAGTATTGATTTATTTGAAGGATAATTCTTATCCTTGACGGTGGATAAGTATTGACTTTCTTAAAGGATAAGTCTTATCCTTGACGGTGGATAAGTACTGACTTTCCTGAAGGATAAGTCTTATCCTTGACAGTGGATAAGGATAAATTCTAGATTATTCTTCCTTGTAGGAGTTGTTTTCATATCATAACGGACTTGTATTGAAACAAGCCCACTTGTATTAGAACACGGCTGTATTGGACGTCTCCTAATACAGGTTGTACTTCTAGCCCAAATATTAATTACGAAATTAATATTTAATTAGAGTTTCGGGCCTTATTAATGGGCCTTATTTATGGACCATCTAGGTTTAATTAATGCAATATTAATTATGTCTTTAGGGTTATTTTTAACCCATATCAAGTATATATATATTATTTTATAAATTTTTATTTATGTAGACTAGCTAGACATAAAACTATTTTCCTAAACTTTAGATTTTTCATGACAGTGAAAATAAATTAAAGAACAATAAAGAACACCATAGAATCTTACATAAATTGCATGTTGATTCTAATTTTCTCACCAAAAAAAGTTTATTACGAATAAAAATAGAATCTAACAAAAAATTAGAATCAAATAAAACATGATTACATGTAATTTCATTGTGATAAATATACTTACAAGATTCTGTACTAGATTCTATACTGGATTATATGTAATGTTTAATTTTTAAATTTAGATGAGATTCTACGTTAAATTCGATATGTTAGGCTTAATTGTTGTTCAATTTTATGATTCAAATTTAAAAAAATCAATTTTTATGAAAAATAAAGTGTTTATGATGGTGTTCTTTATTGTTCTATAAGGTGTTCTTCTAGAGTGCAACATAAACACCTTATATAAACACCTTATCCAAAAAACTTCACTTTCTTTCTTTTTTTCACTCTATGAAGAACACCTTCTATAAAGAACAATAAAGAACACCATCATAAACACTTTATTTTTCATAAAAATTGATTTTTTTAAATTAGAATCATAAAATTGAACAACGATTAAGCCTAACATATCGAATTTAACGTAGAATCTCATCTAAATTTAAAAATTAAACATTACATATAATCCAGTACATAATTTTGTATATATATTTATCACAATTAAATTACATGTAATCATGTTTTATTTGATTCTAATTTTTTGTTATATTCTATTTTTATTCGTAATAAACATTTTTTGGTAAGAAAATTAGAATCAACATGCAATTTATGTAAGATTCTATGGTATTTTTTATTGTTCTTTATATAAAAGAGTGTTATTCACGGAGCAATGACATATATATATATAATTACATTAAAACAAAATGATTAAAGCCAAGGATAAAAAATTTAATTTATTTTAACATTTGTTAATTAATTTAATAATGTTAATATTTTTTAATTTTAACATTAAAGTAATTATGTTGTGATATAACAATCTATACTATATTATTAAAGACGAAACATTAAAAGTTTTGGTCGGTCGGTCAGTCGGTCGGTCGGTCGGTATTTGGGCCGATTCACGGGCCTATCTATAACCAATTTATTAATAATCAATTACCTTTTTCAGTACATTACCTATTTTATATTATTTTTAAACTAAACCAACTCATCTTCTAAAAATAAAACGGGCAACATATATATAATATGGTAATATTATTATATATTTATAAACGGTTACCTTTTTCAGCTAAAACATATTATTTTTATATTTTTAAATAAAACAACTCATCTTCTAAATACACATATATGGAAACCAATTTATTAATAACCAATTACCTTTTTCAGCTAAAACATATTACCTATTTCATATATCTATTTAACTAAAACAAATCATTTTCTAAAAATAAGACGGGCAACATATATATAAAATGGTAATATTATTATATATTTATAACCGACAGCTAAAACACATTATTTGTTTTATATTTTCTAACTAAAACAACTTATCTTCTAAATATAATACATACAAAATAAATATACAATGGTAATATTGTTTTTATATAAATATTAATAAATAACTATTTATTTTTTCAGCTAAAACACATTACCTCTTTTATATTTTCTAACTTAAACAACTAATTTTCTAAAAATAATGCAGACGACATATATAAAAAAAGTAATATAATTTATATAATTGTGAATAAGTAACTAATTGTATTTTTAAGAATATTACCTGTTTTATATTTTTTAACTGAAACAACTCATGTTCAAATTAAAAATAACACGGCAAAAGATAGATATATTGATAATATTATTATATTAAACTTATGAAATTCATGTTTATTATAATTTTTTTAACATTCAATTTAAACGAGATAATTAATGAAAATAAAAGTAATAGTATATTCAAATAAACTCGGTATATTGCACGAGCACATATTTTGATATTTACATTTGAGTCCCTTTTTAGATTTTTAAGAGTAAAAAAATACGAATCATTAGATCTGTTATTTTAAAATATTTTATATTTTAATATCTAAAATACTACTACAGATTACGTCAAGAATATATTAAATTTAGATATTAAATTGTTAGATTTATAAATCCGGTATATATATATTAGAATTTTATCAAATTATATATAATAACTAAAATCTAAATAAAAATAAGAAAATATTAAAGAAGACCGTGCGTCGCACGGGATATAAGCTAGTATATATAAAGTATACGACATGAAAAATAATGTCGTTCATATTTTAGAGAAAATTGTCTACCAAATAATTTTATTCATTCATCAATCAAAATTTTGAATCATTCCCATCATTCAGAAATATTAATTATTCAGATAAAATATATTCAGATTTACCAAATGACCCTTTGGTGTTTTTTTGACTTCAAATACAGATAGAAGAAAAACCAAATGGCCTCTTATTGGGCCAATGCTGCTATTACGATTAACGTCATGATAGTAAAAGGAACCAATAAAGTTTCAGAGCACTTTCTGTACCTCTAAGGCTAAAAATACGTTTATGTCAGCTAAATGGATGGCACTTCTGATTGATATATTTATAGACAGAGAAGATCGGGGAGCATTGTAGGGTATCGGCTGAGCTACACACACAGAGAGATTCTTTAGCAAAAAAAATAAAATCCGGAGCCTGTTACGTTAATATGCATTGGATGGGAAATGGAAGGCTAACTGATAAAAAATAGTCAGTGATAGATTTTACAATGTAATTTCGGTTTCTTAACCAAGAACACAATTCCAGTGATCACGAGATGAAATACTCTCTGCAGTCGGCCAAGAACTATGCATGGCTAAGGGCCTGTAACTAAGGTCACATGTTCTGACAAGAAATTCCTTGTCCCTTCTGTTCAGTGTTCTTTCTATTTTTCTCCCTTTACCCAATTATTTCATTTGAAGGTACATATTGAACTGTACATAAATCCATTCAAATTGTTGGAAATTCTAATGGCTTAGGTAAGGTTATTTACAAAAATATTAAACACTAATTTTCGTTCTAATTGGCCTTATTTGTTGTAGGGTCATATTTTAGTATAAAAGTTTAGTTTAGAATATGTATTGGATGCCAACCTTTTAATTTACTGTTCTACCAAAATATAGGTTAAAGTCTCGGCTAAATTAAAAATTTTAGCAGAAATTTCTTTTAAACCACGTTTCTTAGTTAATAAATCAGTAAAAAATATACTTCAAGTCCCGACTAATCTCTTAAAAATTAGCGAAAATTCATTTTAACCCCGACTATTTTATAATCTCTTCGGCCAGTACCGTAAGTGAGGGAAATGTTTACAATGTAAAATTCATACAGTTAATTCGATTGTTCCTCTAAGAGAGGCTAACAAATTCTTCCTGATTGCATGATATATAT
Source organism: Heracleum sosnowskyi (assembly GCA_030848705.1). NCBI lineage: Eukaryota > Viridiplantae > Streptophyta > Magnoliopsida > Apiales > Apiaceae > Heracleum > Heracleum sosnowskyi. The sequence goes on along the minus strand of JAUIZM010000046.1, from coordinate 395,895 downwards.
GTAACAGCCAATTTAGTGAATTTTAACTAATATAATTAGCTAGACTAAGATAAAAAGCATCACATGCATGTAATTATAAGGTAGCCTAGCACTGGAAAACACAAGTAAAAGGCTGAAAGGCACATTGGAATGTAGTAGCAAGCCAGTATATGTGTTGATATTACCTGCTCTTCTTGATTCAGTCTTTTTGGGTTTGTTCTTTAGTCTTACTATCTCTCTGCATGTTTGAAAAATCACTTTCAATTGTCCTTTTTGTTTGCTACTCTTCTTCGCATTCATAATTCCTTATTTATTTATTAATTCACCGGCAATTAAACTTCCTTTGTCCACTTCTCCCTGACATGTATATCTCTCTAGTCTCTACCCTATTGAACAAGCATGTCTGTTAAAGTTGATTTGAGCTCTTCTGTTTCACCAAGGAATCTAAAGTCACATGTCAACTTATTAAGTGTACCTTATAAATTAATTTATTTCGATGCGGACATTTTCGTCTAAATCTTAATCAAGTTATGTTTTAATTAATTTTATTCTATACCGATTATTACATTAGTACCGGTTTAGGTTTAGTCACTAGTTAGTACTGATTTATTTTAAACTCTTTCCAAAAGGTGTAGTCAAAAGAGTTAATCGACACCTACAACATTTGTGTTATTTTTCCATTAAGTTACGATCTGAAACTTGAATTAACATCTCAAAAACACGCCCTTTCAATCAAAAACTACTATTTTCTTTACACAATTACAATCCAATTATTACAAGAAAAATGGAACCAAATAGTTATTTTTGTTTATAATTAACAAACCAACTTTCCATATTTAGTGTGGGAAGTAGAGTTTTTTTTGCGGCGCCTTAGAAGATGGATGGTTGATTGAAAATACTAAATACATGACTGCCACTCTTTGATGTTATAAATACATTGTAATAAATTGTAAAGAAAATAATAAACAATAGAAGAAGTTGTAGATAAAGAATAAAAGTGCATCTGTAGAGAGCATAGAGCAACAACTCTTAAATAAAAGAATACAAGTGTATTCTAGTTGTAATATATATATATATATATATATATATATATATATATATATATATATATATATATATATATATCTTATTTAAATATTAAATAAACCCACCACGTTTCCAACAAGTTGCATCAGAGCTAAGGTTCTGTCCGAGGCAAAAAAAAAGGAAAAAAAATCAACAAAAAACAAAAACAAAAAATGGAGAATTTGATTCAACGGCAGATTCCAAAATTGACGGCTATAAATTATGTGAACGAGAGCATACAAATGATGGTTCTTGGTTGTCACGATAACTAGGATGTAGTTGAAAATGGGTATATCGAGCCCAAAGATGCAACTGCTGACGTAGCTCTTACAAACGCTGAAAAGTCGACGTTGAGAGATAATCGTAAAAAAGACAAAAAGGTCGTGTTTACAATTTTTCAAGGTGTGGATGAATCAGTCTTTGAAAAAATCTCGGAAGCCAAAACAAAAAAAGATGCATGGAAAATTTTACAGAAATCATTCCAAGGTGTGGAGAAAGTTAAAAAAAGTGCGGCTACAAGTACTACGTGGAGAGTTTGAAAATATCAAAATGAAAAGTTCAGAAAATATCGGTGAATATGTTACGCGTTTGAAAATGGTAACAAACGAAATGAAAAGAAACGGAGAAAGTCTCGATGATATTCGGGTGATGGAAAAACTACTTCGCTCGTTGACACGAAAATTTGATTATGTTGTAACGTCTATCGAGGAGTCGAAAGACTTGTCCACAATTTCCATTGATGAGCTCGTAGGTTCTCTACAAGTCCATGAACAACGAATAAACCAATATGACGACGCTGATAATTTAGAGAAAGCCTTACAAAGTAAGGTGTCAATTAATGATGATCAAGATAATAATAGTTATGTACGAGGAAGAAGAAATTATGACAACTATAGAGGTAACTATAGGGGTAGGTACAGTGGACGCGGACGTGGCAGACAAACTTTTGATAAAGGCCAGAAAAATGAAAACTTTCAATCATCTAGCCGTGGCAGAGAATTCAGAGGCCGAAGAAGAGGCGGATTTAAACCACAAGGTGACAAGTCTCATCTTCAATGTTATAATTGCAACAAGACTAGTCATTTTAGCTACGAATGTAGATCAACTCTCAAGGTACAAGAGAGAAATCATTTTACAACATTAGAAGAAGATAAAGATGATGGAGATGCCATATTCCTCACATACAAAGGAAATGAGGAGTGCAATCATAATATTTGGTATCTTGATTCGGGCGCCAGCAACCATTTATGCGGCGAAAAAGAATTATTCACAGAAATAAATGATGGCGTTAACAGAGAAGTCACTTTTGGTGACTCATCAAAAATTCCAGTGAAAGGGAAAGGTACAATAATGATCATATTAAAGAATGGTGACAAAAAATATATAAATGATGTCTAGTATATACCTGCTTTGAAAAGTAATATTATCAGTCTTAGTCAACTTGTGGAAAAAGGATATGACATACTAATGAGAGACAACTCACTCATAATCCAAAAGCAAGCTCAAGAATTCATAGCTAATGTAGAGATGACAAAGAACCGTCTATTCACACTCGACATGCAGACGATGGTGCATAAGTGCTTGAAATCAGTCATTAAAAATGACTCGTGATTATGACATATGAGATTTGGTCATCTTGGATTTACTGGTTTGAAAATATTATCAAATACAAAGATGGTAGACGGCTTGCCCGAAATCAAAGAACCGAATCATTTGTGTGAAGCATGTGTCAAACGGAAGCAACATCGACAAAGCTTTCCAGTTGGAAAATCATGGCTAGCTAGAAGGCCGTTGGAGATTGTTCACACTGATATAGCCGGTCCATTTGATATTTTATCACTTGGCAGGAACATGTATTACCTAACTTGTATCGATGATTTTAGCTGGAAAAGTTGGGTATATATTCTGAAAGAAAAGTCAGAAGAACTTGATAAATTAAAGGAGTTTAAAGCCATGGTGGAAAAACAAAGTGAAGAATATTTGAAGATACTCAGATCAGATAGAGGAGGCGAGTATAATTCAAACTTGTTTAAAAGCTTATGCAAAACACATGGAATCAATCATCAGTTGACAACGACATATACTCCTCAACAAAATGGTGTCGTAGAGAGGAAGAACCGCACTATTCTTGACATGGCTAGGAGTATGGTGAAAGCAAAGCACTTGCCAAGAACTTTTTGGACTGAAGCTGTTTTATGTGCAGTTTACTTGTTGAATCGCTGTCCAACAAAGAGTGTTATAAACAAAACTCCAAATGAAGCATGGAGTGGTAGTTAACCATCAGTTGAACATCTTAGAATTTTTGGATGTATTGCATATGCACACATCCCTGATCAGAAGAGAAAAAAGCTGGATGATAAAGGAGAAAAATGTATTTTCATTGGATATGACAAAAGAAGCAAAGCCTACAGACTATATAATCCACTGACAAAGAATATAATTATTTCTCGTGATGTTGAATTTGATGAAACGGATTACTGGAAATGGAGCGAAGAACAAAGAAAAGTTGTAGGTCTATTTTTTGATGAAGATAATTGCAATGAATCCAATATAGAAAATGGTGGAAATGATGATTATACTCCTCCACCAAGTCCTAATCAACAAACTCCTCAATCAACACCAACGACATCAAGAACTAGCAACATCAGCAATAATAGTAATAATAGTAGTAAGAGTTCAGGGGGAGCACAAAGAAAAATGCAGAACCTGGATGAAATTTATGACTCAACAAGTCTAATAAGGAACTTTGATTATTCATTATTTTGTTTGATGGATGAATGTGATCCAGTTACATTTCAGGAAGCTTCTGAAGAAAGAAAATGGAACAAAGCCATGGATGAAGAAATTGCCGCAATAAAGAAGAATGATACTTGGGAACTCACAAGTCTTCCGGAAGGATACAAAGCTATATGTGTCAAATGGGTTTACAAAACAAAGACCAACCAAGAAGGAAAAGTAGAAAAGTACAAGGCAAGGCTGGTTGCTAAATGCTATAAGCAGAGATATGGGATTGACTATGATGAGGTATTTGCTCATGTTGCAAGAGTTGATACCATTAGACTTTTACAGCAATTGCTGCACAAAACCAATGGAAGATCTATCAAATGGATGTGAAGTCAGCGTTCCTAAATGGTTATCTCGAAGAAGAAGTCTACATTGAACAACCGCTAGGATATATTCATAAAGGCCAAGAAGATAAAGTTTACCGGCTAAAGAAAGAACTATACAGATTGAAGCAAGCTCCGCGAGCTTGGAACACAAGGGTTGATGAATACTTTCAGAAGAATGATTTTGTAAAGAGTCCATACGAGCATGCTCTTTACACGAAAATAAATTCAGGGGGAGATATGATGCTAGTGTGTTTATACGTGGATGACATGTTTTTTTACCGGAAACAACCCTGGTATGTTCAGTGAGTTTGAGAAAGTAATGATTAACGAATTTGAGATGACAGATATTGGTCAAATGTCATACTTTCTTGGAGTCGAAGTCAAACAAAGCAAAGTAGGGATTTTTATGTCACATAAAAAATATGCCGAGCAAATTTTACGCAAATTCAGAATGGAGGAATGCAAGCCAGTAAGAACGCCAACAGAAGCAAGCACAAAGCTAAGAATTGATTCAACTAGGGAGTCAGTAAATCCGACATTATTTAAAAGTTTGGTTGGAAGTCTGAGGTACCTAACTCTAACTTTCACTCGTCCAGATATTATGTATGCTAGCTGTTGGACTCGTAAGTAGGTACATGGAGAAGCCGAAACAAGTTCACTTCATGGCAGCTAAAAGAATCTTGAGATATGTTACAGGTACATTAAATCATGACATATTTTATACATATTCTAAAAATTCCAAATTAGTCGGTTATTACGACAGTGATTATGGTGGAGATTTGGATGATGGAAAAAGTACTTCCGGATATGCATTTCATATCGGTTCAACAATATTTTCATGGTCATCAAAGAAGCAACAAACAGTTGCACTCTCAACATGTGAAGCGGAATATATGGCAGCAGCAGCATGCACATGTCAAGCTATGTGATTAAGAAACATATTGGTTGAGTTAAACCAAGCAAATGAAGGCCCCGTTAAATTTATGTGGATAACAAATCTGCTATTTCACTCACGAAAAATCCAGTGTCTCATAGTCGAAGTAAACATATTAACATAAAATACCACTTCATACGAGAACAAGTAAAGGATAAAGTTGTGGAACTACTACACTGTAGAACAGAAGATCAAATTGCTGATATTTTTACCAAGCCACTGAAGCCGGAGATATTTCACAACATTAAAGAGAATCTCGAAATGGAAAGTCGGGTTTGAGGGGGAGTGTTAGAATTAACAAACCAACTTTCCGTATTTAGTGTGGGATGTAGAGTTTTTCTTGCTGCGCCTTAGAAGATGGATGGTTGATTGAAAATAGTAAATACAAGACTGCCACTCCTTAATGTTATAAATACATTGTAAAGAAAATAACAGACAATAGAAGAAGTTGTAGATAAAGAATAAAAGTGCCTCCGTAGAAAGCACATAGCATCATCTCTTAAATAAAAGAATACAAGTGTATTCTACTTGTAATATATATATATATATATATATATATATATATATATATTTGTATATATATATATATATATATTTGTATCTTATTTAAGAACTTACACAATCGTTTTTTATCCATTGTTATATGTGAATTACGACAGTTAAACAGTTCCACCACCGTTGTTGGTGAGTTAAACAACAATTGTGTTTCTCCACTGTCGCCACGGTTTTACACCCTTGTTACAAAGCATCTTCAACAAATGGTTTTTTCAAGTTAACGAGACGTTTTTGAGCAAATGGTTGTTTAGGTGTAAAACATTCGGTACCAGTATGACTTGTTCGACTGTCAGTGCACTTTAATACCTACATTAGTTTAACATGTTATCTCAGTGATAAATTCGATTACATATATTTTTCAATTTCCTTCAAAAAAATTCATACTACTAAAGATAAATGATTGTTTACATCTATGAATATAATAATTCTTGCAGTAAATGGTCCAAATATCGACGAGAAATTATATAATTAGAATAAAGGATCAGCTGATCATATATATCATGTTCATCTTCATTTGTATAGATCGGAGAAGAATATAGATTGCGCTCACACAGAAAACAAAATAATTTAATTATACGATTAATTGTTCATTGACCTTACCACCTCTTCCTTTTCCAGTCGTCCATGCATGCAGTAAATCGAGGATGTGATACATAGGTAGGAATTGCTGAATGGCAGGGCAATTCTCCTTTGGCAAAATCATTATACGATGATCGAATGTACACACTGTACTCGCTCATGAATTAGCCTCTGCCAAAGGAGAATCAACCAGTCATTCATCCCTACCACATAAACTATTTTTTGCATTACAACATGCATTTTGTTGCTGCGTTTGATGTTCTATTCAGATGATGCATTTATAATTTGTACAATTCGGATATAATGTTGGATATTCCATTAAAGGAATCGGTATATATTAGGCATAATTCTTCTTTCCAATTGATATGCTTTCCAGTTTTCGCTTCTCTACGTATATTGCAGAAACGGTCCCCCTTTCATTTAAACACTCTTGAGTCATATCGATATAGAAACAAGTTTATGAGGTTGGAAAGGTAAAACGTAGGCACATTCTCTCAACACTACATACTTAAAGCATACGTAGATTTTCATGGCACGAGATCGCAGTGGTGGATGGAGGAACTTATTGCAATGCAGTACTCTAAAATAAGTGTGGAAAGAATAAACAAAGGCTTAACAGAGGGATTCGAACACATACAGGCTGTTTCGAGTGATATTATCAGGCAGAATATAGGATGTATTCCCAGTTAGGAATATAGTAAAGGAGGATCAAAGACGATGTTACATGAAAATTTATATATCTAATACGAATACCATTTTTCTCTTTGATATATTTCTTTTACCGGTACATCAGACCTTCCCTAGGTCGAAGTGAAATAGGGTTGGATATAATAATCGGCGAGGTTTATGTTGTTGACTTGTAATTCAACATCACTATCGATTATACAAAAATTGACAGCACATAATGCAGAAAAAAAATAAAAACAATACTTATGGATTCTGTTGTTTCAAGTGATAAAAATATAGACAACATGATTAAATGTGGCATGGTATTGTTATAACAATCATTTGATAAGGACCTGACGTATCAAAATATAGAAAGACTTGGCCAGAACTACTTTTCCCAGTAATTATGTGTAGGATTAGTGAAAATCTGCCATGTAGATCTTAATTAGTTCACTCTTCTCACATTTAGAATGATCCTCTTGTACGTCATGCAAAATGTCTATCAGATTATGTGAGGACATTTATCAATGCGTTCCTTCAACCTGCAAGCTAGGCAACTCCCACCAGATTTCATTTGCAGGCAGGTCTTCCACCACGTACCCAATAAACTAACGTTCGATTCACATCCAGTAAATCGTGCATAAGCCTAATATTCATAGGGAAAAGCGGGTATCTCATTTGGCACGCATTTTAAGTCTCTAAATAAAAATTTAAACATTAAATTTTTATTCAGAAAAAAAAAAATTAAAATAATTTATCGAAATATATATTAAAGGAGCCTTAAAATGCATGCCGAACCCCCGTCCTCCAATATAAATATTTGAGGAGGACGGAGGGAGTATACGAATATTGTATATATAAAGGATATATGTTTTTTTTTCGAGCTTTAACGAGCCAATTTAGAGCCGAACAATTTCGAGTCGAGCCCGAGCCGAGCTCGAGCCACACACACTAATAACTCGGCTCGAGCTTGTTTTTTTAACGAATATTTTTTTGTATTCGAGCTGGTACTCGAGTTTGGTCCTTAAAATTAAAAGTGTCACTCATGCATATTGTTGCAGTTCAAAAGCAAAGAAATATACACATTTGAATAATTTCCTGTAAGAACCTTTTCATCATTAAATCAAGGTTCACAGCTGATTCGTATGATAATTCGCTGGCTATGATCATTCATGTTCAAATCTCAAGGTGTGTTTTAGAGATCATGTATATATGCATTAGGGTTTGCGAGTTGATAGTCCTAATCCATAGCATGGCAATCAGTTCTCTAATCTTGGTTATTAAGTGATAAGGTTCCTATTTCACATATAACGGTAGCATGTGACTGCATCTGCACATATGAGCATCAAGGCTTATTGGTCACGAAACTATAGTTTTCAGTTAACTTTTAATTTTAAAAATTTATTAGTCAAGTACTGATTTTTGTCATGCATTGGTTTTATATACTAGTTCTTTTATGATATCTGCGTTATCGTTGTTGGATGAATGAAGTATAGTAGGGATTCATCTGATTAGTGAGACCCTAGCACGGATGAAACAAGACTGATCAAGATATTCTATTTTCTAATAGTGCACCGAGTTCTTTTTTCACAATTTCAAAATTTTGGAAAAAGCAGCTAATTTCTCTTCATAATAAGTACATTCATAATTTGAATAGAAACATCATAAGTAAACTTCAATGTACACGTATCCTGAACTCTCTGATCATAAAACATTTTTACTATGAAAACATTTTGCTCATCTTCCTCAGCTAAAAAAAGATGTCATCAGCTCCCACCATCCCCTGAAAATAATTTTGGGCAAAACCAGTCAGTGAACTCTAAACGACAGTCACATTAAAATCGAAAACAGTCAAAAACTGCACATACAAATAATACAGTTATACCAAAGAACTAAAAAGATAATCTACAATCTATATGGCACAAAATGTTGGAAATAACAAGTACTACAGCAACATGGAGGCAGTTATATAATAGATATAGCAATGACAGGCCAATACCAAAGTTAACAAAACAAAGTATGAAGGTCGAAAGCATGCATATCAGAAACTGATAAATAACCAGGGAGATAGAAACAGTACCAGTAGCCATAGCTTAACAGTGTATATAAGAACAGAAATAACGAAGCAACAGCTGAGTCGTCAGGAATTCGAGAAACCCTGACTGTTTTTGAAGAGTTATTCGCCCCCACTTACCGTGTCAGGTTGTCGGCGAGATACTACTTTCAGGATAAAACAACTCCGAGCAAGGTGTTCACAGCAACAGCTTTTTGAGAGAAGTGTGTTTTGCAAACTTCTGTGTGTCCTTCAACTGAGCTACAAGGGCCACTATAATGGTTCCTTTCTGTAACTGAAGCACAATTCAATTTCATAACTGCAGCACACACATTAATTTTTCCGTAACAGCTGATCATATTAATGAATAAACGTTTTTGATTTAAATTTAATAACCTGAGATGTTACATCTTTTTCATGTTTATCCACATATACAGATTTAATATTTATTTTAAACATATCCATCAAATCATGTCCAGAGAGTTTACTAGTTAAATACTGATAACCCAAACCCAACCCAATTTGACAACTGATAACCTAGACCAATTTGATAAATTAATTCTAATAAAATATTAAATCACATAGATAAAAACTCTCGCCCAGGTCGCCTCGCGTACGCGAGACGCCGAGACATTCGCCCAAATCGCCCTTCGACCCGACCCGGTCCGGTCCGGTGCGGTGCGTGGCGTGCACCATCACACACCTTAGTAGTTGTATACTACTCATGTGTGTAATGCTATATAAAGCCACCAAGTCCCTTTATTCTTTTCTATGTGGGACAAATGAAACATCATTATCACAAGCTTTTTCAAGCTACTACCTTCATCTCAATTTCTCTTATGGATTTAAACAAGAAAATTATTAAACCCATACATGAAAGTTTAAGTTCCCATAGCAAGTAACAACTTCCAATCATTAGAAATTTGAATTAACATCAAGAATATAGTTAATTATATCCTTAAACTATCAATTTTCTAACACAAAATTAGTTGGTGTGAGAATGAATGGCAGGGCAATTCTCCTTTGGCAAAGAATGTAATGCAAGCGCAAGATCTCCCTGCCAATAGAGGATTGCCCTGTTATCCTTAATCTCACATGTTTCTTAGAATTTAGTCTTCGTTATCCGAGTTCTCCAAGAAACTAAAACTTACATTATATATATAGATAATCATTCCAAGTTTCACTTAGATTTGCGGAAGCAAGACCTGCAGGCATATGCTGTAGGATAATTCCTAATAAAATTACTTTCCATCAGTTATGCAAATCTGGTCCCAAGTGGCCATTGTTATGAAAGAACCTACACTTTTTCTCCTTAGAGACACTAAGGGACACAATGATAAAATTTGAAAAACTTTAGTCTTATATATAACTTTTTATATTCCTATCGTTCCGTTCTTTGGATCTATAAAGGATCTAATTTTTCTCACCCTAGTTTCGTACCTGATGCTAATTTTTATTTAACTAGTTTACTAAGCCCATTCGCAGTGTAATAATTTTTCCAAATTTTTCTAAAAATTATTTTGCAAAATATGTTTTTTTGATAAAATAATACATTTCTAACATAAAATTAAGGTTTCTTTTAAATTCTCCATTTAGTCGTGTTCATTTACCGAAATTTTAATATACAAAAGATTAATTGTTTAATATATTTCATTATTTTTAATGTATATCAGATATTAGTATATTTATTACATTATTTTTCTCAAAATTCGTATTGCAACTTCTATTTTAAAATACACAATATAACATCAATATTAAATTCTAGCATATAATATGCTCCTCCAATCGCTTTCTCGTTAAACATGTTTCCTTTCAATGACCCGCTTTCTCATTATTATCAAATTTAAACAGATAACAAACTAATTACTAAATAAATTATATCATATATTAATCAATTTTATTAAATCATAAAATTTAATTTAAATATTTTTCAAAATTCTAAGTTTTAATTTTTTAAATATATGTACTCGAGAAAATAAATGAAAATAAAATAAATTAGAAATTTGAATTTTCTATAAGTATTTTATTTTCTATAAGTATTTTATTTTAAATTCTATATTTTATTTTATTTTATAGAAATTTGAATTTTCTATAAGTATTATCTTCTATATAAATTAGAAGGTAAAACTTAAAAATATGATTTTTAATGTATATGTAAATCATATAAATAAATTAAATGTGTGTCTTTTTACAAAAAACATTATGAGAACATAATTTCTAATAATTTTTTAGGAGATATAAAGATAATAATCTTATTTCAAGATAAATTTTAGAACTTTAAGAAAAATTATATGCGAATATTAAGATGGTTTTAAATTCAAAAGAAAGTTTAAGTAACATGATAGTATTAAAGAAATTAGTAAATAAATAGGATTGATGGAGAACGTTTACGAGAATATTAACATTGTATATTTAGTTTCCTCCGTTAGAAAATAGTAAGAAAGAAATTGAGAATTTATCCAAGATTAGAAAAACAACAGTATTAAAATTGTATATTTAAATTTCCTCCATTAGTATTAAAATTGTATATTTAGTTTTCTCAATTAGTGAAGATTTTAAAGGCACAAATATTGAAATTGTATATTTAATTATTTCCTCCCTTAATTAAAGATTTTAAAGACAATTGAGACATTTTCGAAGCTTTAATATTAATAATTCAAAATTTTGAGAAAATTAGGAAAATAAATCGAAGCGATTTGAGAGACACCATCTCACCGCCCTCGTCTTCTCATAACACCCCATCTATAATTAACGTGTACGACATTGGCCACGCCCGTCGTCGACGCGCCAAATTGATAATAATATTTTGTTCCTACTTAACTATGAAATATAGCAAATGTGGCAAGTAGGGAAACACCTTGCATACAAGAAATAAATTGCTAAAAAAATACAACTAAGTTAATGGCAATCATCCAATTTTACCAACACAACAAGACACGATGAGTTAATTAGCAAGATAAATAGATATTTGACCCACAATAATGGAAAATCAATTCTTTAACCCAACAAACTCAAGCAAGATATATCCAACTCTACATAACCAAGATAATTAGTGAAGCACAAAAAATCTTATTTCTTTTCTAAAACACTAATTTAGTGAAGCACATAAATTAGTTCTCTTGATACTAGCAACCAATATTGAAGCAATACTAGCTTAACCAAATCAAGGAATTAAACAAAGAGAGGTTAGGATAAATCCAAGGATGAGGAGCTCAACCTAGGTACTTGCACTTAAATCTTGAGGATTTAGGTACACTAAATTTAGTGCTACTACAATGAATGTACTAACAATTAGGGATTAGCACAAACAATTAGCAATTGAAATTACAAGAAGAGTAAGATGAAGCAACTTACAAATCTCCAAGCAAATTCATAAACAATACAACACAAGCATTCAAGATAGAGTGAAATAGATCTTACTTAAAATGAAATGGGTTTAGTACAAGAAGTCCTTCATTGAGCCAAATAAATGAAGTTAGTTACTCATAATCAATGCTAGATTACAAGTAATAAATGATTCATCTACTTTCCCTAACCCTAATTGAATGTTCTTGAAGTGATAAAGATGAGATAAAGATAAGATAATGATGTATGGTTCCCAACTATTCAATTAATACATCCATTAGACAAGAGGACAAAATAGTCACTTTGCTTCCGAATAATTCTAGCATGACATGTACGGTCTGATGAACGGCCGTGCGGATGCCCGTACAATTTCCCACTCAAACTGCATCACTTGGAACACTCTGTACGGCCTAGCGGACGCCCGTACAATTTCCAACAAATTTTGCATCACTTGGAACACTCTGTACGGCCTAGTGAACGGACGTGCAGACGGCCGTACGAGATAAAAAATCCAAAATCATGCATTATGAACCTCCCGACATCACAATCCAACATCTTCTAAACTCCCTCTTGAATAATCTTTACTTTCAAACCCCCAATAAGCTACCTTTTGAACAAATAAGCATGCAGCACTAAAAAAAGGGAACATATCAAATATAAGGAAAATGCATATGAAACCGAAAGAAAATCAAGAGAAAGAGAGACAAAAATGTGTATAAAATACACGTTATTAGGCATATACATCGTCACTGCCAAATCAAATCACAAATCAAATCAAACTTTGGGTGCACCCACGTATCTTGAAACAAATATCAAATTGGCCAAAAGTTCCTTCCAAGAGCTAACAGAAGGATACGCCATGACCAATCACACTGTCATGGAAGTGTCATGCCACTGGTGCCGAAGTGACAGTGTTGTAGTACCCCTACAACTAGTTAACTCGATATACCCTATATCACTAAGGGTTCAAATAAAATATTTCACAATTTTTAAAATCACTTGATGTAGATATTTCGAATATTTTAAACAGATATATAAGTGAATATTCTCCAAAATCACTAAATAGATATTCAAATATTTTTTAACGAAACTGAGACAAATATGTAAATATTTCAAAACAGAAATAAAGCAGATTCTTAAATATTTTAGAACAGAACTGAGAGAGACGTTCAAATATTCTAAAAGAATATTTAAGATGCCTATTTTTTTGAAAACCACAAAAAAAAAATTAAATATTGCAAAACAGTTTTTAAAGTAACTTTTAAGAGTCAGAACGGATAATACTAGAATCGATTTGAGAACTGAATGAAGCAAACATAACTAATTCTAATATGAGTAGCGCTAAAATAAAAAGGGACAGAAATCCTTACCTCAAAATTAACGGCCTCAAACACTAATAAAATTCGCAAATGATCAGCTAATTTCTTGACCCACAATCTAACTACAAAATTATAATTTAATATTTAAATACACATTATTCCTATAATCGAATAATAACTAAAATAAACCCTTATCATTCAATTAAGAATTTATAAAAATTGAATATATGGTACAAATTAGTATTGGTTAACCATTTGATCATCCAAACACCTGGAACAGTACATTCATAATTAATGGATTATTATATATTTAAACTAGTTAACAAGCTAAACCAAGAGGCATTAACATGGCCGAGAAGCTAAATACTTATTATATTATTTATGTACACTCTTAGTTAATAATCAAGCATAAAACATGGTTTCCTGGTTCATGGTTCTAATTTCTAATATAGGAGCCACATTAGAAGCAATGTGGCTTGAAGTATAATAATTTAATATAAAGCACGTGATACTTCTTAATAATCATTGTTCATAATTTAAAGTAAAGCATGTAGAAGTCAGGGAACTTTATAAAATTAAATCGAAAGTGATTGTTGAACTAATTTTCATGAAGCATACGTAATTAATTACACATAATTATACAATTAACAAGACTATGAATATTGGGTATAGACTATAAAAATCACTTGTACTATTAAATTTAAAGATAGTAGCATATCAATTTATACGCATTAGATATGAAATAATTATCGTGAAAAGTTTGAGAAATAAACATATTACCTGTAGGGAAAATAATGATAAAAACAAAATCTTCTTTCTCTAATCCGTGTTGCGACTCTCTTTAACTTGAAACTAGGTTTCATTAGATTTCATGTCAGCATATACATGATATTATACTTATATGTAAAAACTAGCCTACACCAATTACAGCGTTTGATCCTTTGCCCCACACTTTGATGTAATTAGGAGTGTTTGACGCATGTTAAAATTATATTGCTATTCCTATTCTATTCTAATTAGCAAATAAATAATTTCTTTAATTAATCCAACTCTAAGCAGTTCTTTTATTATTATTATTATTATTATTATTATTATTATTATTATTATTATTATTATTATTATTATTATTATTATTATTATTATTATTATTATTATTATTACTAGCTTTATACCCGGGATGTTTTATAAATATTTTCTGATTTTTTTAATAATTTAAATTAAAATATTTTTCCTTTTAATTTTTTTTGAAAATATTTCAAAATAATATCTACAAACTTGAGTTAATGATACTTATTTTATTAGAAAATTGCTAAATAACCCAAAAACTTGAGTTAATGATACATATATTATACTTATATGTAAAAACTAGCCTACACCAATTACAGCGTTTGATCCTTTGCCCCATACTTTGATGTAATTAGGAGTGTTTGACGCATGTTAAAATTAAATTGCTATTCCTATTCTATTCTAATTAGCAAATAAATAATTTCTTTAATTAATCCAACTCTAATCAGTTCTTTTATTATTATTATTATTATTATTATTATTATTATTATTATTATTATTATTATTATTATTATTATTATTATTATTATTATTATTATTATTATTATTATTATTATTATTATTATTACTAGCTTTATACCCGGGATGTTTTATAAATATTTTTTGATTTTTTTAATAATTTAAATTAAAATATTTTTCCTTTTAATTTTTTTTGAAAATATTTCAAAATAATATCTACAAACTTGAGTTAATGATACTTATTTTATTAGAAAATTGCTAAATAACCCAAAAACATGTCTCAAAAATTTATGTGTCCTTTTATAAGTGGTAACTTTCTTAAAATATGGGACATGCGTGCATACATATATGCGGCTCGAATTAAAACACCCCAATGTATTCCACTACAAATTTTGGGAGATATTTTTGGGTTCCTAGCAACACTCATTTTATTAACATTTCTTAATTATTTTAGTTTTTATTATATTTTTTGTGTGAAATTTCCTATTTTTCCTAATTTTAAAATCATTTCTTTAAATTTTCTATAATTTTTCACTCAATAACTTTAATATACTCTATTTAATTAATGTTGGTCCTTGTGTATTGCAGAAGGGGGGGGGGGGGGTGAATGCAATACTGATAAAATTCAATCTCAGTTTCAACAACTAAAACTAAGATTTAATGTTATCAATAATATGTATGCATTCACAAACAGTAAAGTAGAGAAGACAGTATTCACAAAATAAATGTTTTATTTATTTTGCAAAGTGTTGCTACAACCTCAAGAGAAATCTTGAGCTTCGTTTTTCTTCAAGGCACTTGCTAGTCTTCGTTACACCTCTAGAATGAATTGACAGTGGGTATAAGACTAATCCTATCACTATTAGTCACGGGTTTGTGAAGCTGCTGTCATTGTCAAGTGGCAGCTTCTTACAGATTGTCTTACCCATGTGACTATCCTAAATTGCTAATATGTCAGATATACATCAGAACAAAAGCAACCTAGATTCATTCTATTTCTAGCTAAAACAATTCAGCAAATAGAGACTTGACCTTGCTCTTGAATTGATTCGCTTTTGTTTGCAGTGCTTGAAGCTTCTGTCGTAGTCTTGCAGACTTGGTGCAGCTTAGGGATACTGCATCACGCCTGTTTCTTGAACATTTAAACTGTCACGGGATTTGACTGAGAAAGATACCTAGCATAAGGATCTTTATTGAGACAGTTACTTTTGCCGCAAAGATTGCTGTCACAGGAATGATCTTTTGGTGACAGTATGAGTTCCCCGCATAGAGTGCTGTCGAGGATCCCAAACTTGCTTTTGAGGGCAATAGTTGCTGTCGCGTAGTCTTCCGCCAATGTTGCTGTCAGAGTGAATATCCTGTCGTGACTTGCAACATTCTGTCTTCTTGTAATCTTACTGTCACAGCTTTAGGACAGTAACCTTTATTCATGTTGTCATCCAAAAAGCATTCTTTGAGGCTTGAACACATAAGTGAACTTCTTTCAAACAATACAACTAGAATAACATTACATACTGATTACAAGAACATACTTTGGCTATGACAGTATGTTCTACTTAATTTGAAAAATTAAGTACAATCAAAGTTAAGTTGTTTCAATGCTATCACCCATAAATCCCAACAATCTCCCCCAATTTGTTTTTATGGAAAATAACAACAAATTTACAATATGTGCTGACAACTTAACTAACAAGATCAGAATGGATTAAGAATTTTCACTTAGCTTGAGATCTCCTCTTCTGTCTTGCTACATCCTCTCTTTTGAGAGCTTCTGCCAAGCCGCCTCTTAGACTTTCTACAAGAGAAATTTCAGCAGCAGACACTGCATCATCCTCTACATCATCAATGATCTTCTTTATGGAAGAGGATATGAGAGAACTAACATCCCTGAGATTCAGCCATTGCTCTATATCATATGGATAGGTTCTGAAATGAAGTTCTTCATTAATGAGCTTGAATCTACTTCCAGGATAAGCATTGAGAGACTTCCTTCTTTGCTTGTCCAGTTTTGAGTCTTCTCCTTTTCTCCCTTCCAATAACTTCTCTATCTCATCAGAACAAATCTGTTCCAAGGGATGAATTGAACCAGCTACCATATACTGTAAATCCTTCAGAGTGGATGTTTTAAGCTTATGCAAGCTGCAAACATAGATTTCTTCTTTTAGGAACTTGACTCTTAGGGGATTTTCCAGCATATATGGTTGATAATTTGGAGCTTCACTTTCTGCCTTGTTAGAGGCCTTGTGGTTTTCCAGTAATTCAGCTTCCTTCTTATCAAGCTCTGACTGAGTTTGAGAATATTCAGAAGATTCAGGTCCTTTGCTTGGCTTGGGTTGCCCTTTCTGAGTTGGTTGGGCTTGCCCTTCTTCTGTGGGTGAATCATGAAACTCATAGTACCAGTGATATGGTATAGGAGAGGCTGGGAGATCAGTTAAAATATCAGCATCATCAAAATCTGCAAAGTTATAGCCAAATTTCTGATAAAATTCAGCATCCCTATCTGCCTGATATTTTAGAACATGTTCCATGACAGCCTCTGAAACATTATCATAGCTCTCCAGCAACTCTACCATTCTTTCCAGGTAGAAGATATCAATTCTTCTTTTATCTATGGTTGATGTGCTGTTCTTGGTTGATGTGGCTACCAGATTGAAGTCCTTGTCAATCTTGGCAGACCTTGATTCTTCCCACCACAGAATATACTCAGAGGCCTCTTGATTTGCATCCAGCTTAACCTCAACACTCTTAATTTCTTTTGATTGCATTTGTTGAATCTTAAGACTGTTGGGAGGAATTGATTGAATTGGCTTCCTAAGATTTCTGCCAAATCCAGTGGCCTTTTCCTTTCCTTAGTACTTGTGCTTTCCTGCAGGTTTCTGTCTAGTAAACCATGCCTTAGCTTTAGTTTTCAGTCTCTTGGGCTTGACAGCAGCTTTGGTTTCATCCTTGACAGAACCTTCCTTGACAGTACCTTTGTCGACAGCATCTTTCAAGACAGCATCTTCTATGACAGTATCCTTGTCGACAGTACCTTTGATGACAACATCTTTTTCAGCATTTATGCAGTCAATAGCACATCTAAGAATGCTTGCCTCCAAAGCTTCCAGTATTCTTGACTCCTCTTCATCTGTTGCACCAGCATCTTTCTTTTCTTGGCTAGGAGTTTCTTCATTGCCTTCATTCTGAGATTGAATACCAGTATTCCCAGAATTACTTCCACCAGCATTTCCAGCATTTCCAGAAGCTTCACCACCTCCATCCTCACCATCTTCATCATCATCATCATCATCATCATGAGGAGGAATGTTGTAGAAGCAACTTCCACCTTGATCATTTCTTTTGGCATTGGCTCTAGTGATCAGCTCCTTCATTTTAGCTCCCAGTGCCTTGTCTCTCAACACCAGCATTTTGTAGATTTCTTGAATAGCATGAACTCTTCCTGGATTGGCATTTGAACTGAGTATTCCATCTAGTACCTTCAGAATTGACTTGGTTTCCATTCTGGATGGGCTACCCAAATTCATGAAGCTGTTCCTTCTTGTGCCATCCTTAGTTTTGGATCTGTAGAAAACACTTGATGGATTTGAGTAGACTTCAGGTAGCTTCTGTATGATCAGGTTCTGGATTTGCATATCCAATATTTCATTGAATGGTGTTTGAGTTGCCCTGATCTTTCCCTTCAAAGCACACAACACCTTTGCTGGCAGACTCTGCAATAGCTGCATTGTGATGAAATAAGATATGCCAGAAGTGAGATAAATACTTACAGCCCATCTTTTCTCATCATTCACCATTACACTGACACTAGTAATTTGTTCCTTTAACAGTTTTGTGGTGTTGGTTGGATGGTTTCTTGGAGCATTCATTGCTTTTTCCACCAAACTGCTAAATTCTCTGTCATGGTTGTGTAATGTGCTCTCCCTGTAATCCACCATCAAGACATTGGCTTCTTCTTGATCAAATTGAGTGCCATTTGTCCAAATAATTCCACCATGAATGGATTCAGGCAGTTTCCCTTTACCTTTCCCAAGTTTGTTTTGTTCCTCCATTTCTCTCCATTTCTTCTGTAGAGCAGTTTCTTGAGTTTCTTGAGTTGGCTCTCTAATCACCACAGGAGGCAAGATTGGATGTCTAGATGCAGGTCTTCTTTGCAATGCATCTTGAGTTTCCTTTGACATTAACACCCTCACTCAACCTAGATGCATGGGTATGAGCAATACTAACATGCATGGAAGGAGAAGATTTAGAATGTACCTTTAGGAGTTTGGCAAGAGGTAGGTCATCATCAGAGGCATCCTCAACAAGTACAACATCAAAATCAGGCTGGGAGGGCTTGACAGCATGTTGAGTAGGAATGGTACTGTCAGTTGGAGTCTGGACAGCAGGTTCGGGCATGACAACAACTTTGGGATGTGGAGTGACAGTAGGTTCTGTAGTGACAGTATCTTTCTCTCCACCTATGACAGCAGCTGTGGCCAGGACAGTAGCATTCCCAGTGTCTTTGACAGCAACAGAGGCTGTGACAGCATCTTCCTGAAGGTAAGATGCTCCTTGGAGATCAGACAAAGTGTTGGCTGTTTCATTTTCTGACAAAATACCACTTTGCCCTAGCTCAGTGTTTGGAGGAGTGGTGTCCATCTCACTTTGAGAAATGGGTTCTTGTGGACCACTAGATGGGGGCTCATCCATGATTGGAGATGGATGATCAAAACCTGAAGGGTTGGGACTGTCCCCTTCTCTAGGTTGTGGAGAAGAAACAAAAGAATGTGTAGGGAAGGAAGAAGGTGAAAGTGTAGTAGAGAGTGGGGGCTGATTCACAGATGAAACATGTGAACCATCAATAGGAGTAGAGAATTCCTCACTGTGCCCTAACTCACTGTGTGTTTCTTCAAGTGGGGGTATCTCAGGTTGGGAACCATGAGTTTGTGCAGACTCTGTACAGGGTGCCTTGGGAGACATGCCAATTTCAATAGATGTCCCTTGTTGAGAAGGCACATCTAGGGAGGAGTGTATATCCCTGGTTTCCTCTACAGTCTTTTGAGAGACTGCAGGGTGGCTGACAGTGGTTTTGGTCCTCCTAGCTCTCTTCTTCTTAGGCTCAGGGGGAACCACTGTGGGTTCTGTTTGACTACCTTCCTTATTTGCTGCACTAGGTGCAGTGTCTCCCTCTTGACTAACAGAGCTACCACCAACATCAGCATCTAAGGATCTTTTTCTGGATTCTTGCAAGGCTTCTCTTTGGGCTTTGGGAAGTCTAGAGGGCCTAGGCTGAGTGTATGGTGTTGAATGGGGGTTAACTGAATTTGGGTCTAATTCAGTTTCATTCTCAAGAGAAAAGGAATCATAACCAGAAGGTAATGGATAATCAAGGTTGGACACTTGATCAACCATGTGCTGAGTGAAACAAATTGGAATGTGTGCATTGAGATTTTGTGATGATAATAGTGTGTGTGTGTTCTTTTTCAAAACTAAGCAAGCCTCTAAACGAGGAGCAGCATCATTAAAAGCACAGAATGAATTAATGCACAACATAAGAAAGCGAGGGTAGAATGATACCTTCTTACCTATGGCAGCCCTGATGTGTGCCATGAGGAGAGCTCCAATATTCACCTTGTATCCATGGACAAGAGAATGTGTCAGTTTCTTGATGTAGGAGGGTATCCCATTCCAGCCTGTGGACTTGGTAGAGAACACCTTGACCATTGCATCAAATATCATGCTCCACTCCTTCCTCAGATATTTCCTGTCCATTTCACCAGACGGGTACCACTTGGTTGTTCCCTCTTCGAGAATAGGGCCTGCATACCCAATCATCAAGAAGAGCTTCTTCAGAGTGTCATCATTAGCAAGTGGAGCAAAGTTTTGGCCTGCTTCCAGTGTAATTCCAAGAGCAGTGTTGATGACCTCAGCTGTGAGAATGTATTGTTGCCCAGAGATTGTGAATTGAATACCAGGGTTCTCACCCTCAGTTTGAGCAACAGCAGTTTGCCAAAACGCCTCAAGTCTGTCTAAGTCGAGAATGGGGGTTGAGGTTATGGCATAACCGAGATAGGACTTGTTCAAGAGAAACATGAGTCCTTTGAAACCTTCACCAGCATCATTTGGGGAAAAGATGCCAGCAAAGTTTGTTTGAGAGAGAGTCTGTTTGGGGGCCATTGAGATTTCAAGAAAAGAAGAAAGTGAGAAAGTAGCTTTTTGCTTGGAGAAAAGTATTTTGCCTTGAGTTTTGTGAGAGTGATATGTCTGAGTAACTGGAGAATAAATATGGGTATCTCAAACGGTTGCTCAAAAAGTGGAGTTACAGAACGTGTCTTAACCCACTCTCTTAACACGTGAGTTACTGCCCGTTATTCACTGTCAAACGTGGGGTGAATATCCAATTACAACGGTCCACTATTGTTGACAGTAA
Source organism: Heracleum sosnowskyi (assembly GCA_030848705.1). Lineage (NCBI taxonomy): Eukaryota > Viridiplantae > Streptophyta > Magnoliopsida > Apiales > Apiaceae > Heracleum > Heracleum sosnowskyi. The sequence continues at coordinate 374,357 of JAUIZM010000046.1, read as the reverse complement.
CCTGTGCGCTAGAAACAATTGGTCAGTAATAAGTGGTGATGACAGTAGGTTTTGCGCGACAGCAACTATTGCGCAAAAACTTGCTGTCACCGTTAAGCATATGAATGACAATATCCTTTACAAGTCGTGACAGAAAGTCTTTTCCTGCTGTCAAGAAGGTTGCTGTCAAGAAACACACGACAGTATCCCTCTTAACGACAGTAACTTCGATTAGGAAATGGTTCTGTCATGAACTTATTAGAATGCTTGATTCATACACTTAACTTAATATAGACAAATTATGGATTTAGCAATGTAGTCTTTTGAACACAGATATTAAGAAATTAACACAGACAAATCATAAACTCAATAACTAAAAAGACAAGAACGTTTATTATTATTATTAATAAAATCATTCAGAATAGAATATAGAGTACATCATTTTATGATTTTATCAACTAGTTCTAAGACTTCTTCCTTAATCTCTTCTTTAGAGCGGCCTTCTTTTTCAAGAAGTGCCTGAAGCTCCTTCTCTTCTTCCATAGCCTTGGCCTCCTCTTCCTTAGCCTTGGCCTCCTTTTCCTCGTCTATCTCATCCATGGCGTCCAACAGTATTTCAAAGAGCTCATCGATCTCTTCATTGTCGGGTTCACTGTCACACTTCTTTAGACCAACTTCGATTCCTACTTTGTTTTCCATTATTTACTTTAAAACTGAGAGCAGACTGGTGAAACCTAAGGTTAATTTATAGGCAAAACCGTCTAAGGATTAAAGTCTAATGGTCAACAGTTAGAGTACCCATACAACTAACACAAAAGTAATTAATGGTCGTGTCCTCCTTTAATCCTACAGATTAATGCAAAAGAGTGTGGAAGTCCAATGGAACAGATTTTTAACTCTCAAACTTAACGGATAACCACATTAAAGTCATACACGGTTTAAAAGTATGAGACTGGCACAAAATACTGACATGAAAAGTCAAATCAACACATGCTGTCACATAACAGACATAAACCAAGTAGACAGTAACTTCTCTTGACAGCAGGTTTGAAGTTGCTGTCATGAGCTTCAAAAAGAATTGAGAATTTAGAAACCTTAGAGAATTAACATACCAGATTCAGCATTCCCAATTCACTTACCAACCTGTTGAGGTTGCTTCATCCAATGGCTTAGTGAAGATGTCAGCAAGTTGCTTGTCAGTTGGGACATAAATCAGCTTCACAGTTCCTTGTTTAACATGCTCTCTGATAAAGTGATGTCTTATATCAATGTGCTTTGTCCTAGAGTGTTGAACTGGATTGTCTGAGATGGCTATGGCACTAGTGTTGTCACAGTAGATAGGAATTTCTCTTAACACTAGACCATAATCTAGAAGTTGACTTTTCATCCATAGAATTTGTGCACAGCAACTGCCTGCAGCAATGTACTCAGCTTCTGCAGTTGAGGTAGAAACTGAATGTTGTTTCTTGCTAAACCATGAGACCAATCTTCCACCAAGAAATTGACAGCTACCAGTAGTACTCTTTCTGTCAATCTTGCATCCAGCATAGTCTGATATACATCAGAACAAAAGCAACCTAGATTCATTCTATTTCTAGCTAAAACAATTCAGCAAATAGAGACTTGACCTTGCTTTTGAATTGATTCGCTTTTGTTTGCAGTGCTTGAAGCTTCTGTCGTAGTCTTGCAGACTTGGTGCAGCTTAGGGATACTGCATCACGCCTGTTTCTTGAACATTTAAACTGTCACGGGATTTGACTGAGAAAGATACCTAGCATAAGGATCTTTATTGAGACAGTTACTTTTGCCGCAAAGATTGCTGTCACAGGAATGATCTTTTGGTGACAGTATGAGTTCCCCGCATAGAGTGCTGTCGAGGATCCCAAACTTGCTGTCGAGGGCAATAGTTGCTGTCGCGTAGTCTTCCGCCAATGTTGCTGTCAGAGTGAATATGCTGTCGTGACTTGCAACATTCTGTCTTCTTGTAATCTTACTGTCACAGCTTTAGGACAGTAACCTTTATTCATGTTGTCATCCAAAAAGCATTCTTTGAGGCTTGAACACATAAGTGAACTTCTTTCAAACAATACAACTAGAATAACATTACATACTGATTACAAGAACATACTTTGGCTATGACAGTATGTTCTACTTAATTTGAAAAATTAAGTACAATCAAAGTTAAGTTGTTTCAATGCTATCACCCATAAATCCCAACAATCTCCCCCAATTTGTTTTTATGGAAAATAACAACAAATTTACAATATGTGCTGACAACTTAACTAACAAGATCAGAATGGATTAAGAATTTTCACTTAGCTTGAGATCTCCTCTTCTGTCTTGCTACATCCTCTCTTTTGAGAGCTTCTGCCAAGCCGCCTCTTAGACTTTCTACAAGAGAAATTTTAGCAGCAGACACTGCATCATCCTCTACATCATCAATGATCTTCTTTATGGAAGAGGATATGAGAGAAGTAACATCCCTGAGATTCAGCCATTGCTCTATATCATATGGATAGGTTCTGAAATGAAGTTCTTCATTAATGAGCTTGAATCTACTTCCAGGATAAGCATTGAGAGACTTCCTTCTTTGCTTGTCCAGTTTTGAGTCTTCTCCTTTTCTCCCTTCTAATAACTTCTCTATCTCATCAGAACAAATCTGTTCTAAGGGATGAATTGAACCAGCTACCATATACTGTAAATCCTTCAGAGTGGATGTTTTAAGCTTATGCAAGCTGCAAACATAGATTTCTTCTTTTAGGAACTTGACTCTTAGGGGATTTTCCAGCATATATGGTTGATAATTTGGAGCTTCACTTTCTGCCTTGTTAGAGGCCTTGTGGTTTTCCAGTAATTCAGCTTCCTTCTTATCAAGCTCTGACTGAGTTTGAGAATATTCAGAAGATTCAGGTCCTTTGCTTGGCTTGGGTTGCCCTTTCTGAGTTGGTTGGGCTTGCCCTTCTTCTGTGGGTGAATCATGAAACTCATAGTACCAGTGATATGGTATAGGAGAGGCTGGGAGATCAGTTAAAATATCAGCATCATCAAAATCTGCAAAGTTATAGCCAAATTTCTGATAAAATTCAGCATCCCTATCTGCCTGATATTTTAGAACATGTTCCATGACAGCCTCTGAAACATTATCATAGCTCTCCAGCAACTCTACCATTCTTTCCAGGTAGAAAAAATCAATTCTTCTTTTATCTATGGTTGATGTGCTGTTCTTGGTTGATGTGGCTACCAGATTGAAGTCCTTGTCAATCTTGGCAGACCTTGATTCTTCCCACCACAGAATATACTCAGAGGCCTCTTGATTTGCATCCAGCTTAACCTCAACACTCTTAATTTCTTTTGATTGCATTTGTTGAATCTTAAGACTGTTGGGAGGAATTGATTGAATTGGCTTCCTAAGATTTCTGCCAAATCCAGTGGCCTTTTCCTTTCCTGAGTACTTGTGCTTTCCTGCAGGTTTCTGTCTAGTAAACCATGCCTTAGCTTTAGTTTTCAGTCTCTTGGGCTTGACAGCAGCTTTGGTTTCATCCTTGACAGAACCTTCCTTGACAGTACCTTTGTCGACAGCATCTTTCAAGACAGCATCTTCTATGACAGTATCCTTGTCGACAGTACCTTTGATGACAGCATCTTTTTCAGCATTTATGCAGTCAATAGCACATCTAAGAATGCTTGCCTCCAAAGCTTCCAGTATTCTTGACTCCTCTTCATCTGTTGCACCAGCATCTTTCTTTTCCTGGCTAGGAGTTTCTTCATTGCCTTCATTCTGAGATTGAATACCAGTATTCCCAGAATTACTTCCACCAGCATTTCCAGCATTTCCAGAAGCTTCACCACCTCCATCCTCACCATCTTCATCATCATCATCATCATCATCATGAGGAGGAATGTTGTAGAAGCAACTTCCACCTTGATCATTTCTTTTGGCATTGGCTCTAGTGATCAGCTCCTTCATTTTAGCTCCCAGTGCCTTGTCTCTCAACACCAGCATTTTGTAGATTTCTTGAATAGCATGAACTCTTCCTGGATTGGCATTTGAACTGAGTATTCCATCTAGTACCTTCAGAATTGACTTGGTTTCCATTCTGGATGGGCTACCCAAATTCATGAAGCTGTTCCTTCTTGTGCCATCCTTAGTTTTGGATCTGTAGAAAACACTTGATGGATTTGAGTAGACTTCAGGTAGCTTCTGTATGATCAGGTTCTGGATTTGCATATCCAATATTTCATTGAATGGTGTTTGAGTTGCCCTGATCTTTCCCTTCAAAGCACACAACACCTTTGCTGGCAGACTCTGCAATAGCTGCATTGTGATGAAATAAGATATGCCAGAAGTGAGATAAATACTTACAGCCCATCTTTTCTCATCATTCACCATTACACTGACACTAGTAATTTGTTCCTTTAACAGTTTTGTGGTGTTGGTTGGACGGTTTCTTGGAGCATTCATTGCTTTTTCCACCAAACTGCTAAATTCTCTGTCATGGTTGTGTAATGTGCTCTCCCTGTAATCCACCATCAAGACATTGGCTTCTTCTTGATCAAATTGAGTGCCATTTGTCCAAATAATTCCACCATGAATGGATTCAGGCAGTTTCCCTTTACCTTTCCCAAGTTTGTTTTGTTCCTCCATTTCTCTCCATTTCTTCTGTAGAGCAGTTTCTTGAGTTTCTTGAGTTGGCTCTCTAATCACCACAGGAGGCAAGATTGGATGTCTAGATGCAGGTCTTCTTTGCAATGCATCTTGAGTTTCCTTTGACATTAACACCCTCACTCAACCTAGATGCATGGGTATGAGCAATACTAACATGCATGGAAGGAGAAGATTTAGAATGTACCTTTAGGAGTTTGGCAAGAGGTAGGTCATCATCAGAGGCATCCTCAACAAGTACAGCATCAAAATCAGGCTGGGAGGGCTTGACAGCATGTTGAGTAGGAATGGTACTGTCAGTTGGAGTCTGGACAGCAGGTTCGGGCATGACAACAACTTTGGGATGTGGAGTGACAGTAGGTTCTGTAGTGACAGTATCTTTCTCTCCACCTATGACAGCAGCTGTGGCCAGGACAGTAGCATTCCCAGTGTCTTTGACAGCAACAGAGGCTGTGACAGCATCTTCCTGAAGGTAAGATGCTCCTTGGAGATCAGACAAAGTGTTGGCTGTTTCATTTTCTGACAAAATACCACTTTGCCCTAGCTCAGTGTTTGGAGGAGTGGTGTCCATCTCACTTTGAGAAATGGGTTCTTGTGGACCACTAGATGGGGGCTCATCCATGATTGGAGATGGATGATCAAAACCTGAAGGGTTGGGACTGTCCCCTTCTCTAGGTTGTGGAGAAGAAACAAAAGAATGTGTAGGGAAGGAAGAAGGTGAAAGTGTAGTAGAGAGTGGGGGCTGATTCACAGATGAAACATGTGAACCATCAATAGGAGTAGAGAATTCCTCACTGTGCCCTAACTCACTGTGTGTTTCTTCAAGTGGGGGTATCTCAGGTTGGGAACCATGAGTTTGTGCAGACTCTGTACAGGGTGCCTTGGGAGACATGCCAATTTCAATAGATGTCCCTTGTTGAGAAGGCACATCTAGGGAGGAGTGTATATCCCTGGTTTCCTCTACAGTCTTTTGAGAGACTGCAGGGTGGCTGACAGTGGTTTTGGTCCTCCTAGCTCTCTTCTTCTTAGGCTCAGGGGGAACCACTGTGGGTTCTGTTTGACTACCTTCCTTATTTGCTGCACTAGGTGCAGTGTCTCCCTCTTGACTAACAGAGCTACCACCAACATCAGCATCTAAGGATCTTTTTCTGGATTCCTGCAAGGCTTCTCTTTGGGCTTTGGGAAGTCTAGAGGGCCTAGGCTGAGTGTATGGTGTTGAATGGGGGTTAACTGAATTTGGGTCTAATTCAGTTTCATTCTCAAGAGAAAAGGAATCATAACCAGAAGGTAATGGATAATCAAGGTTGGACACTTGATCAACCATGTGCTGAGTGAAACAAATTGGAATGTGTGCATTGAGATTTTGTGATGATAATAGTGTGTGTGTGTTCTTTTTCAAAACTGAGCAAGCCTCTAAACGAGGAGCAGCATCATTAAAAGCACAGAATGAATTAATGCACAACATAAGAAAGCGAGGGTAGAATGATACCTTCTTACCTATGGCAGCCCTGATGTGTGCCATGAGGAGAGCTCCAATATTCACCTTGTATCCATGGACAAGAGAATGTGTCAGTTTCTTGATGTAGGAGGGTATCCCATTCCAGCCTGTGGACTTGGTAGAGAACACCTTGACCATTGCATCAAATATCATGCTCCACTCCTTCCTCAGATATTTCCTGTCCATTTTACCAGACGGGTACCACTTGGTTGTTCCCTCTTCGAGAATAGGGCCTGCATACCCAATCATCAAGAAGAGCTTCTTCAGAGTGTCATCATTAGCAAGTGGAGCAAAGTTTTGGCCTGCTTCCAGTGTAATTCCAAGAGCAGTGTTGATGACCTCAGCTGTGAGAATGTATTGTTGCCCAGAGATTGTGAATTGAATACCAGGGTTCTCACCCTCAGTTTGAGCAACAGCAGTTTGCCAAAACGCCTCAAGTCTGTCTAAGTCGAGAATGGGGGTTGAGGTTATGGCATAACCGAGATAGGACTTGTTCAAGAAAAACACGAGTCCTTTGAAACCTTCACCAGCATCATTTGGGGAAAAGATGCCAGCAAAGTTTGTTTGAGAGAGAGTCTGTTTGGGGGCCATTGAGATTTCAAGAAAAGAAGAAAGTGAGAAAGTAGCTTTTTGCTTGGAGAAAAGTATTTTGCCTTGAGTTTTGTGAGAGTGATATGTCTGAGTAACTGGAGAATAAATATGGGTATCTCAAACGGTTGCTCAAAAAGTGGAGTTACAGAACGTGTCTTAACCCACTCTCTTAACACGTGAGTTACTGCCCGTTATTCACTGTCAAACGTGGGGTGAATATCCAATTACAACGGTCCACTATTGTTGACAGTAACCTGTGCGCTAGAAACAATTGGTCAGTAATAAGTGGTGATGACAGTAGGTTTTGCGCGACAGCAACTATTGCGCAAAAACTTGCTGTCACCGTTAAGCATATGAATGACAATATCCTTTACAAGTCGTGACAGAAAGTCTTTTCCTGCTGTCAAGAAGGTTGCTGTCAAGAAACACACGACAGTATCCCTCTTAACGACAGTAACTTCGATTAGGAAATGGTTCTGTCATGAACTTATTAGAATGCTTGATTCATACACTTAACTTAATATAGACAAATTATGGATTTAGCAATGTAGTCTTTTGAACACAGATATTAAGCAATTAACACAGACAAATCATAAACTCAATAACTAAAAAGACAAGAACGTTTATTATTATTATTAATAAAATCATTCAGAATAGAATATAGAGTACATCATTTTATGATTTTATCAACTAGTTCTAAGACTTCTTCCTTAATCTCTTCTTTAGAGCGGCCTTCTTTTTCAAGAAGTGCCTGAAGCTCCTTCTCTTCTTCCATAGCCTTGGCCTCCTCTTCCTTAGCCTTGGCCTCCTTTTCCTCGTCTATCTCATCCATGGCGTCCAACAGTATTTCAAAGAGCTCATCGATCTCTTCATTGTCGGGTTCACTGTCACACTTCTTTAGACCAACTTCGATTCCTACTTTGTTTTCCATTATTTACTTTAAAACTGAGAGCAGACTGGTGAAACCTAAGGTTAATTTATAGGCAAAACCGTCTAAGGATTAAAGTCTAATGGTCAACAGTTAGAGTACCCATACAACTAACACAAAAGTAATTAATGGTCGTGTCCTCCTTTAATCCTACAGATTAATGCAAAAGAGTGTGGAAGTCCAATGGAACAGATTTTTAACTCTCAAACTTAACGGATAACCACATTAAAGTCATACACGGTTTAAAAGTATGAGACTGGCACAAAATACTGACATGAAAAGTCAAATCAACACATGCTGTCACATAACAGACATAAACCAAGTAGACAGTAACTTCTCTTGACAGCAGGTTTGAAGTTGCTGTCATGAGCTTCAAAAAGAATTGAGAATTTAGAAACCTTAGAGAATTAACATACCAGATTCAGCATTCCCAATTCACTTACCAACCTGTTGAAGGTTGCTTCATCCAATGGCTTAGTGAAGATGTCAGCAAGTTGCTTGTCAGTTGGGACATAAATCAGCTTCACAGTTCCTTGTTTAACATGCTCTCTGATAAAGTGATGTCTTATATCAATGTGCTTTGTCCTAGAGTGTTGAACTGGATTGTCTGAGATGGCTATTGCACTAGTGTTGTCACAGTAGATAGGAATTTCTCTTAACACTAGACCATAATCTAGAAGTTGACTTTTCATCCATAGAATTTGTGCACAGCAACTGCCTGCAGTAATGTACTCAGCTTCTGCAGTTGAGGTAGAAACTGAATGTTGTTTCTTGCTAAACCATGAGACCAATCTTCCACCAAGAAATTGACAACTACCAGTAGTACTCTTTCTGTCAATCTTGCATCCAGCATAGTCTGAGTCTGAGTAACCAATTAGATCAAATCCAGTATTCTTAGGATACCAAAGGCCTAGGTTAGGAGTGCCTTTTAAGTATCTAAAGATCCTCTTGATGGCTACCAAGTGTGACTCCTTTGGATCACTTTGAAACCTTGCACAGAGACATGTAGCAAACATGATGTCAGGTCTGCTAGCAGTTAGGTATAGGAGAGATCCTACCATGCCTCTATAGGTGCTTGAGTCAACTTTCTTTCCTTTAGGGTCAAGATCCAGACTAGTTGCTGTGGACATTGGTGTCTTTGCAGGAGATGAATCTTCCAAGTTGAACTTTTTGAGAAGTTCCTTAATATACTTGGCTTGGCTTATGAAGATTCCATCAGTTTGTTGAAGAATTTGTAACCCCAGAAAGAATGACAATTCTCCCATCATGCTCATCTCATATTTGTTGCTCATGAGATGGGAAAACTTCTCACACAACTTCTCATTTGTAGAACCAAAAATGATGTCATCCACATAGATTTGTACCAGAATGATGTCCTTGCCATGATGCTTGTAGAAAAGTGTCTTGTCCACAACTCCTCTGGTAAACTGGTTTTCCAGAAGAAAGGTGGAAAGTGTGTCATACCATGCCCTGGGTGCTTGCTTTAGTCCATACAAAGCTTTGAAGAGTTTGTACACAAAATTATGCATTTCAGCATCCTCAAACCCTGGTGGCTGTTCCACATACACTTCTTCTTCCAGCTCTCCATTTAGAAAGGCACTTTTGACATCCATCTGAAATACTTTGAAGTTGCAGTGTGCAACATAAGCTAGAAAGATTCTTATAGCTTCAAGTCTTGCAACAGGAGCAAAGGTCTCATCATAATCTGTTCCCTCCTGTTGACAGTAACCTTTAGCCACTAGCCTTGCTTTGTTCCTTGTCACTAATCCACTTTCATCAAGTTTGTTTCTGAAAACCCACTTAGTCTCAATAACTGACTTTCCCTTAGGTCTTGGAACCAATTTCCATACATTGTTTCTTTCAAACTGATTTAGCTCTTCCTGCATGGCTATCACCCAGTCAGAATCCAACAATGCTTCATCAATTGTCTTAGGTTCCATCTGAGACAGGAAGCATGAAAACATGTTGTCAGCAGAGACTTTGTTCCTGGTCCTCACTCCAGAATTAGGGTCACCAATGATGAGGTCACTCGAGTGATCTTTGTTCCACTTGGTGATTCTGGGCAAGCTACTTGACTGCACAGGAACACTTCCTTCAGTTTGTTGAGTTGAGTGATCACCAATCCCATTGTCTTCACCATGTTCTTCATTGTCTCCAGAGTCACCATTGTCATGAATGTTAGAGGATATGGTCTGTGACTGAGCTGGATTTTGGTTGACAGTAGTGGCATTGACAGTATCTTTATCAACTTCAACAACTTGAGTGAAGCTAGGTTCTTCATCCACAATCTCCTCAGCTTCCAAGTATCCTTGATTCTCAAATCTGAATGTCTGCATCTTTCCTTCTTCATGCAGTCCTGGAAACTTGGTTTCATCAAATGTGACATTACCACTTTCTTCAATAATCCTGTGTTCCATAACATAAACTCTGTAGGCAGTCCTTTCTGTGCTGTAACCCATGAATAGTCCTTCAAAAGCCTTGGTGTCAAATTTTCCTTTCTTCTCATGGTTGTCCTTCATCATAAAGCATTTGCTCCCAAACACATGAAAATATTTGACAGTAGGTTTCTTTCCAGTTAACAGACAGTAAGGTGTACTTGCATGAGTTTTGTTGATCATGGTTCTGTTCTGAGTATAACAGGCTGTGTTGATAGCTTCAGCCCAGAAATATGTTGGCAGTTTAGCATCATGCAACATAGTTCTAGCTGCTTCAATGAGAGTCCTGTTCTTTCTTTCAACAACTCCATTCTGCTGTGGAGTTCTTGCAGCAGAGAATTGTTGTACAATTCCTTCATCTTTGCAGAAATTTCCAAGAGTGGCATTTCTGAATTCTGTACCATTGTCACTCCTCAAGATTTGAACTTTTGAGTTTGGGGTTCTATCAAGAACTCTGACTTGATCAATAATCACTTGAGCAGCTTCATCTTTGGATTCAAGAAATTTCACCCAAGTGTACCTTGAGTAATCATCCACCATTACTAAGGCATACCTCTTTCTGGCCATAGATGGTACATTGACTGGTCCAAAGAGATCCATGTGAATTAACTTGAGTGCTTCTGTGTTGGTGTTTACTTGCTTGGACTTGTGCACAGCTCTTCTCAGTTTGCCCATTTGACAATCTTCACACAGTCCTTCTTGACAGAATTCCTGTTGGGGCAAACCTCTCACTAACTCCTTCTTCATTAGAATATTCATTGTCTTGAAGTTGAGATGTGAGAGCTTCCTGTGCCAAAGCATACTGTCACCAACAGTAGCTTTACTGTAAAAACAGTAAACTTTATCCTTCTTTGTTGAGCTTAGATCAGCAACAAACATGCTTCCTTTTCTGACCCCTTTTAGAGAGAGGCTTCCATCCTTCTTGTGATAGATGTTGCACACCATCATATCAAAATCAACCTTAAATCCCCTGTCACTGAATTGGCTGACACTGAGTAGGTTGTGCTTCAATCCATCCACAAGAGCAATATCTTCAATGACAACATTTCCAATTTCCAGACAGCCATATCCCACTGTGTAACCCTTGCTGTTGTCTCCAAAGGTTATGATTGGGCCAGCTTTCTCTACATAATGTGATAACAGGGCTTTATCACCTGTCATGTGTCTTGAGCAACCACTGTCAATAATCCACATGACTTGATCTTTCTTCTTGCCCTGCAAAACAAAATGTGTCTAAGATGCATATGGTACCCAATCCTTGTTGGGTCCTGCAGTTTCAGTGTCTCCTGAGTTTCCTTCAGTCATAAAGTCATAAGCATTATCAGTAATCTCCTGTTTGACTTCTCTTTTCACCCACTTAGGTTTAGAATTGGACTTGGTCCTTTTCTTGGTGGATGAAGCCTTTTTGCTGTTTCCAGCAGACTCAGAAGTCTCAACAGTGTTCAGGTATGAGCATTTTTCAGTAGAGAGAACAGGTAAGTTAAAGAATGTACTCATGGCAGTGATTTTGCATGGCATACATTCAATGTTGTTACAGACACTCATAGTTCTATGCAAAAGGGGGGTTCTGTGTAAGTTACCATTGAGTTCAGTTGCATTGATCTTATTCTCAATTGGTTTCTTACAAACATGTGTTAAGTGATGAGTAGATCCACAGTTATTGCACAGTTTCCTAGAAGCACCTCCAACATTAGTGTATCCATTTCCTTTATTGACACCTACCTTACCATTCCTGTTTTTAGACTTGGGAGTTACTGGATTGACAGTATGTTCAGAAGTTGCTGTCGAACTTTCCTTGACAGTATCTTTTATTCCCACTGTCTTGGCAGAAGGTTTTGAAGTTACTGTCTTGGAACCATTCTTGACAGTATCTTTGAAAGATTCTGTCTTGCCAACTGTGACAGCATCTTTTGAACTTACTGTCTGATTGCTTGGTAAGTTTACTGTCTTGGGGATTGTGACAGTATCCTTTCCATCCTTGAATGTGCTGTCAACACCTTCATCCTCATCAAGAATTTCTTGTTTGATGAGCATGGCTTCTTTATCAAACTCAATTTCAGCAGCTTTGAAAATAGGAGTTTTAACTTTCTTGAGAATGGTGGGTTTGACAGCAGCAATTCCAGGACAATCTTGAATCACAGTTTCCTTTCCAGGTCTTCTACCATAAGAAAAACCTATACCAACAGACTGATTTTCTGTATGCTTATCATTGTAATCCTGAACTATCTTTGATGAGTTTTTATAAGCTTTGATTTTAAATTCATTTTCAGCAATCTCATTTCTCAGGTATTCCTCAACCTCTTTAGCACATTTCAATTCATTCTTAAGTTTAGCATTCTCCTGAGCTAAAGAGTCTAGTGAACTGGTTTTGAGAACAAGAGATTCATTTTCAGACTTTAGTGTTTCATTTAGCTTACTCAGCCTAGTGATTTCCTCATTGGCAGTAGATAAGCTAGTATAGACATTGAACATTTCAGCACTTAAGTCTTTAATGGTTTTCTTATACTCATCAATGGACATATCAAGTAAGACAAGTGAAGGTACCTGACTTGAGGATGTTGATGTTACTTCATTAGTGCTAGCCATGAGAGCTAGGTTGACATATTCTTCTTCATCTTCATCATCAGACTCATCCCAACACTTTCCTTCAGCCACATAGGCTCTACCTTGATTCTTCTTGGAGTATCCACCAGTTCCTTTCTCAAATCTCTGAACCTGTTTGGGTCTTTTGCACTCAGTAGCAAAATGACCACGTTCACCACAGTTGTAACACTTGAATTTAGATCTATCCACAAATCCAGTCTTGTATCCTCCTTTGAATGAGCTTCCCACAGCAGCCTTTGACGAGCTTCCCTTGGTGAACTTGGATGCTTGGCCTTGGGGCCTGAATGACCTATCCTTCTTGAATCTGAAGTTCTTGAACTTTTTGGCCATGTAAGCCATAGTAGGATTGTCCATGCTTTCCAGTTCCTCCATAGTGTAGAAGTCTTCATCTTTCACATCCTTGAGCTGTAGTACTACTTTCTCATCATCTTCAACAACCTCTTCTATCTTCAAGGATTGTACAGGGGTTGGTTGAGTGCTTCACTAGGTTGTGTGATCCTTGGTACTTGTGCTACTAGGGCACTCGACATATTAGCCATCTTGTTCCTTGTTCCACTTTGTATGGCTCTCTTTTGAAAGAGTTCAAGTTCATACGATTTCAGTATGCCATAAAGTGTCTCAAAGGTTATATTGTTAAGATCTCTTCCTTCTCGTATGGCTGTTGTCTTGTGTTCAAGATGATCAGGTAGTGTAAGCAAGAACTTGACGTTCAATTCTTTTCTGTTATAGTACTTGCCATGTATCTGCAGTTCAGTTAAGAGCTTACTGAACCTTTCAAACATGGAGGTTAAGTCTTCACCAGGCTTGGCCATAAATGCCTCATATTGAGATATAAGTATTTGCCTTTGGTTGCCCTTAACTTCTTCACTTCCTTCACAGAGTAAGGATAACCTGATCCATATCTCCTTGGCTGATGTGCAGCTTATCACACTTCCACACATGGCTTTATTTAACGTGAGAGAATCGAGCAAGATGAGTTGCAGGTGATCATCTAGCACCATTTTCTCCTTTTCAGTTTCCAAAACTTCCGAGGGATCTTTGGGAACCCAATGTGCAGGAATGATCTCACCATTTACTGTTGTGGCTTCAATTTCCTTTCTTGGAATGAAAGGACCATTCTCGAGTATACCTGGGTATAGTGGATTCGCAGCTTTGATAAATAACAAGATCTTTCTTTTCCAAATACTGTAGTTCTCTTTATCAAAAGCTGGGATCTTGATACTGTTTGATTTCTGCATTGTCGTCGGGATCTCAGATATGTATATTAATCTGAATGCTCTGATACCAGTTGTTGGTCCTTGTGTATTGCAGAAGGGGGGGGGGGGATGAATGCAATACTGATAAAATTCAATCTCAGTTTCAACAACTAAAACTAAGATTTAATGTTATCAATAATATGTATGCATTCACAAACAGTAAAGTAGAGAAGACAGTATTCACAAAATAAATGTTTTATTTATTTTGCAAAGTGTTGCTACAACCTCAAGAGAAATCTTGAGCTTCGTTTTTCTTCAAGGCACTTGCTAGTCTTCGTTACACCTCTAGAATGAATTGACAGTGGGTATAAGACTAATCCTATCACTATCAGTCACGGGTTTGTGAAGCTGCTGTCATTGTCAAGTGGCAGCTTCTTACAGATTGTCTTACCCATGTGACTATCCTAAATTGCTAATATGTCAGATATACATCATAACAAAAGCAACCTAGATTCATTCTATTTCTAGCTAAAACAATTCAGCAAATAGAGACTTGACCTTGCTCTTGAATTGATTCGCTTTTGTTTGCAGTGCTTGAAGCTTCTGTCGTAGTCTTGCAGACTTGGTGCAGCTTAGGGATACTGCATCACGCCTGTTTCTTGAACATTTAAACTGTCACGGGATTTGACTGAGAAAGATACCTAGCATAAGGATCTTTATTGAGACAGTTACTTTTGCCGCAAAGCTTGCTGTCACAGGAATGATCTTTTGGTGACAGCATGAGTTCCCCGCATAGAGTGCTGTCGAGGATCCCAAACTTGCTGTCGAGGGCAATAGTTGATGTCGCGTAGTCTTCCGCCAATGTTGCTGTCAGAGTGAATATGCTGTCGTGACTTGCAACATTCTGTCTTCTTGTAATCTTACTGTCACAGCTTTAGGACAGTAACCTTTATTCATGTTGTCATCCAAAAAGCATTCTTTGAGGCTTGAACACATAAGTGAACTTCTTTCAAACAATACAACTAGAATAACATTACATACTGATTACAAGAACATACTTTGGCTATGACAGTATGTTCTACTTAATTTGAAAAATTAAGTACAATCAAAGTTAAGTTGTTTCAATGCTATCACACATAAATCCCAACAATTAATTTATGATTTTTCATGAAAAATTTCAAAATAATATTAAGAAATCATATTCATTATTTTGCAACAAAGTGTACAATTTAACAACATTTATTTTCTATTTAATATATAAAAATATTATAATTATTAATAACACTTATGAAATGACAGATTTATCCTCACAAACAAACCACCACCATGCCATAGCACATTAACCCCTTTACTCCAATTATATATAAAGATATTATTATTATTATTATTATTATTATTATTAAAAATCACATATATTACATATATACTCCCGATTTCGTCCTTAGAATTAAACAAAACTAAAATTCGTACCTAATTCGAATAAGGCAGTTACCTTTCATGGATAGATTCCTTAATTGATAACTAGCCTTTAAATTATTATTTATTCCAAAAAATTTTGACCCAAAAAAAATAAATAAATAAGTAGTAATAAATAAATAAAATGATATCTTTCGTAGTGATTAACTTATGAGCTTATACATATAACGAATACCGAAAAAAATGTCTAACAAATAAGAATAAGAATGACAATTAAAAACCCTTACAACTAAAATACAAAATATATATTCCTAACTAAAAAAACATACAAAATATATATGCATTTGAGATAACTTCGGCGGTGATTCTAATCTATAAGTAATTTCGCTAGCTTCCTCTACTAAGCACCAACATGTATCATAACAACTCCCTTTTTTCGGAAAAAAGAGTATATTTTGTTAGAAAAAAAAGTGTTTTAATTATAAAAGGCAATCGACTAGTTATAATTTTTATATTATTTTATTATTTATTAACCAAAAACCGAAAACGAAAACTTTCAATGTTTTAGCTTTAATAATACTAGTCAATAACCCGTGTAGAGCACGTGCGATTTTAACATTAATTTTGAAATTAATTTTTAAAGTTTTTGAGATTTTAGTATTTCTGAAAATGCTACTTTTTTAAAAAGAATTAAGAATACTACTTGAATACTTCAAATCTAAAAAAAAACTTATAAATTTTATAAAAGTTTATTAGCTTAGTACGCATGTAACTGTCCAAATTATCAATATATTTTGTTGTAATAATATAAATATAAATATGAAAGAGTTTTATTTTTTAATTCTCATTAAAGTATAACCGAAAGAGTTTACAGTTATGTAATATATGTTATTTTTGATTGAATTATATGAATTTTTCATTATGTTTATTTGTTAAAAAAATAAGTAGGCATGTTAAAATAGTTAAAATATTTTAAATAATTAAACACATTAAGTAACGGTTTGCCGGTGATATTTATCGGAAAGAGAAGTTTTTAGTAAGAAAAAAAATAACGTGTTTTAGTTGAAAAGTTAATTACCAGTGATTTTTTTGAAAAAAAATGAGAGATTTTGTTAGAAAAAATAGAAAAACTGTTGTCTTTTGGCTGAAAAAGGTAATATCTTTTTATGAAAAAATTATGTGTTTTAATTTAAAAACAATCGATTAGTTACTATAATTATATTATTTTATTATATTTAATTAGGACAAATGAATGAAAACTAAAAAATCAAAACTTTCAATGTTGTGAAAAAAATCAAGGAAGAAAGATTCAGAGTAAGCAACATAATGCAAGATAAAATCTGTAATTGTCGACATTAACGAAGTTTATTCCTAAAGTTTCTATACAATTTCGCGAAACTGCTTGGGCTTGATGTAATATAAATTAGTAGGCACGCATCAAGGGATCCCATATTTTTCATAAACCATAAACTCCTAAAAACATCAACATTCGTACAAAATCATTCAACTATTCACTCATTATATAGAACTAGTTGAAAAAGCCGCGCTTCGCGACGGCGTAATAATTTTTAAAAAAAACTCTATCAAATAAATTACGAAAATTACTCGATCCTCGCTAATAAGCCGTCCTCCCGTGAAACACGCTTTCCGTTTTAATATCAAAATCTCAAATTTAATATATTGAATATATACTTGTCTTATATATTAATTTTTATGTTATCATACTCCTTTTCTAATGAGACACTCTTTCGTTGAAAAAACACCTATATAACTTTACATATTCTACTTGAAATAGAACTTTTAGTTATGTATTACAAACGCGTATTCTACTTCCAATAGAACTTTTAATTGCAAGTACTTTTTTTATATCCGAACTCTTCTCCTCAATAAATCGAAACACATATTCTACTTAAAATAGAACTTTGCAAGTACTTCTTTTATATTTGAACTCTTCCCCTTTACAAATTCAAACATCTATTCCACTTCAAATAGAACTTTTAATTATATGTGTTCGCTATAAATTCGAATTCTTCTCCTCAATAAATTCGAACACATATTCTACTTCTAATATGTTAAAGGATATGTTTTGATTTATTAGTATCTAAAATTCAAAAAATCTAGAAAATTAGAAAAATAAATTGAGACGATCCTAGAGGCGCCACCTAAGCTCCCGCGTATCCTCCTTTATATATATATATTGATTGAGACTTTGTTGTTAGAAGAAAGGATCTCACTCAAATTTACACAATTCAAAATTTACGAGAAAATGTATTTTATGTTTAACTAGATTGCTTGAAAATTACTTGACACGCAAATGACGTGAGAAGGCTTTATATATGACTTCACATAAAGATTTACACACTCAATTAAATGCTAAATGACTCCTTGACGTACTCCAACTTCAAGAGACTAGCGAGAGTATACATACAAGAACATATAACATTCTATGAATAGTTTTAGAGATTACACACATTTAGATCAATATAGTGAAAATAAAAATACAAACACATGTATCTAGCTAGGATCACCATACTTCTATTATTTTTGTTATTTGTAGAGTCAAAATTATTTTTTATTTTCAACAAACCAGAGTTAAACATTTCCTAGCTAAAAGATTCAGTCTTGATCATCCATTTTTATGCAAATCAGGATACATGGCAAACAAAGAAGGTACTTGACTGAATCACATTTCATTGTATGATACTTGAATATGAGATATATATTTGGACAAAACTATATACAAGAAAATATGAAGTCCATTATACGAAGAAACATTGTGAGAAGATAAAAATAAGAATGTATATGGCTATAAGAATAAATATAAAGAAATTAAGGTGAAGATTTTAATACCAAATATTGTGAAGACTATAGAGTGTGCATGAATGAGTTCACCGAATATAATTGGGAAAGTCAATGGACACTTTTATGTCCGATATCCTCATTTGGCCACATAAAATTTTAACAACTTCTAAATCACATGATCGTATGGTACCCTATTATCGGATATACCGAACAGAGAGTAGGATATGCTGAGACATCCTGGACCATCTTAGTCCCCCTATATTCTCTCTGGATATTATGCATTTCTTGGCTACACAGAATGATTTACGCAGAATAATATTAAACAATATATCTTTTCGTGGATTCCATACCTTTAATGTAATTTGTATAAGTGACAATGTCCGCCAGGCATTTTATACTAACCACCAAATTTAACAGCATTAATGTATCAGTAATTAGTAACCCTAAATTTCACTGGCTTCTTTGTCCAGCAACCTTAATATCTTAACGGTACTAGTTAAATATTAATAATTTATTCATCATCTCCGCCACTACAAGAAAGTAAGGCTAATTTCGACAAACCAAATTCGACAGAAACCAAATTCGACAGAATTCAGTCGAAATTATACAATGCGGCTAAATTCGACAGTTTTCGGTCGAAAATGTATTCTGTCGAAATCGATCTGTCGAATTTAGTAATAAATTCGACAGATTTTTTTTATGTTGTCGAATTCAGTACTAAATTCGACAGATTTTTTTATTGTGTCGAATTTAGTAAAAGGTAAGAATTTTGCCGCTAATATTTTTGAATTTAGTAAAATGTGGGATATTTCCCGCCCAAAATTTTTCACATTATTCAAAACTATAGTCGACAGCGTTATGTCGAATTTAGTTCCAGCTCCTAAATTCGACCAAAAACGGTCGAATTTAGCCACGATCCAAAATTTTATGTAGTCGAAATGAAAATCCCCTAAAAAAGAGATGGAAAATAAATATAGTTGTACACATCATGAAAAATAAATAAAAATATAAGGATAAAATTTATTACATGTAAGAATTTAGTTGTACAAAAATTTTACATAATTTTTTTATATGATTAGATAATGTTGAACTTTCATTTTTTGATACTTTTAGAAAAATTAAATTAAATATCTAATTGGTTTTAAAAAATACAAAAAAAATGAAAGTATTTGGATGATATATTACATTCACTAAAAAAATTTGAATAAATAATAATGGGTAGAAAAAAAAAGTTTTTTTTTATAATTCTGTACATAAACGACATAGTTGAGTAGAATATGGGCGGTTTAGGGTTTAGATTTAGGGGTTAGCCTAGGGTTAGAGTTTTAAGTTTATTTAAAAATTGTTTTGAGTAATCCAACCGTACGGATGTGAAGATTATCAAAAGAATATAGTGTGTGCAAAAAAATAGTTAATTTAAATATTTATATCTTAAACATTTTAACAAATATATATATATCACTTACACTAAATTCGACCAACTAGGGCTTGTGGTCGAATTTAAGCTTTAGTTCTACTGATATCGGTCGAATTTAGCTAAATTCAACAGATTTCAGTCGAATTTAGCTAAATTCAACCGATTTCAGTCGAATTTACCCATGTTTTATTTTTGACCAGATTTAGCCAAATTACACCGAATTCTGTCGAATTTAACTTCTAGTTTTGGTGGGAATTTTGCCGCCAAAATTTTTGAATTTAGTCAAAACTATATTAGACAGTGTTGTGTCGAATTTAGTACCAGCTCTTAAATTTGACCAAAAACGGTCGAATTTAGTACCAGCTCCTAAATTCAACTGATTTCTGTCGAATTTACCCGTGTTTTATTTTCGACCATATTTGGTTGAATTTAGTAAAATTCAGAATAAGTTAATTTTCTCTTGCCACGTGTCACGCTGGTAGTGGTTGAAAAACAAGCACATGGATTGCTCTTTTACATTGAATCTAAACCATCCATTTCTTTCCTAAAATATTTCATCCTAACCATTAATTTAATTACACTCATCTCTTTCTCTTTTATATATTTCATTCATTCATATTTTCTCATAAACATTCAATTACTCCTACTCCATTTTTCTTCTCTAACAAACATACTTATCAATTTATATACATAAACACTAACACATGTTTCATATATTTTAAGCACTATATATATACATAATTCATATTAGCACATCCATTAATTACATTTCTAGCATCCGACGAGTTCACCCCAATCAATTCCGGCAAGTTCACCCCCATTCAATTCCGGCGAGTTGTTTGTAGTATGCTTCTTAAAAGCGAAACAACACAAGTCATTATAATTATACACACACCAAGTTAAGTTTTTTTTTATATTTTCTTTACATTTGGATATTATTTGGGTAGAGTAATTTTATAGTGTTTGAGTTTTAATGTGTTTCAAAAGAAGTAGAAATTATTGTATTTTTAGTTCAACATTATTGATTTATATTATTTTCGGATTAGTACAAAAAATGACTATTGTATCCATTATTGTTTAATGTAATTACCTTCTTGATATACAAACACTAGTATACAAACACTAGTGAAAAATCGCAAAAAATTGGATAAATTATTGAGCAGCAGATTCTGCTGCTTATTTTTTAAAAACTGGTGTTCATTAAATTCGACCGAATTTTGTCGAATTTAATATGTAATTTGGACTGTGTTCCGTCGCATTTAGCATACTAATTTCGACCATATTTTGTCGAATTTAATGCACTAAGGGCGCCAAAATTTGAAAATTTAAATTTTTTAGCGGAATTTGAAAATTTCAAAATTTTGAAATATTCGGCTAAATTCGACAGAATTTAGTCTGTCGAATTTACATAAATTCGACAGAATTTGCTAAATCCGACGCGAGCATTTTCGACAAACACATTTTCTGTCGAATTTAGTTAAATTCGACAAAATTCCGTCGAATTTAGTTAAATTCGACAGAATTTTTCTTGTCGAATTTAACCGTTTTTCTTGTAGTGCGCAGTCTAATCAACTGTTGCCTGTAAATTGTTCTTTTCATTAAGAAATCGGATTATTTTTGCAGTTGACACATGAAATCGGTAGTATGCTACACAAAGAAAATTCTATACTAGTTATAGCATAAATATAAATTACACAAACATATATACTCAAATTCAGTTGTTTCCATATGTCCAAAAGTGCTGACTTGGATTATGTGCGTTTTTGGGTATCACAAAAAAGATAACTTATTGCTTAAAATTAGTAAGTGTCATATATAAGTGATAAGTTGATGAATTGTTATAAGTTATACGAGTGTTTGGATAAATTTACTTATAAGTTAGTTAAGAGTTTGATAAATTAAATTTTAAACAAAGAAATCAAGTAATAAATTAAGAAGTTCAGGAAAATGTATCTGATTATTAACATTGAACTTATCAACATATAAGTTATAAGTTGAGATCATAAGTTGGGTTGACAAACACCCTCTTAATCTCTTATTAACTTATAATGTATAAGTTATACCAGCCGAACATGCCTATATTAGTTCGAAACTATAAGCAATAATAATAAATGAATGGTATAATCTTACTGTTTTATTAATATTGTTTTTAATTATTTGATTTCTGTTTGTATTTAGGTTGATCAAGTTATATTTTCCATCTTGAATATTGCTATCTATTTCTGCTTCATTGTACTTGTATTAATTTTTTAATTTAATAACTATATATACTAGAAAATAACCCGTGTGAAGCACGGGCTGAGTGATTTTTTTTGGAAATTTATTTTATTTATAGTATTTTTTAATTAATATTATCAATTATGTTATTTTCAATTTTGACTTAAAATTGTTTACAATTACATTATTTTTTCATGAAATTAGTTACTGAATTTTACAAATATTTTGCTCATGACAATATTATTATTATTCAGTTAATTATAAAAACTTTATATGTTATCCCTTTACAACATAACGAAATCTCAATTAACTGTAGACCAGTATCAACTGAAATGTTATTGGTAGATTATTTATATTTCAATATCGAAAGCAAAATCATTTTATTTTAAAATCGAAAACACCAACTTGTGTATATATCCCAAAGATTCTCATCCAAATGAATTATTTTATTTTCAGCAACAACTTTCTATTATATAAAAAACGTAAAAGATTAATAGTTGTAATTTTTAAATAATTATATATATATATATACATATACATATATAATAAGATCTTGTTTGATGTCATCTTTTTATTCGAGCAGATCTTTTAACTTCCAATTTTGAAAGTGTAGCTATAAGGGATAATTATAAGAGTAATAACAAATTAGACAAATGTAGTAGATACTATGTATGTATACATATAATTACAATTTTGTTTATTCAACCTGGGATAAGATCTAGAAGATTTTCATCCAGTTGATTTTCTTTATTTCTAGAAATAGCTTTCTTTATTATATAGAAAACGTAACTAAAATCAAATTAATTTTAAAACTGAAACACCAACATGTATATAGATCTAAAAGATTCCTATTCAATTGAATTTTTTTATTTCCATAAACAACTTTCTCTTATATAGAAACATAAAAGGTCATTAGTTGAATTGAAAAATTATATAAAATTAAACAAAAAAAACTTCGTTATTATACATATGTCATATATTTTTGTGATGTTTCTCATTATGTTTATTCTACTGCTCAATAGTTTAAGTATCTATTGTTTGACGATATCTTTCTCTTTCGACAAATCTTTACAATTCCAATTTTAAAGACGTAACTGTAAGGGATAATTATAAGGGGACTAAGAAATCGGATAATTAAAATTTTGTATATACGGGCTAAAATTTAGAAGATTGTGATCCAGTTGAGTTTCTTTGTTTCTAGAAACAACTTTTTATTTATACATAAAACACAAGAGATCATTATCTGAATCGAATAATTCTAAAAATTAAGGAAAAAGAAACTTTTGATAGTAATACCTGGGACATAATTTTTTTTGTGAATTTAATCATTACGTTCATCTCACTCACTGCTCAATAGTTTCAGAATCTGTTGTTTAACGATATCTTTTTTTTTTGTATGGATACCTTTTATCTTCCAATTATAAAGGCATAGCTAGAAGGAAAAAATATAGGGGACTAAGAAATTAGCTCAATATCGTACAAAATATGGATGATTTACATATTGTAAGCTTATTCATGTATTAACTAACCGTACATGAGATAAATATTAAATTCATTTGGGACTATTTAAATATAATAAGGCTAGTCATGAATAAAGAATAAATATAACAGGATAAATATAATTGAATTCAATTTATGCCATTGTGATTGGTGATGTAAATATTCGAACATTTTCTATGAAATTGATTCGCATGCAGATGGGAATAACTTGGAATGCTGAAAAATGAATTTACCTCTACACAACTTGTACTAACAAAAACATGGCATGCTGAAAAGTAAATTTACATATCCACAACTTGTATTCGATTGGTAACTTTTTTTGTACTTGGGTGATGGACAATGATCATTTCATCGATAATAAAGACGTACACTCATATTCGTTGGTGTTTCATATTTTAAGTTCAATTCACCAAGACACTAAGTTTATAAAAGAATTAGAACTACAATAAGAATAAAAATTTCAGATGGCCTAAACTACAAATTACACGTACTATAATTTCCTTATGTTGTGATCTTATTGCAACTCCTCCGGTATGTGATATCTATTACATGATATAATATAATAATGTAGTATATTTTGGTACAATAGTAATGTACTTTAATAACAATGTAATATATTCGTACAATAATGATATGGGTTAAAAATAACCGTAAAGACATAATTAATATTGTATTAATTAAACCTAGATGGTCCATAAATAAGGCCCATTAATAACGCCCAAAACTCTAATTAAATATTAATTTCGTAATTAATATTTGGGCTAGAAGTACAACCTGTATTAGGAGACGTCAAATACAGGCTTGTTCTAATACAAATGGGCTTTTTCAATATAAGTCCGTTATGGTATGGAAACAACTCCTACAAGGAACGATCTAGAATTAATCCTTATCCACCGTCAAGGATAAGACTTATCATTCAAGAAAGTGATAATACTTATCCACCGTCAAGGATAAGACTTATCCTTCAAGAAAGTAATAATACTTATCCACCGTCAAGGATAAGACTTATCCTTCAAAGAAATCAATACTTATCCACTAGGCTTCTAAATGCCTATATAAAAGGTCTGACCCCTCATCTCAGAACTACGTTTTGGACATAACTCCATACGTCGTCCACTACGTTTTAGACTTCATACTCGAATAAAGATATACAAGTCACCACGTCCTTGCTGTGCCCCTGCCGCCATAGCCCCGATGGCAACACCAAGAACTACGTTTTATTGGCTTGATTCTCTAAACACTAGAGATACGTAGGCATCTTGTTAGGACCGAGTTAGTCCCCGACAATAAGAGCAGCCATTAAAGCTCAAAAGCTCTTAAATTCTAGCAATTAATTTACAAGTACACTTTTTAATCCATAACAAATAACAATATAATTTATTGTAGATTTAGATTAGATTATTATTAAAAACAACATAGAATTTTACGTGAAATAAGTGTTTAGGGTACAATAACAATATAATCTATTTTAGATTAAATTTTTTTTTTTAATTTCAAAACAACATAGAATTAGTTTTTTCTTAAAAAAATAGAATTTTACATGAAATGGAAGTTTAGAGTACAATAATAATATAATATATTTAGATTAGATAGTTATAATTTTTTTTTAATTTAAAAACAACATAAAATTCTACAATAATATATAATACATGAGTCGAAAATTGAAGTAGCAAGTGTGTAGTAAATTTATACTTTAAAAAAAACTTGATACAAATGTTTAAATTTTATGGCTTAACTATCCATTGTACGTGATCACAATAATATTGACATATGTATATCAATGTTATGACAATGACAAAGAAGTGACAAAGAAAAAAGGTAACATTTTATGATGGAGACTTTTAATTGCTTGTATGTGCAAAATGAAAAGTCAAAAATAAAATATTATTTTTTGTAAGACGAAAAAGTCGAAATAATAATAGAATTGTTAGAAGATTGGTGAAAGTAGAGGATTGAATAAAACAAAAATAATTTAAAAACAATATAAAGTTCTACTACGTGAAATAGGAGTTTAGGATATAATAATTCAATTACATGAAATAGGAGTTTAGGATATAATATTATCTATTTTAAATTAGATAATTATATTATTTTTTTAAAGATAAATTAGGGGTGAAACAAAAAAAAAGTGTGAACAAAAAAAAAGTGCAAACCAAATTTGGTACAATATTAAAAACGGTTTCGCTTATTAATAAAGGTTATTATTATAGATTCTGATATTGACAGTACATATTTCACGAAAAATTTAATAACAGCATCTAGAGCTGGCCACTTGAAACTTGGCCTATATATAGTTTAGGTATCACAGGACAGTTCATGATCATCAGCACAGAAAGAGCAAAAACATTGTGTTCATCTGAATTACTGGGTGATACTCTATTGGCAGTAGACACTACCTAAACTGCTGATATCTTGAAGAAGATATTAGTAATTTGCTCACTGCCAAGGGAGATTTGCCCTGCAATTCAGGGTTACAAACAGATAGCAGATTCCGTATAGAAGAGAAAAATAATTCTATCCTTCGATGATTTTTACTACTGGTATGTGGTTTATATATATATATATATAAATCAAATTAGCAAGTGCACACATAAATGTTAGTGTATTTTTTTCGTGTTAGATTCAAGATAAGATTATTCTGTTCTAGGTGCAATTGCAGCATAATTTGCAAACACAGTGAGCCATCCACCAATTACTTATCTCCATCTCCAGGTTTCGTAGGAACAGGGAACTGAACTTTACCTCGAATGTCCTGGGGGGACTTAAGAAGGGTGATCAGTAATTGTGCAGCAATTACTTAATACTGATATATACCAACTAATTATATTATACTTAATGTGTACCAAGTTTTTGAAGATGTGTTAAAAAGTTTATTATATATAAGATAAAAATCATTATGTATATCCTTAGTTTTACAATACTGGAAGCTACTAATCACGAGACTGGAAAATATGGCAAATTAAGACAAAGAAACTTAAAACACGATGATGATCCTGACCACGAGTTACCTTTCCATTTGCCTCTTGTAACTAAATAATGTTGTTAATCATATAAGACTTCTTGGTTTTGTATGTTCGTTTAACATACAAGTCTTCGTGGTTGCCTATTAATTTACTTTAAATTGTTTACTTCTAAGTTTATTTAGCGATCTTTTTAACTGCTTTGTTTATATAATAATCTGGACTCCATTTTATGAAGAGAGTCAAGATTAGAATTTAACTTGTGCCGCAACTTATTATTTTCCATTTCTCTTACAAATCTCATCAATATTATTAAGTTTTATTCAAAAGAATAGTTGATATGGTAAAATCTGATCGGGTATGCCCTGTACATTTTGCAACACCAGTAATTTTTGGCGTGATTTAGCTGCATGCTGCGCTATTGGCATCAGGTCGTAACATTTTTTTGCACGGGTTGCATGTTTGTTGTTGATCTGAGAGGAGATGCATATATTTTTTGGTGTCGGTTTGGAAACTGAGGCTCTAAAGCATATGTAGGCTCCTCAACTCCATATGCTTTGGTTGAGAACAACGCAATGACCTTTTAATTACCAATGCAAAAATTATTTTTTTACTAAAACACTACACGAGAACAGGACATAACCGACCACGCAAATGGGTCGGTTATAAGGGAATTGGTCTGTTAAAAGTTTAAAATCGATCATTATGAGTGATCGATTAAATCCTGATCGGTTATAAAAATTTGGCCGATTTGAGAGTCGATCGGTTATGTAACTTTGCAGATTAATGTGTCAGTTATGACTTTCACAACAAACGACATGGTTTAGTTACTGTCACCCATAAAAGTGACAGAACGTATGTGATCGATTTTATATGTGCCAGGTCTTTCAAAATGATGTCGTTTTGATTATGGTTTGACCCCTGCATTTTTGCCGGTCAATTTTAGGTAATCGGTTTTAACTGCTTTTTTTTTTTAGTGAAAGAGTGACAGCTCATCAATTCATTTTTCATGAGTTGAGACTTTCCCCAGAGACAACTCTGAGTAATTTGGAACATAGTATGAAAAACACCATGACAATTAACACTAGGATTATCTGCAGGGTGGTTATGAGGTTTATATTTTTAAATCCATCAAGAGAATCTAAATTCTTTATTCAAAACAGAAACCCCTATCCCGCGATATACATATTAATTTTGTCTTAATTATCTTAATATAATTAATATAATTCTAAAATAATATAATAAGATTTATTATTGAATTAAAAATCTATAATTTACTCTTTATTAAAAGCAGAACGTCTCATGTATACCGCAGTATACATATAGTTATTATCTTAATAATTTTAATGTAATTAACATAATTCTAAATTAATATAATAAGATTTATTATTTAATTAACAATTAATCTTTATTACTTTATTAAAATTAAAAATCCACTTTTAATGGTATAGTATGTCATATACAGCAGTAAACATATAATTATTACATTAATATAATTAACATAATTCTAAATTAATATAAATAAGATTTATTATGAAATCAAAATTAGATATCCCACTTTATGTTAATTATGTTAACATAAAATCAAAATTTGAGAATTATTCGTGTTCTCAACAGGACTAGGAACAGAGAGAATTATAAAAACAACTCGGGATCGGTGGCGGGAACAGAGTGAAGTATATAAAAACAATTCCGGGATTGAGGACTTTATTGATAAGGAAAACTTTTTTTTGTTGGAACACAATAGTATAAAAAACCAAATTTGGGTATCTCTCTTACTTCTAACAACTACATATGGCTATTTTATCCGTCCCATCGATCTTACTATGTTCTCCGCCTCATTCGGGACTGGAATTTGAGAAGTTATTCATGTTCAGGACAAGAACAGACAAAAATATAAAAATAACTCGGGGATTGGTGGCGGGATTGGAGAGAATTTTAATAAAATTATTGAGGGATCCGGGACTTTATTGATAAGGAAAACTCTTTTTTATTGCAACACAATAGTACAAAGACAAATTTTGGTTAGTACGATATATTTAAATTAATTGGTTTTATTCCAAACTCGTATTCGATTCACTACAATTACATAAATATATAAGTTAGTTATTTATTTAATTACAATTCTTTGATTTTACCAAATATTTGATTCTTTCTATCTACCTAATTAAATAATATTTATTTATTATAGACTTTCATATTAATTTCATGTTAAATTCTCTGCAAGTACATATTTAAATGAAACATTAATTATTTTTATTCTCAATATTTTAAATTTCTTTTTTAATAATTTAATTTTTATTTTTGATATATTATAACCTGAGGTAAATGTTTGGTGGACTTACACTAATGGGTACTCCCTCCGTACCTCTCAATTTTTTACATTGGGAGACTGGGGTTCGGTACATATTTTAAAGCTCTTTTAATATATAATTCGATAAATTATTTTAAATTTTTTCTTCTTCTAAATAAAAATATAATGTTTAAATTTTTATTTAGAAAAAGAAAGTTTTAAAAATAAGTGGTAGAGCTATATTTTATAGGATCTTAAAGTGCTTGTCAAATATTGTAAAAAAACCCGTAAAGGAATTAGAGGCACGGAGGGAGTATCTTCTACTTAAAACATCACAATTTTTCATGGGCTAAAAACTTATCCTTAAAAAATCCGGAGCTTTACCCTTAATTATGCTTAATTTTTTAACTACAACATAGAGTAAATAAATACTTGTGATAAACATTTGAAAATAAGCTTTTCTTAGGATACATTAAGCACGGATCAAAAATTAAAATTAAATTATTAAAAAAAATTAAAATATTGAGAATAAAAATAATTAATGTTTTATTTAAATATGTACTTGCATAGAATTTAACATTAAATTAATATGAAAGTGTATAATAAAAAAATATTATTTAATTATGTAGATAAAAAGAATCAAATATTTGGTAATATCAAAGAATTGAAATTAAATAAATAACTAACTTATATAATTATGTAGTTGCAGTGAATCGAACACGAGTTTGGAATAAAATTAATTAATTTAAATATATCGTGCTATCCAAAATTTGGCTTTGTACTATTGTTTTGCAACAAAAAAGACTTTTTCTTATCAATAAAGTCCTCAATCCCTGAATAATTTTATTAAAATTCTCTCCATTCCCGCCACCAATTCCCGAGTTATTTTTACACTTTTTTTTGTTCATGTCCCGAAAACGAATAACTTCTCAAATTCCCGTCCCGAATGGGGCGGAGAACATATTAAGATCGACGGGACGGATAAAATACCCGTATGTAGTTGTTAGAAGTAAGAGAGATACCCAAATTTGGCTTTGTACTATTATGTTCCAACAAAAAAGAGTTTTCCTTATCAAAAAAGTCCTCAATCCCGGAATTATTTTTATATACTTCACTCCGTTCCCGCCACCAATCTCCGAGTTGTTTTTATACTTCTTTCTGTTCGTGTCCAGAACACGAATAATTCTCAAATATTGATTTTATGTTAACATAAAGTGGGATATCTAATTTTAATTTTATAATAAATCTTATTTATATTAATTTAGAATTATATTAATTATATTAATATAATAATTATATGTTTACCGTTGTATATGACATACTATACCATTAAGAGTGAGTTTTTAATTTTAATAAAGTAATAAAGATTAACTTTTAATTAAATAATAAATCTTATTATACTAGCTTGAAACCCGTGCGATGCACGGATTGTTAATTGTTATTTTATTATTATTTTTTAAATTTTTATTAATTGTAATTGTGCAAAAAATAAGTAGGCATGTTACAATAGGTAAACACTTTTAATTAATTAAAAATATTAAAACAGATTTTAAAATAAATACGTATGAGTTTGCCCGTTATTTTTTTTGAAAATGAAGGGTTTTATTAAGAAAAAATAAAAAATGTAACATATATTTAGTTTAAAAAGGTAAATGCTCGTGATATTTTTGGAAAATAAGGTTTTAAAATTTAATAATTTAAATTATTTAAATATGTTTTAAAATAAATAAGTAAAGAGTTTTCTGTGATATTTTTGAAAAAAAAATGGATTTTAGTGAGAAAAATAGAAAAATTAAATTGTAAAAGACAATTTCCTGTGATATATTTAGAAAATGTGATATTTTGTTAGAAAAAATATATAATGTGTTTTAACTGAAAAGGTAATTGACTATAAATATGTATTTGATTATTTATATTTTAATATTTTTAGTAATTGCATTTGTTAAGAAAAATAAGTAGACATGTTAAAATAGGTAAACTTTTAAAAATAATTATAATATTAAAATATGTTTAAAAATAAATAACTAAATGTTTGTCCGTGATATTTTTGGAAAATGAGAGGTTTTAGTAAGGAAAAATAGAAAACTAACATGTTTTAGTTAAAAAAAGGTAATTGCCCGTGATATATTTAGTTAAAAAAGGTAATTGGTTATAATTAGGTAATATTATTTTTTAATAATATATTTCTATAAATAAGTAAGGTTAATTAAGTAAAAACATGAAGTACAGTTAATTAAGGGCAATTAAGTAAAATCACAATGTACCATACCGACCAACCAAAGTAAGGTTAATTAAGTAAAATCACAACGTACCATACCGACCAACCAAACTTTTAATATTTCGTCTATTATATAATAGTATTGATTAATTTAGAATTATGTTAATTACATTAAGATTATTAAGATAATAACTATATGTATATTGCGGTATACATGACATAGCATACTATTAACAAAGATTTTGCTTTTAATAAAGAGTAAATTATAGATTTTTAATTTAATAATAAATCTTATTATATTAATTTAGAATTATATTAATTATATTAAGGTAAAAATAATATGTATATCAGTTTTTAATAAAGATTTATTAAATGGTTATTCACATATCTCTTGCATATTGTTGAGGTATAGACGACTCAGACTTGTCTACATCAATACAGAAAGAAAAGAAATCTGCATATTCCCGACCAAAATAAAAGAAGAAGACACTTTAATTTGATTCCTTCAATTACTTTGATGACTTGTAGTTAGTGGGGGTAAAAAGCGGAAATCGAAGTTAATCCACCGTTCAGGATTAATCGGGTAATCGGGGATTAATCGGAATGATTAATCGGAATAAATTTAATAATAATTTTTATATACAATTATATTCATATATATATAATTGTTTCATTATTTCAACTAAACATATGTTATTATCATATATTTATGCAAATATGTTAAAAATGTTATATAATTATAATAAATAAAATTTTAAAGGTTTAACTTTTCAATTAGAGATCAATTTAAGAGGAAAAATAAATAGAGTTTATGATTTAGGCATCTAAATTTATAATTATATGTACAAAAATAATATTGTTTTCCTATGGTTTAATCAAGCTTCTACCTTTTAAATTTTTAATTATTTTTTTTAAAATTTTAACTATTTTTTACTATTTTTAAATAATTAGCCCAATTTTTGATCGATTCAGCCGATTTTTGACCATTTTTATGAAAAAATGATTAATTGACCGATTTTCATTTAATCAGTTCGGTGGCCCGCCATCTAGCGATTAACCGGCGATTAATCCCGATTAATCGCCGACCACTACAAGAAAATTCGGCTAAATTCCACTGCATAAATTCGACTGGCCTAAATTCGACTGCTTCCAGTCGATTTAAAGTCAACTAAAATAAATTGATGGTCAAACTTAAAGTCGACCGGCTAAAGTCGATTTTAATGGCGGTCGAATTTAACCAGTCGATTTTATATTTCCGGTCGAATTTAATCGGTCGAAATTATTTTCCAGGAAAGGCGGAAATTTAACCGCCCAACAAAATTATTGAACTGCCTTAAATTCGACTGGAACCAGTCGAATTTAAAATCAGTCGAATTTATGTTTAGGCGGGAAAATTCCCGCCTAAAATTTTCCAAAATTTTGAAATTTAAATTCGACTAGAACCAGTCATTTTTATAAATTTTACTGCGTCCAGTCATATTAATTCTAACAATTAAATTTCAAAAATTTTAAAAAATATTTAATTAACAAATAAATTATAAAAAAATTACCACAACATCGTTGTAGGAAGAATTACATGTTAAAATTTATTTTGGCCATTTACGATAATTAAATTTTAACAGAAGTAAGAAACTGTTCATTTTATATTTGTTGAAGAAGTTTGGAAAATTTTAATAAATAATGATTATGTTTAAAAAAATTGAATTTTTTTATAGCAGCATTTGATAACATATTGTATCCAATAAAAATTATTAGAGATCATAATAGTGTGGGTGAAAAAAAATTTCAGTAATACGATACATGTGTTAAATGGATGATTGAAATGTAGGGTTTAAGGTTTGTATTTAGGGGTTAGTGATATAGTATCTAGGGTTAGTAATTTAGATTTATTATAATTAAAATTTGAATGATCCAACCGTACGGATTCAAAGTTTTTTATATTTTAAAAGTTTATGCAAAAAGTCAATAAATAAAAAATATTGCACATTACTTATTTTAACAAGTTTAAATTTAATTGATGTATATATTCGACTGTTGCCAATCAAATTTATAAATTCGAATGATGGCTGTCAAATTTAATCATATATTTGACGACAAACCCTAGTTAGTCGAATTTATAATTTCTACTGCTACCAGTCGAATTTATAAATTTGACTGGAGGCGTTCGAATTTACTGCCATGTCAGCGATCCGCGTGAAACTCATCCAACGATCCAAATTTAACATATCAACAAAATAATCCAAGGGTCAATATTCCTCACCGCAAATAACACACACACATATATAAATATACGTACATTCTTTATATATTCACCCTTATCTTCCTCTCTCTCTTACATCTACATACATATATACATACATAAACACAAACAAATCCAAATATATATTCAATCTTTATATTTCTTACAAATCAATGGTTCGTACAAGAATAACACCGAGAAAATCAACTCGTGGAATGGCAACTCCGGTGACAAAAACAACTCCGGCAATCGTACCAATTCCGGTGGCCATAGCAATTCCAGAAAATAAAATAAATCCGGCAACCCAAGTATCTCCGGCAATTATTTCCGTCCAACTAAATGAGAAACAAAATTGTAATATTGTTAAATTCGATTAGGGACCTTGAGTTGAATTTACCAAACTCAATTTGTAATATTATTACATTTGATATGAAGTTATTATTGTTCTTAATTAATTACTTACGTAATATGAATTATGTTATATTTGTGTTGATTAGTCCATTACAATATATCAGTAATAGCAGCAAAATACATGCAGAATTATGCAATTGAGAGCAGCAGAAAGCTACTGAGTTTTCAAGATCTGGTATACCAAAATTGACTGGTTTCGATCGAATTTATAAATTCGACCGCTTTTAGTCAAATTTATAAATTCGACTGGTAGCAGTCGAATTTAAGGTGCCTTAGGCGCCAAATTCAAAATTTTCAAATTTTCAAATTTTTTCAAAATTGCGGTCGAATTTAGCCGGTCGAATTTAGCAAGTCGAATTTAATAAATTCGACTGGTTTTTGCTAAATTCCACTTGTCTAAAATCGACGAGACTTTTGCAGTCTAATTTAGCTAAATTTGACTAGTTCAAGTCGAATTTAGCTAAATTCGACCGCAAAATTTTGATCGAATTTAGCCGTTTTTCTTGTAGTGGACTTTTAGAACACTTTCTAGCTCGTCATCCGTTCTCAACATCAACCTTGTTTGGCAAACGATTTATAAGTTAGCTTATAACTTATAAATCCGTAATACTGTATGGAGGATATTTGTCAACCAAATTTATAAATCAACTTATAACTTATATGTTCATGAGTTGAATGTTAGTAACAACGTGCATTTTTCTTAACTTATTGACTTATTGTTTGATTTTTTTTTGTTTTTTAATACTTCATATTTTTACATTTGTGTTTTTAAATTTTTTTTTAATTTAAAATGTATATATTTTGCTCATTATATTTAATAATTATTTTTAAAATATAAATTAGCAAATTTGTAATTAGCTTATAAGTAAATTTATCTAAACACCTAAGAATTCATCCACTTATCACTTATATAATATTTATTCATTTTAAGTTATAAATCAACTATTTTAAAATACCCAAACATGCACATAATCTGCTTTTGTAATATATGTGTTGACAACTAGTTGTCCGACATGCTCAACAGTATAGTATAAGCTCAATAGTATATGCTGAAATAATACCTTTTGGAGGTCTCTTCATTAAAGAACTCGGTCCTGTTATATTTTTCAGGTATTGTGCAACTATCTCGGTATCCTAATTATAAGTTATTAATCAGAAATAAAAGAAGAAATTAACTTGCGAATAATAGATCCAGACTTAGTATTCTATCCAACAGATAAATTTCCCAGTGAAGGTTTACCACTAATATGTTAATTAGCAAATTCGCGAAAGAAAATTTTCAGTCAGCGGCTAAACTGAATTTATACCTGAATTGACGTTTATTAAAACCTAATACAGGTGCATCAACTGATAGTTTAGCTGATAAAATATGTCCGGAGTTCTTCTCCAAGTTTTTTTTTGAATAATAAGTGAGCTTCAAATGGCAAAAAATGTGCACTTTGTAATGATTTTTGGAATCCAATGAATTTGATTCCTCTTTAATATTGTGTCCCATTAAAGTTCCAAGAGTCGATATTTCGTTGAATAGAAGGCTGGGGAATAAGGAAATGATATAAAGAAGATAGCTCTATTTAAGCTTTCAGAAAGTAATCAAATCTTGAGTCACAACACAAAGGGGAATATTTTTTTTCTTCACTCTTGAACTCTGAATAAACCAAGAATATCCTATTTGCCTGTAGGATGCAGAAAATTTTGAACTTGTTTCAAGTCTCTAGCTATCCTATTTATAGAGAAAAAATCCTCTTAAACCTTTAATTGTAGCTAGAAAATGTACTGGACGATACTCCTTTGGCAGAAAGCTACTTAATCTGATTGCAAATTGTTCGCATTGAATTTCACATGGCAGATATTAGTATTGTGAGCTCACCGCCAATGGAGATTTGCCCTGCTATTCAGCACTACAAATGATCGTAAAACCATCGCTTAATCCATACAACATGCTGTGTCTTTCTTATATGTACTCCATTTGCTTCTACGTTACTAGCTACTTAAAAACTTTCTTCACCTTCGTTTGCTTTCTAAATCTTTAAATAAAATTTTAATGTGTCAAAATGACTTTGTTTTTGTATATTGATCTTGGTAATATGTTAATATATAAGGTGGCTCTGCTAATTCGATGAAAATCCGAATTTATGATTAATAAATGGATAATTGGGATAGTCAATATTTGGGATAATATTCAAGTTTTATTTCCGACTTTAAGTTTTCATATATAGTACAGATGAATTAATTTTTCAAAAATGTACTTTCCATTCAGGATCAATGGATCGAGAGAGCTTCGATAAACTCTCGACATCCTTAATTAAGGTAGGGTGTTTCCTTACGATCTCTTCGGACCCTTAATTATAGGTTCACTACTTAAATTAAATTATTTGTTGATGTAGTCATACCTTTATATGTCTTTAAGTTTAAAGATCTACAAGCAGAAATAGACGAATTACTTAAACTTCTTACAACTAACAATTATCTCCGTGGATCATAATAAAACGTTCCCATATTCAAATTAACAAATAAATGTCCTATACAACCTGAAAATATTATTGCAGATTACTCTCAAAATGTTGTCTTCGTCGAAAACAGCCAAAGACAACAATGTAAAAGAGCAAGTCTAATGCTAAAGCTAAAATGGCTATAGCGATTGCTATAAGTTACAACTAAAAAGTACATTTTGATGCAAAAATAGAACCAACTAATTCTATATTGAACTAAACATTTAATCTATCTCGTACAACTTTCAATTAAAGTACTCCTGCATACATTTCATTTATAGTTAATTAATGATGTGGTAATGATGGTTATAGTCATCTATAGTCTTAAATATAGGACCAACTATCCATTTATGCATTTATTCATCTAAATATAGGTATGCATTTGAGTGATGTTTTTGTGAACTTAGTTCTATATTATAGCTATAGAACCAATTATAGCTATGCATTGGACTTGCTTCAAGTATCAGATTTTCAATGTTGCCGAGTACGGAAGCCTTCATTTTTTTACATTAACAATACCAAGAGCATTTGTAAAGAACTATAGCAACAGTAGGCTGATGTAAATCAGTGCTGCAACAAACTTGAGCTAATGTAACACTAGGGGATCTTGTAGTTGGACTTTGGGCAACACCTTCCACGACTTCTTCAGACAACATTGTGTTGTGACTACTGCAACACGTACGTATTATTTATTAATTATTTCCTCTGTCCCCCTCAATTCTTTACATTGAGAGGATGACACAAAAGTTAAAAAAAGTGTAAATTAATAGGGAAAAATAAGAAAAATGAATAAAGTGGTGAGACCAATCAATATTTAATGTATAAAGTGGGTATAAAGTAGGTATATTGGAGAAAAATGTAGTGTGGATTTTATATTATAAAATGTTACTATTTTTTGTATGTAAAAAAATGAGAAGTACGTACCAAAAATGAAAGTGTAAAAAAATGAGAGGGACAGAGGGAGTATATGACATAGATTCTTTGTTTTATGCACCGGGGTATATGTCATTAGCAACACTTTAAAAAACTACTACAATACTCAAAACTTTAACACTTTTACTTGACGGAACAAGCTCTCTTCTTCTTACTGAAAATTTATTTGGGGCTTTTACTCCTAATCTGTTTCTGAAGGTGTATAATTAGATGAAGGCACATGTTTTATGGTTATAATTAGAAGCTTATTTGATAATATTGTAGCTTGTGTACGTGGTTGACTGGCTCGTCTCCATCATTTTAGAAAAAAAGATTGGTGCATATTCCAAATCAAAATAGAATAATATATATTACACTTTAAATTTATTCCTTCAACATAGATCAGTTCACGTCTTCAATTCTTAACATAAACTCAAAATAAGCTGATTCCGTACTATTTGTGTTCCCAACTTGTTATTCGTTGTACACAGTGTTGTAAAAAGCATGAATCAGAATTAAACCGTCCAGGGATTAATCAGGTAATTGGGAATTAATCGGAATGATTAATCGGATCATTAATCAGAATAAATTTAATAATATTTTGTATATACAATTATAAAATTGTTTCGTTATTTTAACTAAACATATGTTATTATCATATATTTATGCAAATATATTAAAAATGTTATATAATTGTAATAAATAAAATTTTGAAAGTTTAACTTTTCAATTAGAGATCAATTTAAAAGAAAAACTTAAGAGAATTTACGATTTAGGCATCTAAAATTATAATTATATGTACAAAAATAATGTTTTTCCTATTGTTTAATCAAGTTTCTACCTTTTAAATTTTTTATTATTTTTTTTAATTTTACCTATTTTTTACTATTTTTTAATAATTAGCCCGATTGTTTAATCAAGTTTCTACCTTTTAATAATTTGACTGTTTTTATGAAATAATGATTAATTGACCGATTTTCGCTTTCGGTGACCTGCCGTCTAGATTAATCGGCCCGTCGCGGATTTTTAGAACACTGGTTGTACACCACAGTATAAGCTGAATAAATTAGCAATAGAAAAACAGTGTATGCTGAACAGCATATGCTGAAACAATCCCACTGGAGGTCCCATCATGGAACATGGTCCTTCTTCTATTTCATTTTCATCCCCAGCTCGCCAAAGAAATCATCTTACTGGACATGATTTGAAACAGATAATCTTTGTTAAAGCAGTAGAGTATATTTTTTTATCCTCCGCTGTTAATTAGCAATCCTGGTAAAGATTGAAGGTATTACATTCGCAATTTAGCACAAGAAATTGTATTCGCTCTGTAGGTAACCTAAATCTATGTTATTGAATGAATGTCTGACAAATCTCCGTACAGGTGCCTCACCGATGGTTCAAGTACATGTCCACTTTTTTTCCATTTTATGCGAGTCAGTAGAACTACTCGTACTGCAATAGATACATGGAAAACAAAGAAGGCACTTGAGTGAATCACATTTCATATGATACTTGAATGAGATATCAGTTAATTATATGGCCAAAACCTACCACCAAATATGAACTCAATTATATGAAGAAATGTAATCAGAAGATAAAAATAAGAATATGTAGATATTAGAATAAGAATATAAGAAAGGTGATCAAAATTCTTATACTATATTTTGTGAAGACTATAGAGTGAGCATGAAATGTGTATGAGTGAGTTCACCGAATATAATTGAGAAAAGGCGATGGACACTTTTACGTTCGCTGTCCTCATTTTCCTCCATAAAATCTATAACTTTTATTAATAAGTTAAACCTTTTTTAACATTGGTTAGCACTTTTTTTTGGTTCCATCCTGTTTTTGGTTTCACCCCTAATTTGTTTTTTTTTTAAATTTATTTTTCTAAAAAATATAATTATCTAACCTAAAATAGAATATAGTATACTCTAAACTCCTATTTCATGTAGTAGAATTATTATAGCCTAAACTTACCTAGTAGAATTTTATGTTATTTTTAAATTATTTTTGTTTATAACTTTTATTAATAAGCGAAACCTCTTTTTAACATTGTACCAAATTTGGTTCGCACCATTTTTTGGTTTCACGCCTAAGATCCTAAAAATCCTATATCACATTGAATTCTATGTTATTTTTTGTTTTTCTTAAAAAATAAAATCCAATTTCACATAAAAATTCAATATCACATAGAATTCTATGTTGTTTTTAAAAATATATATAAATCTAAAATATATTATAATATTATTATTGTAGTAAAATATATTATGTTATTATACCCATAAGCGTCACAATCAGATCACCCATCAGATCCAATTATAATCACTAGGTTGTTCAATCAAGATACTAACTTTATATCACAAAATAATATTAATATCAAGATACTAACTTTATATCACAAAATAATATTAATCTAAAATATATTATAATATTATTATTGCACTAAATATATTATATTATTATTATACCCACGTCACAATCAACCACCCACCAGACCCGATTATCATCCCTTAGTTGTTGAATCAACATAATAATCACAATCTATTTTATACTTTTATACCCCTCAATTTGTAATCTAATCAACCTGTGTACGAGCATCTCGCAACACTCAAAACTCTAAGTATCATTCTCCTCCTAAATCTCTTCAGTATATTTTGAGTATAATTCTTAATTTCATGTTGATCAAGTTGGAAATATGTGCAAATTCTTTTTTTTTTTTTAATTATTTTGAACTCCAACAATAATTTGTTCCCACAACATTGAGTTTATTTACTTGACTATATTGAAACCTGTATAAATTTATAACCTTCGTCTCAAAAAAATAATTATTTTAATGAGGTTATTAATTTATCGATTAATGAATATTTTATTATTTTATTGATAAATTCATATTTATTAATTTATACAATATTTTACATCAAATATTTTATTACTCAATATATTATAAAAGCAATCACAATAATTAAAATATGTATTGATACATATTTTTGATACATGTATTAAAATTAATAAATTCATGTACCAAAAAATAGTTAATTATATGTTCTGAATTTATAATTTATAGATGCACACCCTTTGTTGATATTTAAAAAAAACATTCTCATGCACATCTTAAACTCATGAGGATTACTTTTTTTTTATAGGATGTGCACATAAATCAACAGTGTGCATATATCACCTCTCCTAATTAATTGGTTTATGTAGCAAAAATAATGTAAATGTTTGTAAATTCCATCATATATACACCGAATATACTTAATGCTCTGTCATAAAATTAGAGATAAAATTGTATTTTATTTTTATGAAAAGAGGAATAGTTAATCGTAAAGATTTAATTTAGCAAAATTAACTAAATAGTATCCAAGAATTATGTGCAATGTATAAAAAATTATTATATTTAATGAATTATAACTTTATATTTTTAATGAGGTTATTAATTTATCGATTAATGAATATTTTATTATTTTATTGATAAATTCATATTTATTAATTTATACAATATTTTAAATCAAATATTTTATTACTCAATATATTATACAAGCAATCACAATAATTCAAATATGTATTGATACATATTTTTGATACATGTATTAAAATTAATAAATTCATGTACCAAAAAATAGTTAATTATATGTTCTTAATTTATAATTTATAGATGCACACCCTTTGTTGATATTTAAAAAAAAACATTCTCATGCACATCTTAAACTCATCAGGATTACTTTTTTTTATACGATGTGCACATAAATCAACAGTGTCACATATACACCGAATATACTTAGGGTCATTTGTTTATGTCTTAACTGAACTTATTTTAATGATTAAGAAATTAAGATCGTTTGGTTTTTGTTTCTTCCTTTCTTAAGCGTTAAAATTCCTAAGAAACTTTCTTTTGAGTCATTTTACTAGTTATTTCAACACTAAACACACATCAAGACATACATATATGTTTCTTATTTGATTTTGCCATAAAAATAATTATATAATATATTTTCTTAAAAATGTAATATTTCAATATTATGAATTTTTTAGCATAGAAGTTGTTTAAATTTTCTATTAAATAAAATTATAAATATCTAAAAATTATGTAATTTTCACCTAATTCAAATTTTAGATATTGATAAAACTTTGCAATCTATTGATGCTAATATATTATTGTTTTAATTAAATAATTTGTATGATATTACTGAATCATGAGAAAAAATTACACCATTCAAATATTTTGTTAAGTTATGTACCAAATAATATTATTCATTAAGTATTCAGATTAATAAATCATTCAGATATTTTAATGATTAAGAAATTTATATTCAGATTTGCCAAATGAGCCCTTAATGCTCTCTCATAAAATTAAAGATAAAATTGTATTTTATTTTTATGAAAAGAGGAACAGTTAATCGTAAAGATTTAATTTAGCAAAATTAACTAAATAGTATCCAAGAATTATGTGCAATGTATAAAAAATTATTATATTTAATGAATTATAACTTTATATTTTTAGTGGGCCTTAAGAACTTTTGTAAATTTTATTATCTTATGTATTTAGAAATAATATTAATTTATCATATTGACCCAAGTCGGGATTTTTTTTTATTAATTTATCAATATTTATTTATCGAGATTTTACTGTATATCTTAATGGAGCTTGAATGCGGTAATTCATGTTTAATTTCTCATCAATACACGCATAATTTGCAATATGAGAAGTGGGTAAGTAGTATTATAGGTGGAGAATGTTAGAGTCTCCAAAATTGTTCCCGAAACCATTCCCGAATGATGAGTTGTCAAAATATTATTGGCACTTCTCTCATAAATGAGTGGGGCTCATCGTGCATAGATATGAATCTCACAAATAAAAATACTTCATGTGTCATTCTAAAACATATTTGAGATCCAATTCGGGGTACGTATCATTGGCCATTATATTATTATAAGTAAAATAGATAATTATTTATATTGGTGGCCATCTAAAATTTGCATCGTAATTCTAATTAATTTATTATAACCTTAATACCTTATATATATTATATAATTAATTTAAATTTTTAAATAAATTAACTAAGGGCCGGTTATCATCTAGTTTTAATAACTTCTAAATCACTTGATCGTATGGTACCCTATTATAGGATATACCAAACAGCGAGTAGGATATGCTGAGAAATCCTGCAGAGTGTTACCTTTATCCTGCAATAATCTGTCATGTACAAAACTTTCAGTATTAGTATGGACCAATGAAGTGTCCAATGAAAAGCAAAACCATCTTTTTATAAGTCCCCCCATATTCTCTCTGGATATTATGCTTTTCTCGGCTACAGAATGATTTACGCTGAATAATATCAAATATTATATCTTTTCAGGATTCCATACTTTTAATGTAATTCCTACAAATGACAATGTCACCAAATTTAAGAGCATTAATATATCAGAAATTAGTAAGAAGTAACCCTAGATTTCACTTGATTATATATCCAACCTTAATATCTCATCGGTACTTCTAACATTTTATCTCCACAATCTCAACTCTGGTGGGTTAAAAATAACCCTAAATACATAATTAATATTGCATTAATTAAACCTAGATGGTCCATAAATAAGGCCCGAAACTCTAATTAAATATTATTTTCGTAATTAATATTTGGGCTATAAGTACAACCTATATTAGAAGACGTTCAATACAGGCTTGTTCTAATACTAGTTGGCTTGTTTCAATACACGTCCGTTATGATATGGAAACAACTCCTATAAGAAAGGATCTAGAATGTATCCTTATCCACTGTCAAGGATAAGACTTATCCTTCAAGAAAGTCAATACTTATCCACTGTCAATGATAAGACTTATCCTTTAAGAAAGTCAATATTTATCCACCGTCAAGGATAAGACTTATCCTTCAAAGAAATCAATACTTATCAATTAGGCTTTTAAACGCCTATATAAAGGGTCTGACCCCTCATCCTAGAATTACGTTTTGGACACAGCTCCATACGTCATCTACAGCGTTTTAGACTTCATCCTCGAATAAGGACATACAAGTCACTACGTCCTTGGTGTGCCCCTGCCGTCATAGCCCCGAGGGCAACACCAAGAACTACGTTTTTATTGGCTTGATTCTCTAAACACTAGAGATACGTAGACATCTTGTTAGGACCGAGTTAGTCCCCGACAACAAGAGCAGCCATTAAAGCTCGAAGCTCCCAAACCCTAGCAATAAATATATGTATTAAATACACCCTAGATTTTATTCCATAACATTTGGCGCCTTCTGTGGGAAGACAACATCAACCATCGCAAACACACGAAGAACAAGTCGAGATACTCAAACTTCTGAGGAGCTTCCTATCACCTCTGAGGCTGATGCTCACGGAAATCAACCACCGCCAACTACTGGCACTCAAGGGACGAATATCCCCACCAACACTCAAGGACCGGAAATCCCGATTTCGGTTGAAGGGACGAATCCCCTACAAATGGTCGTTCATGGATCTAATCCACAAGAGACCACTCTCCAGCAACCAATCTCTCACTGCTCATGAATGCACCAAGTGGCCTTCAACTCCATACTACGGATCTTCCCCAATACGCAACTCAAACTCTTGGGATGCCAATCTATGGCATGCCCCCTCGACCCCTGGCGGGCGGTAGTGGTCTCAATCCCACTTACCATGAGGCATATGTTCCTCCTTAAATACAAGGTCTGGGACCCCAAAATCAACAAACTCAAACTCGACGGACCCCTTTGATTCAAGACTACTCGGGTCCCTATACTGAGGACGAGAATTATTCAACTGGAGAAGAGAGGGATGTTTCCCCAAGGAGGAGACGTTCTTCCCAAACAAATCGGGAACAACCCCAAACTAC
Source organism: Heracleum sosnowskyi (assembly GCA_030848705.1). Lineage (NCBI taxonomy): Eukaryota > Viridiplantae > Streptophyta > Magnoliopsida > Apiales > Apiaceae > Heracleum > Heracleum sosnowskyi. Next base: position 330,727 of record JAUIZM010000046.1, on the reverse strand, counting down.
TAAGGAAAGAATTGCGGCCCATGAGGCAGAGGCTGCAAGGCTCAAGAAATTACTAGCAGAGCAGAAGGCCGCAAAAGCACAAAGACAAGCAACTGAAAGAGTCCCGATAATCAACCTAGACCCAACACCGAGAAGAACCAAGAGGGTTGAAGCCCCAAGGGGTGATCCTAGTGTTTTGTTGCCCCTAGGATATCCTGATGATTCTACACCATCGTTTACTCAAGACATTGTGAAAGCTAACAAATCTAGGAAATTTAAGATGCCAACGATCAAAGCTTATGATGGAACGGGGGATCCCGCAAATCACGTAAGAACCTTTTCTAATGCACAGCTGTTGCAGCCAACCAATGATGCGGTCAAGTGTAGGGCGTTTCCACAAACCTTGGCAGGCATGGCCCAACGTTGGTATAGCCGTCTACCTCCCAATTCCATTGGGTCTTTTAAGGAAGTAAGCAAAGCATTCGTCAATCAATTTGTTAGAGGAAGGGTGCACGAGAAGAGTTCTGCATCACTCATTGGAATCCAGCAAGGAAAGAATGAAGCTTTAAGGGATTATATCAACCGATTCACCCGGGAGGCTCTGAAAGTCCCGAACTTAGAGGACAAAGTAGCTATGATAGCTCTGCAACAAGGAACCACTGATGATCACTTCAAAATATCATTGGCAAAACATCCACCCGAGAGCATGCTGAAGCTCCAAGATAGAGCCGGAAAGTACATCAAGGCTGAAGAAAGCATGAGAAAGTATGAACCCACTGCTGGTGGCAGTGGAAATTCAAAGAAAAGAAAAGAAACTCACGAGTACGACGTCAAGGAAAAGTTTCCCAGAACGTCAAAGGATTCTGATTCTCCACCCAAGAGGAAAAATTCTGGGCCAAATTTTACGGAGTATGCAAGATTAAACACTCCTAGGAGCCAAATTCTGATGGAAATAGCAAAGGAGGAGGATCTCCGATGGCCGAAGCCACTAAGGACTGATATGTCTAAACGGAATCAAAACCAATTTTTTCGGTTCCACAAGGAAGTCGGTCATGACACGGATGATTGTAGACAACTAAAGGATGAGATCGAGTTTTTGATACAAAGAGGAAAGCTCAATAAATTCACTAAGGATGGAAATCAAGGGAGTCAAAGAGGAAATTATGAAAGGAAGGACTATGACAGAAGGGACAACGATCAAGATCGAAATCCCAAGCCCCGAGGGCCGGTAATCAACATGATATTCGGAGGGCCAACTGCTGCTGGGTCCTCCCGAAACTCAAGAAAGGCTTATTTTCGAGAAGTAATGACTGTGGTGGGAGAAGCACCGAAACATGCCCGAATAGAAGTATCAATAGGTTTTGATGATTCAGATCTGGAGGGAGTGAAGTTTCCCCACGATGATCCCTTAGTCATCGTACATGTGATAGGGAATTTGGAAACAAAGAGAGTTTTGGTCGACAGTGGAGCCTCATTGGACATCTTGTTCCATGATGCTTTTATCAAGATGAGCTATACTGACTCTCAGTTGACACCCTCAAATATGCCCATATATGGATTCAATGGAGTGGAGTCGAAGGTGGAAGGCACTATCCAACTCCCAATGACAATGGGACAAGGGTCGAATACGTCTACTCAGATGTTAAACTTCATATTTATAAAGGCAACTTTGACCTACAATGCAATCCTGGGAAGGACGGGTCTTCATGCGTTCAAGGCCGTTGCCTCATCTTATCATCTGAAAATCAAGTTCCCAACGAGGAATGGAATTGGTGAAGAACGGGGAGACCAAAAGATGGCAAGAAGCTGTTACGTAGCCGCGTTAAGGCCTGATGGAATCGGGGGGCAGGTTCTCCCCATTGAAGACATGGATACTAGTGAAAATGAGGACCGAAGAGGGAAATCAGCTGAGGATTTAATCCCAATTCCCTTAGTCTCTGAAGAACCGGAGAATGTGACTTATGTTGGAGCACTATTGCCTGAACCCTTGAAAAGCAAGCTCATATCTTTTCTTCAAGAGAACAATGACGTTTTTGCTTGGACAGTGGCTAACATGCCAGGGATTGATCCCCAATTGATAATCCACAAACTGAATGTAGATCCCGAAAGGAAGACAATGAAACAGAAGAAGAGAAATTTTGCTCCAGAAAGGCAAGAGGCCATTAAACAAGAAGTAGAAAAGCTTCTGGAGGTCGAGTTCATTGAAGAGATACAATTCCCAGAATGGTTGGCTAACCCAATGTTGGTCAAAAAGGCCAATGTAAAATGGAGGATGTGTGTGGATTTCACTGATTTGAATGGTGCATGTCCTAAGGATTGTTTTCCCTTACCAAGGATTGATGCCCTAATAGATGCCACAGCTGAGCACGAGATGCTGAGTTTCATGGATGACTTTAGTGGATACAACCAAATCAAAATGCACAAAGATGACATATCCAAGGTATCATTCATCACTAACTTTGGTGTTTTCTGTTATCTAGTCATGGCATTTGGACTTAAGAATGCAGGGGCAACATACCAAAGATTGGTGAACAAAATTTTTGAAAACCTGATTGGAAAAACCATGGAGGTCTATGTGGATGACATGTTGGTTAAAAACCTCGATAAGGCCGATCATATAAACCATCTACGGGAAGCGTTTGAAGTGCTGATGCACCACAAGATGATGTTGAATCCAGCTAAGTGTGCCTTTGGTGTAGGCTCGGGAAAGTTTTTAGGCCTGATGGTTTCCAAGAGAGGAATCGAGGCTAATCCCGACAAAATCAAAGCAATTCTAGACATGGAACCACCACGGACTGTCAAAGATGTCTAGAAACTAACGGGAAGAGTGGCAGCATTGGGAAGATTCATCTCCAAGTCAGGAGAGAAGTGCTTACCTTTCTTTAAAGCACTCAAGAACGTGAAAATTTTTGAGTGGACAACTGAAAGCCAAGAGTCCTTTGAGGCCCTGAAGAAATACATGGCTGAGGCACCACTGTTGGCAAAGCCAAAGCCAGGAGAAATTCTCTATTTGTACTTGGCGGTTTCTAATACAGCCCATGGAGCCGTTTTGGTAAAAGAAGAATTGAAGGTTCAGAAACCCATCTACTACGTAAGTAAGATTCAACATGGGGCAGAAATAAACTACTCTACGACAGAGAAGTTTGCCTTAGCCTTGAGAATGGCCTCAAGAAAGCTACGCCCATACTTCCAGGCACACAAGATAGAGGTCTTAACCAATCAGCCTCTAAGAAACATCTTGCATAACCCTCAAGTTAGTGGAAGGTTGATCAAATGGGCTATTGAATTGGGAGAATTTGACATCAAGTACAAGCCTCGAACGGCCATAAAAGCTTAAGCACTCGCTGACTTCATGGTTGAATGCACTATTGACAACCAGGAAGTCGGGGGCAGGAAGTGATATATGAAGACAAGAAAGATGAAGACATGGTGTCCAAAGAGTGTAGGGTGCTCTATTTTGATGGAGGATCAAAAACAAAATAAAGTGGAGTAGGTTTGGTGCTACAAAGTCCTGATGAATTTCTCATAGAATACGCACTAAAACTAGACTTCCCAACGACAAACAATGAAGCTGAGTACGAAGCCCTGATAGCTGGCTTAGGGTTGGCTGGAGCCTTAAGAGTTAAAACCCTGAAAGTGTGTGGAGACTCGAGGCTAGTGGTTTCCCAAGTAAATGGGGAGTTTGAAGCCAGAGATGAAGTCATGGCCAGGTACCTAAAACTTGTCAAGGCCATCATGACTCAGTTTGATGAATGCTATGTGGAACACATTCCAAGGGAAGAGAACATGAAGGCCGATGCCTTGCCTAAGTTTGCCTCTTCTGAAATTGAAAACTATGCAGGAAGTGTATACTTCCAAGTCTTGAAGACCCTGAGCATCAATGGAAAGTTGGTAGCACCTATTGATGTTGCCAACTGTTGGATGGATCCCATCAAATCTCATCTGGAAACTGGGTGGTTACCCAACGACACTTTAGAAGCACGAAAGTTATATGTGAGAGCACTAAGGTATACCCTGATTGAGGGAATCCTATACAAAAAGTCTTTCATTGTTCCATATCTGATATGTTTGAGACCCCAAGAGGCAGAATTGGACCTAAGGGAAGTACATGAAGGAATTTATGGGCAAAACTTGGGGGGCAGAGCCCTTGCTCATAAAATCACTCGTCTAGATTTCTATTGGCCAAGCATACTTGCAGATGCTAAGGGCTACGTGAAGAAATGTGAACGGTGCCAAAAGAATGCACCAGTGGTTAGACAACCCCCAAAGATGATGACATCCATAAACTCACCTATCACATTCGCCATGTGGGGAATGGATATACTTCACCAAGTAGCAATCGACTACTTCACCAAGTGGATTGAGGCTAAGCCTTTAGCCATGATAACCACCAAGCAGGTGATGCATTTTTTCTGGGAAAATGTGATATGCAAATATGGGATTCCGGGAATCTTGGTCACAGACAATGGAACTCAGTTCAACAATGATGAATTTAAGAAGTATTGTGACGAGAATGATATCAAGTTACGCTTCACTTATGTTGCCCATCCTCAAGCAAATGGGAAAGCTGAGGTTGCCAATCGAATTATCCCGGATGGACTGAAGGAAAGAGTTGAACGCTCTAGAAACACTTGGGTAGACGAATTGCTCCCCATATTATGGGTATATCGTACTACTTGTAAAGTCACCACTGGAGCAACCCCCTTTCTACTGGCATATGGGGCAGAGGCAGTGGTTCCAGTGGAGATTACTCACACATCTCCAAGAATCGAAGCTTATGAGACAGAGACAAATGAAGAAGGCATGAGGCTAGCCTTAGATCTAATTGATGAAGTTAGAGATGAGGCAAATGCTAAAGTAGTTGAACATCAAAAAAGGGCATCTTTCTACTATAACCTAAGGGTTAAAGAGAGATTATTCCGTCAAGGAGACTTAGTCCTCCGAAAGATTGAAGCATCCGGGGTTGGACAGAAAAGAAAATTAGCCCCTAATTAGGAAGGGCCCTACAAAGTCAATAATGTGTTTGGACGAGGCTCATATAATCTAGAAACCCTCGAAGGGCATGAGGTACCAAAGACTTGGCATGCCTCAAACTTAAAAGTTTATTATGTTAAGTGCATCCTAAAAGGATCCGCTAGTAGGACAAGTAGAAATAAGGTTCGATGAAATCATGAGCTTCCTAGAAAGAAGATGAAGGTTTGAACCCGTTTAACATCCTCAAAGCTTTGCCAAGACAAACTACAAATGAATGCAAATGAAAGAAAACAAAATATGCATGACAACTGCACAAATAGAGTTGAATACAACGAACCCCGAAGGGTGAATGTTGCTAATAAACATACAAAAGAAAGCCAAAGATGCCTATTGTTAATTAGCAAAAAATTTAAGCTCAGGAGAAGTTTGATATGATAGACTTGAGAATGAATCACTACGAGTGCAGGCATCAGTAAGAACTCGTATGGGTGAAGGGTTGAAACCCCAGAAAACTAAGACAGTCAGTCAAAACCCCATCATTCGATATGTTCAATGAAAGGCTTGAAGCCAAAACAAGACGGTATAAGACATAAAAGGCTTATGCAAATGTCAAGCTAGCCTGGAAAAAGGCAAAATCGTCGTAAATGTGTAGGTCGCTCCACACTTTACACCAAGACGATACTCGTGAAACACTAGTGTATATTAAAATCCCCAAAAAAGGGTAGTAAGTCCCAAGTAAGGGATAAAAAGACCCCAAGTCTCGAAAAAGACTGGTATAACTTCTATGAAATCCTAGTGCATTGTCATAGAAGTTGGGGGGCAAATGATATGGGTTAAAAATAACCCTAAAGACATAATTAATATTGCATTAATTAAACCTAGATGGTCCATAAATAAGGCCCATTAATAAGGCCTGAAACTCTAATTAAATATTAATTTCGTAATTAATATTTGGGCTAGAAGTACAACCTATATTAGGAGACGTCCAATACAGGCTTGTTCTAATACAAGTGGGCTTGTTTCTATACAAGTCCGTTATGATATGAAAATAACTCCTACAAGGAAGGATCTAGAATTTATCCTTATCCACTGTCAAGGATAAGACTTATCCTTCAAGAAAGTCAATACTTATCCACAGTCAAGGATAAGACTTATCCTTTAAGAAAGTCAATACTTATCCACCGTCAAGGATAAGACTTATGTTTCAAAGAAATCAATACTTATCCATTAGGCTTTTAAACGCCTATATAAAGGGTCTGACCCCTCATCTCAGAATTACGTTTTGGACACAGCTCCATACGTCATCTACAACGGTTTAGACTTCATCCTCGAATAAGGACATACAAGTCACTACGTCTTTGGTGTGCCCCTGCCGCCATAGCCCCGAAGGCAACACCAAGAACTACGTTTTTATTGGCTCGATTCTCTAAACACTAGAGATACGTAGGCATCTTGTTAGGACCGAGTTAGTCCCCGAGCAGCCATTAAAACTCGAAGCCCCCAAACCCTAGCAATAAATATATGTATTAAATACACCCTAGATTTTATTCAATAACATCTCCTGAAAATTAGAAATTTCACCAAGAAATGGTATAATTTTTGCAGTTGGCTAGCTTGGAGGCAAAGAATAAAGAAGGTGACACATGAAATCAGGAGTATGCCGTTAAAATGTTAAATTTATGTTATATATATATATATGTTCATACTAGCTACCATAATCTTAAAAATTTTGTCCATGGCATTGTATGAAATATAGCCCTTTTCTCCTGTCAAGAGAAGGTTAAAATATATAATTTCAGTGGATGCATGAGTGTGTAAAAGTATTTAAATTTCTGCAATATAACATTACATGACCAACATACTTAAATTAAATGGTATAACTTTACTATTTTCTTATTATTGTTTTAGTTTTTACGGGCTTATAACCTGTGCTAAGTTCGGGCCGCATGAGCGGACATTAAAATATTAATATTGATAAATTACTGATAATGTTATTAAATTATACGTAAAGAATTGAATGAATATTATTAAAATATACGTGTTTGTAAAGAATTGAATGATACAAATATATAATAAATAAATTGTATTTAATTATGTAATTACGGACAATCGATTACGTAGTTGTAAGGAATCAACTGTAAATGGAGCTAAAGAATTTAAAATAAATAAATAAATCTTGTATAATTATGTATTTGCAAGGAATATGAAGCTAAAGAAAGTAAATAAATATGGTCTATTTACGTAATTGCAAATTTGGTAATTTGGTACTATTACATGTCATTAAACATTATTTTCTTTATTAATAAAGAGGATATGTTTCATGTCTGTTGCTATTGGTAGGTTGATCAAGTTATATTTTAATGAATTTTGCTAATTATTTCTGCTTCATTTGACTTGTATTTAATTCTTCAAATTATAATATTCCATTTTGATAGAGCAAGTTTTCACGAAAAATTCGATAATATCTTCTAGAGTGAGCTACTTGAAACTTGGCCAATATAGTGTTTAGGATCCACAGAACAGTTCATATCATCGACACACCAAGAGCAGAAATATCGTGTTTACCTGAATTACCGGGTAATACTCTATTGGCAGTAGACACTACCTAATTAAACTGCTGATATCTTGAAGAAGATATTAGTACATTGCGCACTGCCAAAGGAGATTTTCCCTGCAATTCAGGGTTACAAACAGATAGCAGAATCGGGATAGAAGAGATCAATAATAATTATATCCTAGGATAATTTTTACTACAGGTATGTGATTTATATTATATTTATCAAAGTAGCAAGTGCACATTCCTTATGTTAGATTAGGAGGTTGTACCAGCAGTTGGACGAGGAGTTGCGAAGATTAGGTACAAAGTTTTTCCAAATAGTGATGACCGGGTATCTCAAGCCTTGTGGGAGTTGTATATCCAGATGATAGAAGAGATGACTACAACTTTTCTTGATGAATACAAAAACCTCATTTTAATTAGTCTTTTCTAGGGCATGGGAGTAGTTTAAATTAATGTTCGCTAACATACCACCAGATTAAATTTGAATTTGTGTATCATTTTTGTAAAGACTTACATTTTTAAAAAAAGATTTTGTGGAATAATGATCCTTACGCGTATCCTTAGTTTCACAATACTGCAAGCTATAATCACAATAAAGCTAGATCGAAAGAAATGGCACATTAAGACGAAGAAATTAAAAACATGATGATGATCTCGATGATGACCACCTTTTTCCATACACGAGTTTAAAACATTTTGTATATATGTTCGCACAGTATACATGTAACTTCATCATTTGTATTCTGTTACAATGTAGTTTAGATCGTTTACTTTTATAAAGTTTATTTTGCAATCTTTATAATTGCTTGGCTTACAAAATTCGGACTCCGTTTCATGAAACAAATTAAGATTAAAAATTTGACTTGTTGCCTTACTTTTTTTCAATTTATATCTTAAAAATCTTAAATATTAAAAGAACATATTAGAATTTGATCAAGTCTGCCCTATATATTTTAGCAACGCCAGTAATTTTTGTAGGGCTGTAAACGAATAAAGCCGAGCCGAGTTTTATCCGAATCGAGCCGGACTTGATTTTTTTTTTTTAAAACGAACCGAGTCGAGCCGAGCCGAGTTTCTTAATAGAAAAAAGTGATGTTCAAGATCGGCTCGTTAAAAAACGAGCCAAACACGAGTTTGTTCACGAACATTTCGAGTCGAGCCGAACACAAATCGAACTCGAGTCGTACTTTTATACTCAACCAAATCTAATTTTTAAAATTACTTACTCGATTTACAATCTCACGCCTAAAATCACATCTTAAGAATACACGATTATCTTTGAATTTCAATACTAAAAGTTAATTTATTTTCTTCTAATAATCATATTAGGTTAATATTTGTATTTATGAGTAATCAAACATTACTCACTTCACCTAATAACAATAGTTAAAATAAAACAATTTTATCACTAAGTTAGAGCCTCTTTATTTTGGCTCTTAACTTCAGATTTGAGGAGTTTTACAACTTTTTTTTCTGCAAGATACTTTTATTAATCTTAAATTCACTAAAAGTCTCATCTTTCTCCTCAATTTTAAGAGGTACGAGCCACTTTTAAATAATATTATATAATAAACTAATATGACAAACTATCTTTCTCTATTCACTTTCTTTTGTAATTTTATGAATGCAACTTATAAATTTTAATAATGAAAAACTAATTTGGATTGGATATAAAGAGTTTAACTTTTGGTAGTACGTTGATGTTATACATTTTAGATATAACAAATACAATTTTTATTCAACCACAAAATAACCAAAATAGATCGCAATTAAGTTTTATTTAACATATTCAAATTGTTAAGAATATTATAAAATTCTCAAATTTATACTCCCTTCGTCCCCCTCAATTCTTTACATTGAGGGGACGGCACGAAGGTTAAGAAAAAATGTAAATTAATAGGGAAAAGTAAGAAAAATGAGTAAAGTGGTAGGACCAATCAATATTTAATGTATAAAAGGGGTATAAAATAGGTACAGTGGAGGAAAATAGTGAATGTGATTGGATTTTATATTATAAAATGTTACTATTTTTGGTATATAAAGAAATGAGAGGGACGTACCAAAAAAGAAAGTGTAAAGAAATGAGAGGGACAGAGGGAGTAATTAGTTAAACGAATCGAGCCGAGTTTAACGAGTTCGAGCTGCGCTCGAGCCGATCCCGAGCAAAACGAGCCGAGTTCGAGTCGAACAAGTATAAAGCTTGGCTCGAGCTCATTTACTAACCGAACACATTTTCATGTTGAAGCTCGTGTTCATTTAGTAAACGAACCGAGCCGAGTCCATCTAAAACAAGGTGAGCTCGAGTTTTGTTCATGAACGGCTCTTTTCGCTTACGTCCCTAAATTTTTCCCATGGTTTACTAGGTACATGATGCTCTATTGAAATTGGTCCGTAATATTTTTTGCATGGGAACGCGTTTCTAAATTTTCATTGCTAGCATCATTAGGGCTGTTCACGAACCGAGCCGAGCCGAGTTTTGACGTAAACAAGTCGAACTTTATTTTTTTTTCTAACGAACTGAACCAAGCCAAGCTTTTTAATCGCACAAAAATATATGTTCGAGCTCAAGCTCATTAACTAACGAGCCGAATTGCACATGAGCCGTTCTCGACCAGCTCGGCAAGAATTAAATTTATACACACAAACAGTCCAATTTCTTTTGTCCTAACAAAATAAAACTTTGTTTTATCCAAGCCCAACCCAGTTCTCTAAAGTCTAAACAACTAAACCCAAGGCCTGCATTCGTTCATTCACAATATCTCATCTTTTCATATACAATTCACACGCCTAAATTCCCCAAATACCTAAATTTTTATGGCATACGTGCTGATAATTAAAAGATGTAATCTTTGAAAGATTGCAAACTTTGGAAACCTATGGTCGAAGATATATATACAAAGAGGGGTTCGAAGACTAGATTGCAAGAACCTTTCTCGGGGAGATGGTCGATACCATTGACGGTGAGGTAATTATAAGTTTGAATGGTGATAATTGGTCTGGTGTAGAAGAACAATAAATACACCCACAATCTATTTTGATTTTAAAGTTTAATTTGAAAGTGTATATGTTGATTTTGTGATGCTTTGATGTTCTGACTAAGGGATGTAAATATATTGTGCCCAGGTGACTCTGTGTGAGTTGGATATTTTATATATGAATATTGTATATATAAAGGATATATGTTTTTTTTTCGAGTTTTAACGAGCCGATTTAGAGCGGAACAATTTTGAGTCGAGTCAGAGCTGAGCTCCTTAACGAGCCGAGCTCGAGCTTTTTCGCAAATAACTCGGTTCGTGAATAGCTTAGTTCGTGAACAGCCCTAGGCACCATATGCTTTGGTTGAAAACAATATTATGACCTTTTTTGGCTAAACTAATACTATGGCCTTTTTTCATTGTCAAGGATCATGATCTAAATTATTTTTATTTTTGCTAAAATAACACTATATCCGGAAAGTACAAATGCAGGGATCAGAATTGTACTTTCCCATTGACCCCTCTAGTAATGTGGAACAAGTATAAAAAACACGTGTTAATTAATCAACATTAGAATTATCAGGATGGTAATGAGGTTGGTTTTTAGAATCTTCCGAGAGGATAATATTATGAGGTAGATATTTTTGTGGAAGTAAAAATACAAGAAACTATTATTCTTAATTACACACTTAATTTTTTGAGCTTCATGACTTAGACTAAATAAATACTTGCGATAAACTTTTAAAAATCTGTTCGTACAAAACATTATTAGCATAAATACACTTTTCCGATGAGTCAATATATGTGGCATATGCTTCGCTTGGTTAAAATTAATCAATTTTTCACATATCTCTTAGACTCTTACATCTTGAGACATTAGACAACCACAACCCAGAATTGTCCGGCCCCATCAATACCGAAGGAAAAGAAATCTGCATATTCCCGACTAAAATAAAAGAAGATGACACTTTAATTTGATTAAACTTCCCGTCCTCCGTTCTCAACATAAACCAAAAATAATCTGCTTTTGTAGTAACAGGATATGCGCAACAGTGTAAGCTCAACAGCATATCCTGAAATAATTCCTTGGGAGGTCTCTTCATTAAAGGACTCGGTCCTGTTATCTACCTATCACTTACCCTGCAAAGAACATGAATATTATCAGAATTAATAGAAAGGGTCCTAAGTTAACAGGAAAAGATTAAAAGAAAGGGTCCTAAGTTAACAGGAAAAATAATCGAAGAACTTAACTTGAATTGTGAATAACAGATCCAGATTTAATCTAGTAATGTCAGTCCAACAGATTAATTAACTTCTCAGTGATGGTTTACCGTTAATATTGTATTTCAGCAAATTGGCAAAAGAAATTTATATATTTACTCAATGACGGGACCGATTTTAAGAAAACTTAATCCATGTGCATCGACCAATAGTTCAGCTGATCAAATATGTCCCGAGTTCTTTTCCATGTTTAAAAAAAAAAAATAAGTAAGATGCAAATGGCAAAAAAAATGAGCACATTGTAATGATTTTTGGAATCCAATGAAGTTCACTCCTCTTCCAGAAATTGTGTCCCATTGAAATTACAAGAGTTGATTTTTTGTTGAATAGATGGCTAGGGAATCAGGAAAAGATAGAAAGAAGACAGCTCTATCTAAGCTTTTTAGAAAGTAACCAAATCTTAAAGTCATAACACACTGGAAATATTTTTCTCGTTTTCTTTTTTGACTCTTAAACTCTGAATAAACCTAGAATATCCTATTTGATGCAGCAAATTTTGAACTTGTTTCAAGTCTCTAGCTACCCTATTTATAGAGAAATCCTCCAAACCTTTAATGTAGGCAAGAAAATGTAACTACTGGGCAATACTTTATTCACTACAATAAATCTGACCAATTATGACGGAAAACTTATGGCGGAACCACTGGGCGCCAAACTTATGACGGAATTACAAATCTGTCGTAAATGTGACCATTTACGACGAAAAACTTATGACGAAATTGTTGGGCGCGCCGAACTTATGAAGGAATTACAAATCCGTCGTTAATCTGACCCTTTACGACGAAAAATTTACGATGGAATTTTTGGCTGCGCCGAACTTATGACATAATTACAAATGAAAAACATTTATGTCGTAAGTTAATTATTTTATTAATAAAATTTAGCGCCAAAAAATTAGGGAAAAAAAGTAAATCTGTCCACGATGTCGTTTTTAACTTAGGACGAATATTTATTCCATCGTAAGTTAAATATTTTAATATTTTATTCTCATTAAATTTAAGTGAAAAATTAATTAACATTTTTTAAGAAAAACGTTGTCGTTCTTAACTTACGACGGATATATATTTCGTCGTAAGTTCAATATTTTAATATAATCTCTTTACAACTAAATGTAATTAAAATAAAAATACTTTTATATCTCGAAAAGACATAGTTTTAAAATAAATATACGACGATTTTTCCGTCATAAAAGAGTTGTTGGGGTTGTAAATTCAAAATTTTCCCAAAAACATTTGGCGGTAAATTAAAAATGTTCCCAGAAAAATAGGCGGGAAATTCAAATTTTTGGAGTCCAATAACTTATGACGGATTCCGTCGTAAGTTAGCACATGTTTTTTTTGTGTTTCAATTTTTTTTAAAATATTTCCCGATTATCTAACTGTATGAATATCAAGATTTATATGTTTGAGTGATATTCCAAAAATATTAGAAAACAACAAATATATTTGTTTCGAGATTATAGTAGTCAACTAGTGATTTGACTATTACTTCTAAGTAGTGTTTAGTCTCGGATTAGTGTTTTGATTTTTTAAAAAATATTTCCCGAAGATCTAACCATGTGGATATCAAGATTTATATGTTTGAGCGATATTCCAAAAATATTAGAAAAAAATTAATTTTATTTGGTTTGAGATGATAATAGTCACTAGTTATTTGACTAGTTCTTCTAATAAGTGTTTAGTCTCATATTTGTATTTTCATTTTTTAAAAATTATTTACTGATGATCGAACCGTATGGATGTCAAGATTAATATATTTGAGTGATATTCCAAAAATATTAAAAAAAAAATTATTTGTTTCGAGATTATAGTAGTCAACTAGTGATTTGACTATTACTTCTAACTACTGTTTAGTCCCGGATTGGTGTTTTAATTTTTTTTTGAAAACGTTTTCAATGATTCAAATATATGGATGTCAAGATCCCCCGGTTTAATTAAAAAATAATTAAAAAATAATATTACAAAAGGTGGATCCCACTAATTTTTTTAATTTTTAACTCTAAACCATAAACCCTAAACCCGAATAAATTTTTAATTTATTTATTCAACGATCCAACCGTACGGATGTTAATCGGTAATTATTCTAGTGTTTGAAAAAAAATATCAAAAAATATAAAGGTTCGGTTGTGCCGCATCTTTACAGAAATGTTGGAACAGTACTACTTTCGGGAACGGGACACGTGTCAGATTCACTGAATAATTTTTTTAAATTTATTTTTTGGACAATCCAACCGTACGGATGTTAAATGGTACTCATTCTAGTGTTGGGAAAAAATAATAAAAAAAATAAAAGGCCCGGTTGTGCCGCATCTTTTTAGAAAACGTTAGAAAAGTACTCCTTGGGGGAACGGGACATGTGTCAGATTAACTGAATTATTTTTTTGAATGATTTTTTCGACGATCCAACCGTACGGATGTTTATTGGTACTCATTTTAGTGTTGGGAAAAATAAAAAAAAATAAAAAGGCCCGACTGTGCCGCATCTTTTCAGAAAACGTTGGAACACTACTTTTTTCGGGAATGGGATGCGTGTCAGATTCACTGTTTTTTTAAATTATCAAAAATGATGCATTAACATTCGAATTTTGAAATAATTTTAATGTTATAAATCATTTATAGTATATTGATATTTTTTTAATTTATATTATGTAACTCATTTGTTTGAGTTATATTCCAAAAATATTGGAAAAAATAAATGCATTCGGTTTAAAACTATAGCATTCAACTAGTGATTTCACTATCATTTCTAAATAGTGTTTAATCCCATATTTGTGTTTCAATTTTTTTTAAATATTTTTTGACAATCCAACCGTATGGATATCAAGATTTATTTATTTGATTTATATTCCAAAAAATTAAAATTAAAAAATTTGAAATACCAATTTAAGATAAAACACTAGTTAAAAGCATTAGTCAAATGACTAATTGACTTTTAAAATCTCAAACTAAGTAAAAGTATTTTTTTCTACAATGTTTGAAATATCATTAAAATATTTAGAATTTGATATTCACACGGTTTGGATCATCAAGAAACATATTTAGAGAAAATCAAAATACCAATCCGGGAGAAACGCTATTAAGAAGTATTAGTCAAATTAGTAGTTGACTATTAAAATCTCAAACCAAGTAAATTTATTTTTTTCTGGAGATGTTTGAAATATCACTAAATTATATAGAACTTGACATTCATACGGCTGAATCATCGAAATATATTTTTAAAAAATTGAAATACCAATCAAGGAGAAAATACCCTAGAAGTTAGTCAAATCATTAGTTTATTGTCAAATTAATCTTAAAGAGAGTAAATTTATTTTTTTCAAAAATAATTGGAATATTACTAAAATATATAAATCTTGACTGTCATTTGATTGGATCAACGAGAAATATCATACTAAATAATTTTCTTTTTTCTCTTAAAATTTTGAAATTTCACTAAAATAAATATATTTTGACATCCATGAGCTTGGATTGTGGTCATATATTTTTAAAAAAACCAAAACACCACTCAAGAACAAAACAACGTTTAAAAACACCATTCAAATCAATAGTCTGACCATTAAAATCTCAAATCAAAATTAATTTATTTTTTTATTTAATTGTCATATTTAATTATGCAGAAAAATAATACCTTCCCTCTTCAATATTTTTGTCTGCCAATTATCCCGGGGTATATTTTTAGCACAAGTTGAATCCCCCGCCTCTAAAACCCACGACGTCGTTGGATGTTAAAACTACAACTTTTTGACAAGTGATTTTTATAATCTCTTACTTTTCCACTTCAATTCACACAAGTCCCACATCAATTGCTTTAGGGTTCTATTCTTTGCTCCTCCTCCGTCTATGCTATCCCCATCAATTGCTTAGTGTCTCCATAATTGGTATTACTTTGTTTTATTCCATAATTGATGTTGCTTCTACGGATTGATTCTATGTTGATTTTTTCAACTCCATAATTTGTGTATATCTATAACGATTTGATCTATATGAATATATCTATGTCCATTTATGATTTTTGCTATGTATCACTTGATCTATTTCTTCCTCTATTTATCAATTTTTAATCTGTTTAAATTTTTGCTATGTCTCTAATTCTTTTTTTTTTTTATTTGATTTTGTGCATAAATTCAAAGGTTGATTAGGCTTGATACATTTACTTAGTAATTTAGGCAATGTACCCCTTAGTTGATAATTAATAAGTTCAGTTAATTAATTTGTAATTTGTGTTTAAATAAAATAATTGATTTGTATTTGTAAATTGGTATGAAGGTCTTCATTGAATTCCTTTTTTTTATATTTTTTATATTAGACAAAATCTTGAAAAACTGCCTTGTTACTGTAATAGCTCGGACATTAGCTTCGATCTTTGGTTAGTCGTACAACACATCTGTTCCATTTAGGTGTGTCACATATGGCTCAACTAACAGTTGTAGTCAGTTTCTAATGAAACAATAACAGTAGGGTAGTGCTCATCCACACTTGGTTCGGTTAATCCCTATAATGTTTTGAAGTGAATTATCTCCTATAATGTCGCCATACTCTGCATTTGTGTGTTGTTTGTAGAACATAATCATTAATTGTGTTTGCCATTTGAAAGCGGTATAAGCCATGAATGCATTATACACAAACATGCAGTAAGTTGCTGATTATGAATAATGAGATGTTTTTTTTGGGATGTAACACTACAAGAAAAATAGCTTCACACAACGGGGATGCCCGTTGTGTAATACCCTGTTTTCCTGTTGTCAATTTAGGCGATGTCTGTTACGCGTCTCAGACAACGGTGCAAAATCGTTGTGTGACACGCTTACAACAACACACACTAGTTACAAAACTGTTGTCTAATAACCAGAAACAACAACACATTTTTTTAGAAAAGTGTTGTAAAAATTCATCTCCAACAAGACGTTCTTATTAAAGTTTTGTTGTTGTTCGCTAAATAGACAATAGTTTTCAACTAAAAAGAACTTGTTTTAAGTTTTTTTGTACAACGATTTTTTTTGGTAAAATGGTTGTTTGGTTTAGATTTCAACAATGGTTTTCTTTTCGGAAATATTGTGTTTGTTCATTCTAGACAACACTTTTTTGTTTAATGTTTGTTGTCTGAGTTCATTGCACTCAACATAATAATATTGTGTTATGTTGCGTTTTATGAAGTTAGACAATGGACATATTGTTTTGTATGTTGTATGAATTTCTTATTCACAACGGTTTGTTCAGGACAACTTGTTGTTTAAATTTGTTTTCAACAATGGTCTTTTTGGTGGTGATGGATGTGTTTTTGTTTTCTAGACAACGTTTTAGTAACCATTCTTTTGTTCCTTAAGTTGTGACAAAATGGTCTTTAGATTTGTAAAGTGTTGTCTGAATATCTACAGACAAACAATGCAATTTGATTTTTTTTTTCATTTTTGTGTTGTATGAGCTTTATTTTACAATGGTTTGGTTATAAAAGTATTGTATTAGTCAAAACCACATGATACTTTTGTGCAGCCTGTGTATTGTCTTTAAGTGTATTAAACAATGGTTTTGTATCACACAATATAGATCAAAAATATTTGATCAACCATTACAAAACAACTAAACCAAGGAACCATTGCATTACAAGCAATATCCATTACAACCAAAGTTCTAACCAAACCATACCAACACAATCAAAATAATCCATTGATACCAATACATCCAGAAGTCAGGGTAACGATAGGACATTCACAAAAGACTGTTTTCAACGGCAGCAACATATTTTGGGATGAACATATCCACAAAAGATAAACTAATTCACTTAAAGTTATAATATATGCGCATATGTACGCTAAACTACCATTGGAACTCCCAAACATATGTTCATTTCAAAATACCCATTTATATATAGGACAAAGTTCAACGCGCATGATTCTTCATAAAATGCTTCGCCCATTCAACCCTTATCTCATTGAGGTGATTGATGCCATACTCTAAATTGGACCTCCGTTGCCACTGAAAAAAGGGACAATAATAGTACAAATTACATATCTTCATCACAGAACACAGGGACATCAACAATTTATTTCAAATTGCAAATTTTACCTTCACATGAAATTTGAGTTCCTTATTTAGACATATATCTTTCATGTAGCACATCACAAATAAACCACAGTCCTTTCTCCCAGATTGGACAGGAACACCCTGAAGAACATTAAAAAAATTATATATGTCTACACAACTAACGGAAATCAGAGAAACCGATGAATATACAAAAGATATAATACCGCTAGATTCTCCCACACTATTTTCTTCTTTAGCGTCTTCTTGGCACTGTCCTTGTAAAGTTTGATGGCACTACGACAATATAACATAAATCAAACTACTAGACATTTTCCTTAATTGTAAAAGCGATTCATAATTAATCAAAGTTTTGATGAGGTACTCACTTATCAATCACCTCAATCCATTCTTCATTTGCGATTCGACGCTTCAACGGGTCCATGTGGTAAACTACTTGTGAGTCGGGATTCACAGCAGTTAGCGCCCAATGGTTCCTAGAAAATTGTGAATACCAACAATGAGAACACTTTATTTTCTACAATTTCATTGAAGATTTTAGTCAAAATATACATAACTTGTTAAATTAAAAAGGACCTCCATGGTTTAAATTACGACAAACACAATTATTAATTTAATTATCATAGAAAATGTTCTCTCAAATAAGTAATAATTTTCTAAATATAATTCCTAAAATTTTACCTCAGTTTTTTATTTAAAAAAATCAACACTTATTTAAAGAGGGATATTAATAACCAGAGCACAAGTCAAAAAATATATATCTTATTAATAGTATAGATGGCGAAAAATGTAAAAACAAGTACTCACACGGCATTATAAGGTAACAGAAAAAATTGTCCCTGCTTAGCATTCTTGAATCTTAAAGATAAGGCACGCGACCTCTCTCCAGCAGTACCACAACCGATGGCGCCTATCATCCCAGGATCAACAAATGCTACCATGTCTGTCATCTTGTGCTTTTTCACATATACCTCCAATAAACTATATGAAAAGTAAACAATCAATGACACAAATATAAACTAAATTTAAAAAAATATTGACAATCATAGAATAATTTTTAAACTTAGACACTTACTTAATAAACATGCAAATGACGGACCCTGATATTTCACCTCCAGAACATAAAGCATGGACATCCGATAGAAACAGAACCTGCTTTTTGGTTGATCCAAAAGCTTCTTCAGATAGCTCAGAAGTGGTTGTTTGACCATCCTTCAAGGCATCTTTTGCCCAGAGCCACAAACGCTTCAAATTCATAGGGTAATCAGCACCCATGTCCAACACAAACTCCGGTTCCTGGACTATATCTGTCACCTTCTTATACTTCTTTGCCACAATTTTCTTGCCTCCCTGAAAAAAGAAAAAAATTAAAATATAATTTGAAATAAACTAGTAATAAAAGTTTATTTTTTAAGTAAATAAACGTAGAAACTAACCTTCTGAGTTCCTTTTGCTGCAGCAGGGCATGTCTTCACTTCTCGAATGAGGAGTCTTGGCCACTCAATAAACGTACCCACAGCCTCTTCCACAGTTGTGATCTCATCTTGAATGGGGAAAGGAATCTTAGCAGATCCTTTGATTACACGAGTAATAGAGACTCGTGCATTCTCTTCTGAGAGGTTCTTCCCATGAAGAACTTTACACATTGTATCAATAGTTGCATAAGCAACAACATTGGTGGGGGAGTCGATGGCTAATTCCCACTCTGAACACCTAACTGCTAACGGGTCTTCCTTACAAACATTCCCAACAACCAGTTGATCATCCACAACTACAACCTCCGCAGCTTCCACGTTATTCCCCTCAATCTCAACTTTCTCATCAACAACATTTTCTTCTTCCAAAAGATCCAATTGCTTCTTTACACCTGGAATCTCCAGTTCATTCACAATGGCATGTGCACCCTTGGAACAACTTCCTTGCTGTGATCCAACATTTGGACTGTTACCTGCAATCTCAAGATTCTTTCCAGTCTCAATATTCTTTCCAGAAAAAAATGCTTTCATCTTTTCCATCTCTGCAGCCCAAAAATCATCTCGCTCTCGAACAATCCTTTCAGTTTCTTCCTTCATAAACCTCTGAATACCATCTTGGATCCTCTCCTCAATTGACCTTTTCTTCCGCTTCGGAAGATTAAAGTAAACAGACTGCTTGACATGAGTCCCTTGGCCATGGACTCGTCCTCGATGCTCAGGTTTACCGAGCACCTTTGTGAGGACATCATCAGTGCCATCCTCTGTCAACTCCTCATCACTAACTCTTTTTTTCATATTCACCTGAAAATTAACAAGAAATGGAAGTAGGTTAGTAATCCACAAAATAATTCGGAAATATGGAATTTTAATTATAAAAAAAATGAATAACTTACAATTTCTTCAGCAATTTCTTTAACTTTGTCCGATTTATAGTTCCCATCTTTATCCTGCCGCGCACAGAGCCAGGTAGAAGATCGATCTATCTCTATTTCAGGATCATCTTGAGACTGCATGAATAAACACGTTCAAGAAATTAAAATTAAGCAATAATTATACAGTGTTATAGAAAAATAATAAATGAAAAAAATGATCACTAACCATTTCTTGTTCTAGGTTAGCATAACCCTTCCGAGATATGCAATGAGGGTATTCATTCAGCTCACTTCGCTCTTTCTGCTTTTCGTGGATTACCTTTTTCATATAACAAACAGTAAAATATTAGCAACAAAGCCCAATGTGCCTTGTAAGAACTTTGTAAATAAACAAAATATAAAAAACTCACACTGAATTCACCAGATAGACGATAATCAACAAACATGTCCCAGTGCGCTTTCTCGATGAAGGAGTAGTCGGTTGGAGGATACTCTAACAACTCACGCTGATCTCTATACGGGAGGATATACTTGGTTGTTAAACGACTTTTAAACTCCCTCCATTTCTGGCAAACGGATTTCCACACCATTTTTCTTGCTGTTGGCGGTACATCGAATGCCATCTACATTCATAAGAATTGTTATTTAAGTACTAGTTAGGTTGTACGTAGCACATATGTACTTAAAGCTAGTAGCAATTTATATTACCTGCACACAGTCCCAAATTTTATTTTTCCTTTCTTTCGGAACACGTATCCATGAATCATACCATATTGGGACTTTAGTTCTGGCAAGGAATCCGATATAAGATTGCATTTCAGCGCCTGCGTCACCGTACGACTCACCTTTTTCATTGAAAGGCACCGAAAGCTTTATGCCCAGGATCTTACGTCGTACAATCCTGTGCATTGTCACAGCTCCGCGTTTTAAGAGCTTTAGTCCCTCTTTCTTGCTGTCAGGCACTTCTTTACTCTCACGTTTCCTTTTCCTAGATATTTTACTTTGTACATTTGTCGAAATGGCCTTCTTTTTAACAGACTCAGGGGAGGAATTTGATTTGCAAGGCTGCACCAACTTTTCATTCAACGGGGCTGACCCCACCAACTTGGTCTTTTTTAGTGCCTTTAAAAGGATTGACGCAGTATGACTAGGAGCCGATTTTGTCCTCTTTAAAGGAGCCATGATTAATCTGCACACCAAAAAGTTTAAGAAACTCACAATCATATATTTAAGAAACTCACACAAACATAAATAAAAATGAACTTAAAAAACAAACTCGCAAACTTAAAAAATATAACTTGGAGAACATTATACACCCTAATAAATATAACACACCAATGAGAACTTAAAAAAAAACCAAATTAAAACACAAACTCGCAAACTTGGAGAAGTACCAACATAAACAAAACACAAACTCACAAACTCATAGATGGGTAAGTGATGACAATAAAAAATTAAATGAAAACTAAATTAAAACAATACAACTATACTTAAATCAAAACACAATGCACAATAATCAAATCAAACTAATTGCATGTAGAAATCAACCATTTCACACAGAAAGAAAAATAATACAGACAGAGATAAATAGAGACATAGAGGGAGGGGAAGAGAGAGGAACGGAGAGAGAAAGAGAGAGAAAGGGGGTAAATGGGGGAGAGAGAGATACAAAGAAAGAGGGGGAGAGAGAGAAATGGGGTAAGAGGGAGAGAGAGACAGGGAAAGAGGGAGAGGGAGAGAGGGAGGGCGAGAGAGAAAGAAAGTACCGATGAAAGAGAGAGCAGGAGGGCGGGAGAGCGAGATGCTAGGGCTTGAAAATCGTCGTCGCCGAGAGAGAGAGCTGAGACTTTGAGGGGGAGAAATGAGATTTACAAGTGGGGAGTCATAAAGCTAAAGAAAAATCAACGGTTAGATCTTCAGCTTCTTTTAATCCAAGGGATGAAAATAATTTAAATAAAAAATGTAGAAAAAGAAAGCTGATTTCAAGTACACTTTCTGTACTTTATGAATCAGATAACAGAATTTCTGAAGAAACTGTTGTCTCATTCATACAACACTTTTCCGGTTTTAAATGTTGTAGTAAAGTCTTTCTTACATCGATTTGTTCTGTTAGCAGACCGTTGTATAAATCATACAACACATTTTATTTAGAAACTGTTGTAACACCTTCTTTACTACAAACTATTTTTTCTAAAAAATTGTTGTATAAAATGTATCTTTTTTTTCGCTACAGTCTTGCCTTTATCTTTCAAATTATTTTACTAATTCCCAAGATAATAAAGCAAAAGTTATAATTAGATTATGATTTAGTGTATTGAATCGATCATTCGTATTGTGATGTCAATAATGTCATCTTGATTAACCAACATTTCTGTAACTTAGACAACCTTGATGTTATATCGATCGTTATTAAGATACAATTATCGAAATTATACCGACAAATATAAAAATTTACTAGTGTAAAATATTACAAATATATATGATTCAATGTATGGCTCAAATGGTTGTAACGAGTATTATATCCCAACATATATGTCTATCATTTACGTGCATGTACGACGTTTATGTCATGCACTTGACTATTATTAGTAATATTTTTTATATACCGATAATTTCAGTGATTCATTTAAGTAAAATTCGAAAGAAGATTAATGATTATAAAGAATTTTATACTTATATGTTTATATTTTATTTTAATATCACTTATATTTCCGAAAAGTACAAAAAAAGAAATTAAACATGAGAAACAAAATACAACGGTTCGTTACAAAACATCGTTGTTGCACAATAAATCAGATCACAGAATTTCTGAAGAAACTGTTGTCTCATTCATACAACACTTTCCCGGTTTTAAATGTTGTAGTAAAGTCTTTCTTACAGTGATTTGTTGTGTTAGCAGACCGTTGTATAAATCATACAACACATTTTATTTAGAAACTGTTGTAACACCTTCTTTACTACAAGCTTTTTTTTTCTAAAAAATTGTTGTATAAAATGTATCTTTTTTTTCGCTACAATCTTGCCTTTATCTTTCAAATTATTTTACTAATTCTCATGATACTAAAGCAAAAGTTATAATTAGATTATGATTTAGTGTATAGAATCGATCATTCGTATTGTGAGGTCAATAATGTCATCTTGATTAACCAACATTTCTGTAACTTAGACAACCTTGATGTTATATCGATCATTATTAAGATACAATTATCGAAATTATACCGACAAATATAAAAATTTACTAGTGTAAAATATTACAAATATATATGATTCAATGTATGGCTCAAATGGTTGTAACGAGTATTATATCCCAACATATATGTCTATCATTTACGTGCATGTACGACGTTTATGTCAAGCACTTGACTATTATTAGTAATATTTTTTATATACCGATAATTTCAGTGATTCATCTAAGTAAAATTCGAAAGAAGATTAATGATTATAAAGAATTTTATACTTATATGTTTATATTTTATCTTAATATCACTTATATTTCCGAAAAGTACAAAAAAAGAAATTAAACATTAGAAACAAAATACAATGGTTCGTTACAAAACATCGTTGTTGCACAATAAATCCGATAACAGAATTTCTGAAGAAACTGTTGTCTCATTCATACGACACTTATTCAGTTTTAAATATTGTATTAAAGGCTTTCTTACAGCGATTTGTTCTGTTAGAAGACCGTTGTATGCATCATATCTCAAAATTAATGACTATATCTTTGTTGGGACTAAATTATCTCAAAATTTTGTAACTCCCCCTCAGAAGTTTTCATCTCCCCCTCAGAAGTTTTCAGCTCCCCCTCAAAAGTTTTCCTCCAAATTTTATCTCCCCCTCCAAATTTTATCTCCCCCTCAGAAGTTTTCATCTCCCCCGAGGGTTTCCAATTTCATCTTCCGCAAATTTCTCCAAATTTCATCTCCCCCAAATTTCTCCAAATTTCATCTCCCCCAAATTTCTTCAAGTTGTAGTGAATTACTCTGAAGTTGTAGTGAATTACTCTGATTTGCAGTGAATTGAAGTGAATTGCTCTAAGTTGCTCTGAATTGCTCTAAATTTAGGGTTCACTGAATTGCTCTTAGTTCTTCATTTGTTTGTTTGATTTGCTCTAAATTTAGGTATTTGTTTGTTTGTTCACTGAATTGTTCTTAGTTCTTTAATCAAATACTAATTACTTATAATTATTAACGGTTCTTTAAATCATAGTTGTTTAAATGGCCTCAATTTATAAGTATGAGTTCTTCATTTGTTTGTTTGTTGTCTTATAATTATTAAGACATTTGCTGCCACTGTAAAAGATGGTGTGCTGTTTGAGGCACTATTAAGACATTGTTTTTTTTGACATTAAGACATTTGCATTTGCTGTAAATTGAAGAGTGTTGCCTTTGTTGGATAGGGATTTGCATTTACTGTAAAGATGGATAAGGATTGGTTGACAGCTGACAGACGATCAAAATAGTTTCAAAATGGAGTGGATGAACTATTGTTGTTTGCATTTGAGAACGGAATTGATGAAAATAAAATTAGTTTTCCATGTGTGAAATGCGCACATAGTAAATCATGGAAAGCTCGGATAGTGAAAGATCATCTTTTCCTTAATGGTATCGATGAGACCTACAAATGTTGGATTTGGCATGGAGAAAGTGCAGGTGGAAGTCAATCTCCGGAAGAGACCGGTAGTTCCCAATCTGTGCATCAAATCCCGATGGAAACAGAGAATGTTGATGGTGATGTTCCGATAGACTCCTAAGATTTATTTAATCATGTTCAATCTGAACATGAACCCCTTTATCCGAGATGTGAACGATTTACAAAGATGAAGGCTTTAGTAAAGTTATACAACATCAAAGCAAAATATCAAATATCCGACTGCGGCTTCTCTGAAATTCTACTTTTGGTTGGGTCTATGCTCCCGGAAGGCAACACTTTTCCTTCTTCATTCAGTGAAGCCAAGAAAAGCTTGTGTGTTTTAGGAATGGAGTATGAGAAAATACATGTGTGCCCAAATGATTGTCTATTATACCGCGGAGAGAGAGATGAAGATGAGACGAGCTGCCGCATTTGTCAAGCCTCTAGATGGAAATTGAACAAAAAAGGAGATGAACTGGAAGGTGTTCCTGCCAAGGTTCTGTGGTATTTTCCATTAATACCACGTTTAAGGAATTTGTTCAGTTCACCTCAAACAGCCAAGGATTTGACTTGGCATGATTCAGAGAGATTAAAGGATGATAAAATGAGACATCCGGCAGATTCACAAACGTGGAAGGAAGTCAATGCAAAATGGCCAGATTTTTCTTCAGATTCTAGAAACCTTCGGTTAGCTTTATCCTCGGATGGATTTAATCCGTTTCATAGCACAAATATTGATTACTCTTGCTGGCCAGTTTTGATGTCAATCTACAATCTTCCACCTTGGCTTTGTATGAAGAGGAAGTACATTATGCTATGTTTGTTGATATCTGGACCGAAAGAACCCGGCAATGATATTGATGTGTTTCTTCAACCACCTATACAAGATCTACAAAAGTTGTGGAGGGGAACACAAGTTTATGACGCATACCAAAAAGAGTACTTTTCGCTTAGAGGCATTTTCTTGTGGACAATTAGTGACTATCCGGCCTATGGTAACTTATTGGGCAACATTGTCAAAGGATATAATGGATGTCCTATTTGTGTTGATGAAACAAAAGCAACAAGGCTGGTTAATTATCGTAAGTGTGTGGTCATGAGGCATCGGAGGTGGTTGGCCCGTGATCATCTGTATCGCCGGCAGAAGAAAGATTTTGATAACACTGTAGAAAAGGATATTGCTCCGGTTCCATTAACTGGAGAGGTGTTTGAAAGAGTACAACATTTAAAGGGCCTTATCTATGGTAAGACACAACGCCAACCTCGCTTCAAGAAAGGTGATCCTCGACCAATTTGGAAGAAATTTTCTATATTCTTTGAACTTCAATATTGGAAGTTTTTGCCCGTTAGGCATGTTCTCGATGTGATGCACATCGAGAAAAATATATGTGAAGCTTTACTTGGTACCTTGCTTAATATACCAAAGAAGACCAAAGACAAGGAAACTGTCCGTCTTGACATGGCAGAGATGGGAATAAGACTGGAGCTGAGACCAAAAGTTGCGGGAAAGAAGGAGAAGTTACCGTTAGCGTCTTGGAATTTAAGTCATGCCGAAAAAAAAGTTGTTTGTGTTGGGTTTCGGGGCATCATACGCAGCGAAAACAGTCGTAAAAACAATAAAAATCCGAAACCCTAACCCTAGGATCCGTGTACAAGACATGGCTGATTATGGAGAAACGAAATCATACCTTAATTGAGCTTATAATATTCGGAAAGATGGAGGTCCTTGTTTTAACCACCACGCAGCCCTTGTTCAAGATCTGCGTCGCCAAAGTAGTCCACACGAACGCTCGATCGTCCAACGATCACGGAGTTGGTACTAGCCAAATAAAAACGCCCTCAAAACTTTCTCTCTCTGTTTCTAGTCACTCTAATATGCAGAGCTGCTAGGGTTTAGTGTGAAAACCAATTTCTATCACTTGACCTAAAACAATACATCATAATGTATTTATTGAAAGAGAATTTTGGGCCTATACTTAATCTTATTGGGCTTCCAAAACCCAATCTGATTATTAGTAGTATTATTTATTATATTCGAATTATTATATAATTGATCAAGTCCTACTTAATTAATCAAATAATTCAATAATAATAATAATTTAATTAAATTCGAGATTTAATTAATGCTCCGTTTAAAACGTTCTTTATGTGTAACCCTTTAGGTTATTATTACGTTGGCAACAATTTTAATATCTCATAATAAAATTATAAACAATGAGCGGCATCTAGTAATACATCATTGCTACCCAAGTAATAATAATAATTGGTGATTCAATTAAACCTTTCGTGACTAATGTTTCCATGTAATATAATCCCTTTAACCAAATATTATAGATTAAACTCGAGGCATGTTATTAGTCATCCTCTTCAACGTTTAATCCAGGTTTCCTTGATCAATGAGTAGACTATTAAAACAAATCAATATTTGAGCATGACCATGCATTTTCATAGTCTCACTCAATCAAGAGACCAATAATATCTCTCCTAATAATAGGAGGGTTAAATCCTATATCTATCATTCATATTTCTCATACGACTTATAATATACCCGATGTCCACTTTTATCATCACCCGGTCAAAGGTAACTTTTAATGAAATCAAAGTATATTAATCCTCGTATAGAAATATAATGATCTCAAGTCTAAGGATCATTACACCATTATCACTGTGAGCTATTCTAATGACTTTATTACCATGTAGAATCTCATTGTGGGTCAATCCGGTGCCATGTAGAATATTACATGCACCTATGTTCTTGACTTTAGTATCACTATACCTATGACCAATGAGATGTGGTCATTTAGTCAACGATCATACTAATCTTTATGCATCATAATTGTCCCAATTCATAATGCTTAATTAGGGATATTTTAGGAATATCTTTATTTAATAACAAAATAGTGTTTCCCAGAAGTACAATTGTATTGTCTCTAGGGCACTAACACTAACAGTTTGCTCATCGTTTCTCAGAATGAAGTTGCCTGATGGTTTTTGTTCTAACATTAGGAGTCTTGTGTCAATGGAAACTCTTCGGCTTACTGGATTGAAATCTCATGACTGTCATATGATTTTGCATCACCTGCTCCCGATTGCAATTCGGTCATCACTGCAAAAACAGGTCAGGAACACTGTTATTCGGTTTTGTCTCTTCTTCAAGGCCATTTGCAGTAAAGTTATTGAGGTTGATAAGTTGGAGAAAATGAAATCTCAGTTAGTAGAAACCTTATGCCAACTTGAAAAATACTTCCCCCCTTCCTTGTTTGATTTAATGTTTCATCTCTCTGTCCATCTTGTACGAGAAATTAAGCTTTGCGGACCAATTTTCCTTAGATGGATGTATCATTTTGAGAGGTATATGAAGACATTCAAGGGATATATAAGGAATCGGGCTCGTGCAGAAGGTTGCATTGCTGAGGCTTATATTGCGGAAGAGGCAGTTGAGTGTTTGGTGAACCATGAAGAAGAGACTATTGGGGTACCGAAAAATGGTAGGCATACCAAGGATGCCATTTGCAGGCCATTATCTGGTGCAACGATGATAAACCCGAGCATCATGGATTTGCACATAGCACATTTATGTGTTCTACAAAATACAACTACTATTAGGCCATATTTTTAGTAAGTCATGAAATTATATTCACTTATATAACTGATTGCATATTTTTATATTATCTACTGTGATTACATGCAGTGAACACATGTCAATTTTGATGAATAACAATCGTGATCATGAAAATGACGAAATGTGGCTGAAAAACAAGCAAAATGAGACATTCCCAAAATGGTTCAAAGATAAGGTATTATGTGCATTTCATAATAGTTTTGTGCATTTTTTTTACAACTACGTAGCTCACATATGTATCATTTTGCAACTTGGCAGATTGCTTCCGATTTGTTTGATGGAAAAGAGATATCGCATGAGATAAGATGGATTGCAGATGGGCCTAACAAGGATGTTCCTGCATTCAGTGGCTACAAAATAGATGGTGTTACCTATAGTACCAAGGATCGTGATGATACACGTCAAGTTCAATGTAGTGGTGTGTGTGTACAAGCCGATACAATGGTTGTGGATGG
The DNA here is from genome assembly GCA_030848705.1 of Heracleum sosnowskyi. Taxonomy (NCBI): domain Eukaryota; kingdom Viridiplantae; phylum Streptophyta; class Magnoliopsida; order Apiales; family Apiaceae; genus Heracleum; species Heracleum sosnowskyi. The sequence continues at coordinate 301,864 of JAUIZM010000046.1, read as the reverse complement.
TAAGGATCAAAATATTGAGCATATGTCGCATATATTTTACCGAGTCATAATTGATATATGGGAGTTGGACTATAGCAACTTTAGGATCCCACTTTTTCGTTGTAAGTGGGTAGATATGAACAAAGGGATTAAGGTCGATGACTTGGGCTATACATTGGTTAATTTGAATAGGTTGGGGTATTGGAATGATCCATTTATTTTAGCAAAACATGTTAAGCAAGTTTGTTAAATCGACGATCCTCTTGATAAATTATGGTCCATTGTGTTGAAATTACCTGATAAAAAGTACTATGAAGACAATGAGGATGAAAGTGAGGGATCCGTGGAAGTGGAACTCGAGAATGTTTTTTTCTACCCAATTTGCCGGATGTTGACGAGGAGGACGTGGCTAGTTACATTCGAGATGACATAGATGAACTAATAGAACTTTCGTGATGTTATTTAATTTGTGTTCTTTGAATTTGTAACGATGATTCTTGACACTTGGTTGGTTTGTTTCTGTTAAGTTTCTTCATGTTTGGTTTGTTAGCTAATTTGGTCTTGGTTTGTTGGATGCATATGATGCCTCTATTTTGATGGCAGGTTAGCTGAAATTCCATTACTATATTTTTCTGTACTGAAAATTAGACAACGGTTTTAACAATAAAAGTCTTGTTTGGAAAACAAACATACAATATATAAACAGTTGTATGTTGGTTCCGGGTCAAACAACGGTAATATGAATAGTTGTTTGAAACCATATTAAACAACACAACTTAGAAAACTCTTGTCTCGTTACAACAACGGTTTATTGCACCGTTGTACCAGGATTCTTCACACAATACGTTAATGAAAACTGTTGTATTATTACAACAACGGTTTCTGAGACATTGTCTTAGATTATTTCACACAATATCTCGGAAAACTATTGTCTATTTGTCACGTTTAGGCAACAGCACTTCCAAAATACCCTTGTCTGATTCAGTTTTGTAGACGACGGTTTTTAAACCGTTGTAAGGACTCTGGGTAAGACAATGCTTTTTCGAGGATGAAAAATAACCGTTGTGTGTTAATTCTGGGCAACACTTTTTCGACCGAGCGTTGTGTGATCAGTGTTGTCTGATTGCGTTTTTCTTGTAGTGTTATATCTGCAACTCTGCAGGTAAAATTATAAACAGAGCTGTCCAGGTAATTACCGGTTGATAATTGACCAAAATGAATTAACAGTCTTGCCTTTTTTTTCGTCCATAAATTTCTAATCTTGTCTTCTGCAAGTGCAATATACACAACCACTTGTGATTTGCAGCTTTACACGCCTTCTATATTACCTTCTCAGCAATCACCTAACTTAATGATGATTTTCTTGACAAGGTCCCTTGCAAGGGATAAATGAAGGAATAATGTAACTGTTGATGATCTTGTTCATGAGATTACCCTAAAAGGCAGAGGTGAGTTTAATTTTATTATATTATTTATGAACTCATTATTTTGTGTTGTTATTCCGAAGTCCTCAACTTTTATACTTTCACCTCATTGACTACGTTTAAGGTCTGCATATTGACTTTGATTTCAGGGCCACTGGTAAACTAAATTAAATCAGAAAATTCTAGTTTAAAAAACCGAAATCCTATAGTAATAATATGGTGGCCCTTTTAAACCTATTCCTCCTTTGTCTAACAGCTTGGTGATCGTGCTCTTGTTTGTATAGCCGTTTTGGCAGCCTTAATGAATATTTTTCTCCCTTCTATTCAAATTAATTTATTTTTTCTGTGCACGATAAGAAAATCTTCTGAATTGTTCTTTCTTGTTATATAACAGGAGTTAGATTGAGCGGAATGATCTACATATCGTCGTATTCTTCTTGGTTGTCTTTCACGGTATATATAGTGCCCTTACTATGTATCTTCGGCAACTAAAGGTATTCCAAAAACAAACTATTCCTTGATGGTCCTCGTTGTGAAATTGAAATGGCAGAATCAATCAACATTTATCTAACTGATCCTTTTACCTGTACAGATTCGAGGTTGGAAGGTCTGGGAGCAGGAAACTGCATCAAATGACTATGAGTTTGCTAATGGTATATATAACTTATCAGAAACACTCTCTTCGCGTGTAGTTTATGTTTAAGTGTTTTTTTTTATTGCTTAGTTTTAGTTTTTTATATAGTATTTGTGGTGTTGGATTGTATGTTGATTGGGATGATTTGGAATTTAATTTGGAAGCCGAAAATGGCTGGAACCTGAAAAAGCACTATAATGCTGCTTCTGGTCAGTCCAACTTATGACGAATTTCTGGGTAACTTCAAGGGAGGTTTGCCCTGCAATTCCGCTGTACAAATGATCGTAAAACCATTCCTTAATCCATACAACGTCTTTTCTTACATTTACTCCATTTGCTTCTACGTAGTTAAAAACTTTTTTCACCTTCATTTGATTTCTTAATCTTTTACTAAAATCTTAATGGGTTAAAAGGACTTTAAATGTATATATCTATCTATCATGGGATTATGTTAAGTGGTTGCGCACTGAAAATCTCATTTCATAATTAATAAATGGATCACTAGGAGTCAATATGTGGGGTAATGTTCAAGTTTCATTTTCAAATCAAAAATTTCTATAAATAAACTAATTTTTCAAATTATTTTTTCTAAAACAATAAAATTTCCATTGAGGAGTTTTGCTAAACTCTCCGTACCCTTATTCTAGGTATATAAAGTGTTTTTTACAACCTCTCCAGATCCTGAATTTATGTCTATAAATTTATAGGATGCTTTTGTAATAGTACTTACTAAATTCTTCTTGAGCTTTGGATGATACTTTTCTCGTATTACAACATTGCGAATAACCAATTTCTCATTCTCATCTAACGTACATTACGAATAACCAATCACGCTGCAACAACATATTATAATTGTTGAGTGCATTTAGCATGCATTTTCAACGGACCTTTTCCAACCACATTTGATCAATTTTGGAAGTGGCGGCATGAACGGCTTACATCTAAAATATTTGGTTATTAGACGGTGATGTAAAAATGTTTTATTTTAAGATTTATAGGGAATTTTATTTTTAATTGAGAAAATTAAAAATATGAAATTAGTTGAACGTTTTAAATTATATGTTCACCACTTATGTTTAAAGTTTACAATTTTATGAGAAGTAGATAGCCACCACTTAAATTTCTTACAACTAATAATTTTCTCCACAAACTATAATAAAACATTTGCATATTCCAGTTAATTAACCAATAAATTACATGCACAACCCGAAAATTTTATTGCTACTCTTAAAGTGTTGCCTGAGTTGAAAGTTTTATTGCTACTCTTAAAGTGTTGCCTGAGCCGAAACATAGGCAAACACCAACAATATATAGGTGTCGAATTATTCAATGTGCCATGAGTACGAAAGCTTACACTTCTCAACATTTACAATAAGAAGAGCATTTGTATAGAACTCTATAAAAAAAATTTCAGTAGGCTAATGCAACTGTGAATAAGTGTTGCTAGATGTAATGTAACACTAGGGTTCTTGTAGTTTGGACAACACCTTCAATGACTAATTCAACATATTTTCTGACCACGTTGTCTTTTAGCAATGACATTTATGACTGCTACAACATGTATCAATGTGACATAAATTCTTTGTTGCAACACTTTTTTGGTTTAATGCATATGCAATACCCAACATATCATAGCGAGACGGACACTTCTTTCTTACAAATTTGGTAACTAGTGCATATTTTTCAAGTAGACTCAAGGATATTGTCAATACAAGTTGCATTCAGTCCTTAATTTATTTTACTCAATATGATATTCAGAATTTATAACTGGATATAGAGCAGTTCATCACATATTTATGACAGGATATTTGCTTTTGTGAATGTTCCTTTGCTAGGGATGAAGCAAAAACCAATCTGGAAACTGTATACCATTTACTTCCTTAATTAATTCTGAGGCGATTTTTGGTATAAAAGATTAAAATGTGGATTCTAGTCGGGCTAAATTCTGGCACGTGTAAAGAAACTGAGTCATGGCTTTCACTGTTCACACAGCACTTTGATCATATGGCGGAAATCTGATTATTACAAAAATTGGGAAACAAAGTAAAACTGTAGTCATGTGTAGCCACCCCACCTGTTTCATTTGTGTGAAAAAAACTTCTTATGATTTTAATACATAATGGTAAACATTTTTCTTGTCACATTTACATGATTGTCTTCTTCCAGGAGCACTTCTTCAAATTTAATGGCAATTTGGAGAGGTAATTGTCACATAGTTGGTATACGGATGTGCAGGTGATCAAACTCATTCCTGGCTATGCAACAATCTATGCTCTGTACTAAAAACAGAAACTCTTTTTAGTGGTCTGTCATGTATACCGCTGGATGTACATATAATTATTAATTTAATTAGTTTAATATAATTGATTTAATTTCAAATTAATTATTATTAAATTAAAAATTAATCTCTTTAATAAAAATAGAAACCCCTATATTAATGATATGGTATGTGTATACCGCGATATATATATAATTATGAATTTAATTAGTTTAATATAATTGATTTAATTTCAAATTAACTATTATTAAATTAAAAATTAATCTCTTTAATAAATCTAGAAACCCCTATTTCTATATTAAAAACAAAATTAATGGTATGGTATGTCATCTAGATATGTTTAATTAGTTTTAAAAATATTGTTAATATAAAAACTAATCTATACTTTTTAAAATCATAACTCGGCATGATATGTCATGTATACTACAATATACACATATAATTATTAGGTTAATACGTAAATAGTTTAATTTAAAATTAATATAATTATTACTATTAAATTAAATTAATTGTCAACAATAGTTAACTTACATATTAGAAATCTACCAGCAACTATACTAAAATCAGAAATTCATGTATACCGCGGTATAGATATAATTATGAATTTAATTAGTTTAATATAATTGATTTAATTTCAAATTAACTATTATTAAATTAAAAATTAATATTTTTAATAAAACTAGAAATCCCTATTTCTATACTAAAATTAATGGTATGGTATGTCACATATATATGTTTAATTAGTTTAAAAAATATTGTTAATATAAAAACAAATCTATAATTTTTAAAATCATAACTCCGTGTTAAAGATATGATATGTCATGTATACTACGATGTAGAATTATTAGTTTAATACGTAATTAGTTTAATTCAAAATTAATATAATTATTATTATTAAATTAAATTAATTGCCAACAATAGTTAAGTTACCTACTAGAAATATACTAGCAACTATACTAAAAACAGAAACTTCTTCTTAATATGGTAGGTCATCTATATACAGCGGTATACATATAATTATTAATTTAATTAGTTTAATATAATTGATTTAATTTCAAATTAACTATTATTAAATTAAAAATTAATCTCTTTAATAAAACTAGAAACCCCTATTTTTTGTACTAAAAGCAGAAACCCTTCTTAGTGGTATGCATCATACCGTGGTATACATATATGTTGTGGAATAAAAAACGTACTTGTAAATTTACTGCAAGGTTTTGTGAGCTTCGAGCTTTAATGGCTGCTCTTGTTGTCGGGGACTAACTCGGTCCTAACAAGATGCCTACGTATCTCTAGTATTCAGAGAATCAAGCCAATAAAACGTAGTTCTTGGTGTTGCCCTCGGGGCTATGGCGGCACTGGCAAAGGATGTAGTGACTTGTATGTCCTTATTCAAGGATGAAGTCTAAAACGTTGTAGATGACGTATGGAGCTGTGTCCAAAACGTAGTAGATGACGTATGGAGCTCTGTCCAAAACGTAGTAGATGACGTATGGAGCTGTGTCCAAAACGTAGTTCTATTGTGAAGGAGAAGTGTCCTTATATAGGCGTCTGGAGCCTCGTATTTAGAGTAAGTTTAGGAGACTTAGCGAATAAGTCTCTTTTTTGATAATGGATAAACATTGTATTTCTTGGTGGAAAAGTCTTTTCCTTGTTGATAAGGACTATGACTCATTATTTCTTTTAATTGGGATTCTGGATCCTTCTTTGATGAATTTACCATATTTTGGACTCTTTTCCTGAGCTGTATATTTTCCCTATTTATTAATTACGAAATTAATAAATAATTAGGGTTTCGGGCCTTGCTTATTGGGCCATGTTCTTAGACCAATCCGGGTGATAAGTGGATTTTATATCTACTTGGAACGCTTCGTATCGGCTTAAATTGATCGCTCACACTCAAGTATTTGGTGTGTTTAATGTGTTTTTAGCTAGAATGTGCAGAGCTACAGATGGATGCAGAAATGCGAGGATTCATGTATATATGGTGGATATGTGCTAAAGAAGAGAAGTCCATGCGGTAAGGGAGTTGGAAGTGCAAGGAAACGAAAAGAAAATAGTTTGCAGAATCCATGAATAGTAGCACTATTCATGGCACTGTTCATAGCACTGTTCATAGCGCGACCGCACTGTTCATAGCGCGCCCGTGCCTGAAAGTACTGTTCATAGCGCGCCCGCGCCCTACCAAGCGCGCCCGCGCTTGCCAAATGCTGAAAATTTGCTGAATTAAATTCTGATATGGAAACCAGCGAAGACCAGTCAATAGAAAGGCCTATTTAAACACTTGGTGGACGATTTCAGAGACATACATTGTATTACAACCATATACTATTCTACATATCCATCCACCGATGAGGAGAACAAGAAGACGGCTGATTACGAAGATCAAGTTTTCAACTTTTCTTTGTATTCTTCTAATTAGGCGATACTTTGGATTCTCGTTGGTTTTGTGTTTCTTAAACTTAAACCCTAGTACTTTTATTCAGTATTCCAGACATATGTATTATCATGTTTTCATCAGAACCCATTGATAGGTCCATAATTAATACATTTTTAATACCTATTTTATGTTTGTTTTCGTAATTTTATTATTTAATAAATTGTTTTCTTTTGTTTTGTAGGAAAATAAATAAAATCATATTTCAAGCAGAAAAAGGTGAAAAAGGCAAGGAGATGGAAATACTTGAAGTCAAAAGGAAATTGGAGAAAAAATGGAAAACTTATCGGAGAAGAAAAATGAATTGAGGAAATATTTCCAGAATCCGATTTGTAGTCAAAGAACCCAAGCCCATTATTTTTCCTATATATATAGATCTCCTCTCTTGTATTTTGTTCACCTAGAATTTTGTTTACCTAGAATTTGAGACACCTAGAATTTAGTTTAGATCTGATAATTTAGGAGTATGAGTAAATTTAATTGTCTTTCAATTCAAACAATTTTTATCGTTCAAACACTTTTTGTATTTTTTTAATTCATCAATTTTTGGTTCGTTATTTGTTTTCCGGCGCCAGCATCTTACTTTCTGTCTTCTTATATTTGCTCGGCGTTTTCTTAATGTCCAGGGAGTTATATTCTTGTTAGTTTATATTAATATGTTTGATTTATCCTAGGTTTATTTGTTTTGTACTAGGTTTAGATAAATTTATTAACCTTATTTTGATCAGCGTACCCTGAATTCTAGTTTAGCTTTTATTCGCCTACTGCCATGTCTTTAATATATATTTGTTTTGTTTGTTTTATAATTATGCGTACCTAATTCTCTTGCCCTAGGATGAAGATGAAGTTAATTTAATTATTCTTGATAACTTCTCGTTCCTATTAATTGATTCTCATGATTTTTCTTGGTGATTAATTGTTCAATTGACAAAGTGATTTTGATATATTATTGTTACCGGATTTATTTTTCATAGCCTATGTTTGCTCAATGAAGTTTTGATAGGTTATTGTTAGATAACAAGTTTCATAGTATATGCTTGTCTCGTTAATTGATATATCTTATTTGTGAAGGAAAGAGAATTGATTTTAGGGTGAGTTGATATTAATTGTAATTGATTAATGGATTCGGATTCCTAGATTTTCCTTATTTGATTTTAATTGTTAATTAGGTTAAACAAATCTCATCTCAAATCTTATTTGTCTAGTTCGCCTGAGTTAATTGTTAGGGTTTTGAAAATTCATAGTCTCTGTGGATCGATCTGTGATTGCTACAACTAAACACTGTGCGCTTGCAGTTTACATTATTTTTACACATCAAGTTTTTGGCGCTGTTGCCGGGGATTATTGGTAATTTTCACTCCTTGATATTTAATTCTTCGGATTAGTTTCTTGTTCTGCATTGTTTGTCTTTTAGGGTACATTGAAGCGGAGGAAAGTTTGGACAAGAAGATTGCTAGAAGGCTCGTTGTCTATTGTGAAATTTTTGGAAGCGCTTTTCGGTATTCCGTATCACCTCTCTCTGTTTTTTTCCATCATTATTGAAAAACACAAAAAAAATTAAATATTTGAAAAATCCAAAAATATTAGTTAGTTATTTGTTAAAAACCAATTTGTTGCATCATTCATTCTCTCACATAGGATCACATCATCTAGATTTATTTATTGTCTTTATCGCTTTCCATCTTATACAATTGTGGTGATTGCTGGAGGAAAGAGGTATGTACAATTTAGAATAGAACACGTAGTGTAGTGCATCCATAAGTGTTTACTTCTCGTTCTTTGTGTGTTGCATCATTAAATCAATCTTAAGGGCGCCACCCAATTTCAAGATAAGGTGATGGATTTCATCACCCTTTCCTTGGCCCACAAATCACTAATTCGTTCATCTTGCATTCCTTTTCCTTAATAAAATTAATTAGACGTTAGCCCCTAGGATATCGCGCTCAACTAGGAAGAGAATCTAGGAGGAACAAATCACTAAGTATTTTTCGGTGGTGTCTAGGACTAGCGAAAGCTTACCTGGCCTTTAGACTGGTGCCTAGAATGGTGGTTAGCCTCTTGGCAATGCTTCCTCCTGCCTGGCCAGTCACGACGAATGCTTTTTGAGCTGTTACTTTTAGTAGTATCTTATTGTTAGGAGCAAGGTCCAGATTTTTTAGGATAAGATAGATTTTTCTTTTAATTTTCCATTTTTTTTCTTGGGTGTTTACTTATAGCTCTTGTCTACTACATGCTTACTTGATTTCTCTTCACCCACTAAAGTTGAGTCAAAAGAAGTAGAAGTTCCAACAACCGTCATGGTTGTCTCTCTTAAAGAACGTTGTTACCCCTCATGCATAGTGCTACCAGCAGTAACCGCAAACAATTTTGAAATCAAACATCATAACATTAGCATGTTACCTAGGTTTGCTGGGGTAGAGGGAGATGATCCATATCTTTTCATTCGAGAATTTAAGGAAGTATGTGATTTACAAAAACTTCAACAGTTAAGTGAGGATTCCATTAGGCTTAGACTCATTAACTTTGCTTTAAAAGAAGATGCTAAACAGTGGTTGTATAGTCTACCCGTTAATTCTATTTCCACATGGGAGGGATTTGTTGCTATATTTCTTAAAAAATATTTTCCCAACCATAAGGCTAACAGGCTTAGGAATGAAATCAACCAATTTCAACAAAATTCAAATGAGCCTTTTTGGAAATATTTTGATAGATTTCAAAAGTTGTTGTCTAAGTGTTCTCAACATGGTATAGAAAAATGGATACTTTGTAAAATTCTCTATGAAGCCTTAGATAGCCAAACCACTGCCTTGTTAGAGTCTATGTGTAATGGTAGGTTTATGGATAAAACTGATGAAGAAGCTTGACAATTTTTTGAAGAGTTAGCTGAAAGAATAATGTTGTGGGAGTCAACTAGGGAACCCAGTCAGGAAACTGAAAAATCTAAGGGCGTACACGTAGTTGGTAATTCTATTGCAACCGAAGCTAAGTTAGCTACTCTCACTAGACGTCTAGAAGCCTTAGAAACCAACAAGGTGTCCTCACAAGTGTTTCTGTGTGCAAATTGTAATTCTCCTACTCATTTGATAGAAAATTGTCCTGAAATTGAACAAGCCAATGCCATGTTTCAATCTAGAGTTAGGAATGATCCTTATTCATCCACATACAATCCTGGTTGGAAAAATCATCCAAATTTCTCATGGAACCACGGTCAATACAATCAGTATAACCAAAATTCTCAACCTGCTTTTTAAAAGCCCAATCCTAGTCCATACCCAACTCAAAATCCTAACTCATATCCTCCACAAAATCTTGGTCAATATCAAAATCAGTCCCCTTGAATCCTCCTGGTTTTACAGAATCTGATAAAAGATTTACTTCTTTAGAAAAGAGTATGGAGGCATTAATCAAATCTCAACAAAATTTCATGAACACTATGACCCAAGATAGGCAATTGCTAAATTCCAACGCTCAAGCCATATCTAAGCTAGAGTTCCAAGTTAGTCAGTTGGCAAACACCATCAGTGAGAGAGAGAAAAATCGATTTCCTAGTCAACCCGAGATTAATCCTAAATTTCATCCAAATCAAAAGTCTCATGAAAATGCGAATTATGTTATCTCTCTAAGGTCTGGTAATCAATTCAATAATCATGCTGGTGTCAATACTCAAGAAGAAGATAAGTTTACATCTGAACCAAATCCGTTACTCTTGAATCTTAGTCTTAAACAATCTTCCAATCCCCAGAGTCCTGAAGAAGTTGAATCTAATGAGTCATCACCCTCCGATGAACCAACTTCAAAACCCCAATCTGATGTGTCTATTGAAAAAGTCTTTAAGCCAAAAGCTCCGTTTCCTCACAGACTTACTTCAAACAAACAATCTGCTCAATTAGATAAGATTTTGGAAGTCTTCAAGCAAGTCAAGATTAACATTCCTCTTTTAGATGCAATTCAACAAGTTCCCTCTTATGCGAAGTGTCTAAAAGATTTGTGTACTCATAAAAGAACCACTCATGTTCCTAAGAAAGCTTTCCTAACATCTAATGTTATCTCTATCTTGTCAAATCAAATCCCTTTGAAGTATAAGGATCCTGGTTGTCCTACCATTTCTTGTGTCATTGGTAATACTTTCATTGATAAAGCTTTACTCGATTTAGGAGCTAGTGTGAATCTTCTTCCATTATCTGTCTATCAAGACCTGGGTTTAGGTGAACTTAAAGAGACTAGTATCACTCTTCAGTTAGCTGACCGTTCTGTCAAAATTCCTAAGGGTATGGTGGAAGATGTGTTGATTAAGGTTGGTGATTTTGTCTTCCCTGTCGATTTCATTGTTCTAGAAACCGAACCTGTCCAAAAACTCAAAAATCAAATTCCCATCATTCTAGGAAGACCTTTTCTTGCCACGCCTAATGCTTTGATTAACTGTAGGAATGGTTCGATGAAACTCACTTTTGGAAATATGACGATAGATCTTAATGTCTTTAATGTAGGTAATCAACTTAATGAGCTTTTTGAACAACCCGTAGGAGTTAATTTGATTGATGAGGTTGTTTCATGGTCGAATCTTGAGGATATTGCAATTGAGTCCTTTCTTGAGGAAGATATTTTGTTAGAGTATGAGAGTAATAAAAAACTTCATGAGATGTATAAGAATTTTTCTTCTGATGAAATGTTAGATGAATTAAATGCTATTTGTTCTAAGCATGAAACCCAACTTGAGGATAGTTCTTTTAATCCTAAGTCCGTTGTTAAGACTTCTGTTGGTGAGCCACCCCCACTTGTTCCTAATCCATCTATTTCCACTCTTGATCAGTCTTTGATAGTTAATAATGAAACTCTTCATTTTGTTATTTCTAGTGACATAGTTCATAACCAAAAATTTCAAGTAATTAATCTGCTTAAACAACATAAAGAAGCATCTACTTGGTCTATGAATGATGTTAGTGGTATGAGTTTTATTCTGGTTCAAGATCATCTTTCTCTAGTGGATAATGTTGTCTGTGTGGGTGAGTTTCACATGTTTGATGATTCTGTTAAGAAGGTAGTTTTCCCTCGATCTGGTATTGGTTAGTAAGAGTTTTTGTGTGTGTCTCCCATAGTCAAGTCTAGATGGGGGATTGTGTGTGTGAGTGTGTTGTGTATTTTGTGTTTGTGTCTTATAGGTATTCTTATGTATCTCCATCATTCCCTATCAGGTATTCTTGTCCTTTTACTTTGTCATTTTCTCTCATTTGCATACATTGAGGACAATGCATGATTTAGGTATGGGGGAGGGGTTTAGTAGTATTAAAAACAAAAAAACCAAAAAAAAAATTGAAAAATGAAAAAATCCCAAAAAGAATTTTAGTTGTAAATTGTAGAATTCTAGCCTTGTGAAATGATTGCTTGTTGCTTGATGCACCCTTACATGCTATAGTAATCTTTTGTTTCTGATACTTTTGATTAAGAAGTGATTTGCTAAGTTCTTGTTCACACACATACACTAGCAAAGTGAAACTAGTAGACTTACTGAATGTTGCAACTAATTAGAAGGACATGAATATGTGCAAAATGATTTGGTTTTCATGCTTTGAGTACAAGTTGGTGCATTGAAGAGATTTTTGCTTGGGATTGATTATGTTTTTACCACCATGTGAGTTTTTGAGCCTATATGCATATCTTTTGCATTTTATATTCGTTTGCTTGAGTGTCCACATGTTGTTTGCATTGCTAGCACTTGTTTGAGACCTTTCTTAAAACGCATGACATTATTTGTTGATAAGATGATAAAGGCATTTAGGAATAACCTATATTTTCCAAATTACCACACCATTTATATATGATCAATTAGTTACCCTCTTGAGCTTAAATCCTATTTTTTCGGTGACACACCACATTATGTGCCTAGACCTTTTTCTTGTTTAGCCTTACTTATGCTTGATCCCAAATTGTCAATGGCTAGTAGGAACTTGAGGGAGTAATAAGGTGTGTAAGATGGGTTTACTTTTGTTCATTACTTTTGAGAAAATATTTGGTTTGATTTCTTACTTGATAGTCGTTGTTCAAGAAATTTTTGAAGGAGGATTGTGGTTGCTTATATTTATCTCTTAGCTCTCGAGAAAAAAAATGATGAAAAAAAAATATATGAAAAAAATAAAAATAAATAAATAAATAAATATGTTTGTGTGACCCTTCTTCATTCGACTAATCAAGCATTTTGTTGGAATAAAATCAGAAAATTCAGTTGTGGGGAGGATGTTTGGTGATGTTTATGATTTATTATGGTGCCTACTAGCTTTTGACACTTCACCTTATTTGGCCTTACTTGACATACCTTGTCCCTAGCCCCGTTACAATCCAAATAAAGACCTTTTGATTATCATCATTGATGTATGTTGTGTTAAAGTTAGATTGATACCAAATGTCAAGCATGCTTATGATTTTGTTGGAATAGAGTGATACACTTACCCTTGTTCTTGAGTGAATATTCTTTTGTGAGTGAAAGGTGAGTTATTGCTTCTTTTTGCATATGAGATTCCAAGTTTTGACTCAAAGGTGTACTCTTTTGGGCTTAGCATGGTTACCAACTTATTCTTACACTTGACATGGACGTTTGAGCACTTATGCATATTTCTTTGAGTAGACTATGTGAATCCTTGCATCTTCCACGACAAGACATTGCAAAGTCATTTTTGATTCTTAAGTTGATGCAGCATGAGAGGACTTGTATGTGTGGCGTTGCATTACTATGCGATCTTTTACATGAGGTAGATGGATTTTGTGGGTACATTCACTATAAACCCTCACGAGACCTCACTCGTCCATTAGGGCTGCCTAGGGGTTTAAAGGGCTTGTTGCATATGCCAAATGCTACCGTGATCACCTACGGAAGTGGTATTATCTATTAGTTGGTAGTTTATAATATATTAGTTTTTCTCGAGGACGAGCAAAAGATAGGTATGGGGGCATTTGATAGGTCCATAATTAATACATTTTTAATACCTATTTTATGTTTGTTTTCGTAATTTTATTATTTAATAAATTGTTTTCTTTTGTTTTGTAGGAAAATAAATAAAATCATATTTCAAGCAGAAAAAGGTGAAAAAGGCAAGGAGATGGAAATACTTGAAGTCAAAAGGAAATTGGAGAAAAATTGGAAAACTTATCGGAGAAGAAAAAGGAATTGAGGAAATATTTCCAGAATCCGATTTGTAGTCAAAGAACCCAAGCCCATTATTTTTCCTATATATATAGATCTCCTCTCTTGTATTTTGTTCACCTAGAATTTTGTTTACCTAGAATTTGAGACACCTAGAATTTAGTTTAGATCTGATAATTTAGGAGTATGAGTAAATTTAATTGTCTTTCAATTCAAACAATTTTTATCGTTCAAACACTTTTTGTATTTTTTTAATTCATCAATTTTTGGTTCGTTATTTGTTTAATTATTCTTGATAACTTCTCGTTCCTATTAATTGATTCTCATGATTTTTCTTGGTGATTAATTGTTCAATTGACAAAGTGATTTTGATATATTATTGTTACCGGATTTATTTTTCATAGCCTATGCTTGCTCAATGAAGTTTTGATAGGTTATTGTTAGATAACAAGTTTCATAGTATATGCTTGTCTCGTTAATTGATATATCTTATTTGTGAAGGAAAGAGAATTGATTTTAGGGTGAGTTGATATTAATTGTGATTGATTAATGGATTCGGATTCCTAGATTTTCCTTATTTGATTTTAATTGTTAATTAGGTTAAACAAATCTCATCTCAAATCTTATTTGTCTAGTTCGCCTGAGTTAATTGTTAGGGTTTTGAAAATTCATAGACTCTGTGGATCGATCTGTGATTGCTACAACTAAACACTGTGCGCTTGCAGTTTACATTATTTTTACACATCACCCATGATGATGAACGGTTCGATTATGAACTAATCGTTGTCGGGGGATTCTAACGGATTTATTTATGGATTGTAATAGTTAATTGTTTTAAAGATGTGTGTGTGATGGCTAATTGATATCCTAGTTTGGTTGTGCTTATTCTTCTTGGATGTGTAGCTAACATCTAAGATTGTTTGTTAATCTCTATTGATTGCGAAAGTGGATATAGAGGTTTAGAACTTGCCATGCTAGCATAGGTTTATGTATGTTTGTCATGCATGATTCGTAGGTGATTTTAACCATCTTACCTGCCCTACGTAATCTGAATGGATAACTTGCTCGTTAAACCGTTATGTTTTCAAATCTTATAGACATATAGGGTCAAAGCATAATTGGTGTCTACTCAAATCTCTTTTGTGGATGTTAAGTGGTTTGGTATACGTATACTGCAAGGTAGCGTGTACTGATTTCGTGTTATCCGATTAGTTATCACAACCGTCACATGCATTGATTAAAGACAAAAGACTCTAGATGAAGTATTTAATGAAGTTAGGATCCCATGTTTTATTCTCATAAGTAATTCAACAGCAATCTCTTTAGTCAATTATAATCTTGTTAAGTTGATTAGTTAATTTAGTTAATCAAAACACAAATTTGTTACTTGTCTTAGCATTGAACAATAGCCATACATTGTTGCATAAGTGCATAACTATAGTAACCAAAGCAGTCTCTGCGGGAACGAACTCTACTTATTCATATATTACTTGTGACCGCGTACGCTTGCGTGATTTTGTGCGAACAAGTTTTTGGCGCCGCTGCCGGGGACTCGGTGTTATTTATATAGTTTATGTGCTTATCATCAGTGGTCGTTAAAGTTCACTGACTCGGATTATTCTTTCATCAATTTTACTTTGTTTGGTGAGTTTCAGGTATTCTAGCGAGCGTGTATGCGAACACGTTCAAAATCTCGGAAAGAAGAACTTGAATTAAGTCTAGTTATGGGAGAACCAGTAGCAGAAACGAAGGCTTTGAAGGACTATTCTCAGCCAAAGATCAATTACATTCAATCTAGCATTGTCAGGCCGGCTATTGCAGCTAAGACTTTTGAAATCAAGCCTGGCACAATTCAGATGGTGCAAAATTTAGTTCAGTTTGGGAGTGCTCCAACGGAAGATCCTAATATGCATATTAAGGATTTCATCGAGATTTGCGACACCTTCAAGTTTAACGGAGTGTCGGAAGATGCTGTGAAGCTGAGACTGTTCCCATTTTCTCTAAGGGATAAGGCTAAGGGCTGGTTGCACTCTCTACCAGCAGGTTCTATTACTACATGGGAGGATCTTACTCAGAAGTTTCTCACTAAATTCTTCCCGATGGCTAAAACAGCATCAATCAGGAATGCTCTTACTCAGTTTGCACAACATTCTGGAGAAACTTTATGTGAAGCTTAGGAGCGCTACAAGGAGATGCTTAGGAAGTGTCCTCATCATGGAATGCCTGATTGGATGGTAATCAATTGTTTTTATAATGGTCTTGGAGGTCAATCTCGACCAATGCTGGATGCGGCATCAGGTGGAGCTCTTTGGGCTAAAAGCTACGATGAGGCTTATGAACTAATTGAGATGATGGCTGCAAATGAATACCAGAATCCAACTCAGAGGTTATCATAAGGCAAGGTAGCAGGAATTCTGGAAGTGGATGCAGCTACGGCAATAACAACTCAGTTAAAGGCTCTATCTATGAAGGTGGATTCCTTGTCTAACTATGGAGTTCAGCAGGTGGCTAGTGTTTGCGAGCTATGTGCAGGTGCTCATGACACGACTCAGTGTGCCATATCTAGTGAATCGGCGCAGTTTGTGAGCAATTTCTAGAGACCACAGCAACCAGTGCCTAATGCCTATCATCCTAATAACAGGAACCATCCTAACTTTAGCTGGAGTAACAATCAGGGTGGCCAGCAACAACCACAACAGCCGAATCAGCAGTTTCAGGGCCAACAGTATGGAGCTAGACCATTCAATTCTTCTTGTTTTCAGCAGCAGTATGATCCAAGGAAACCGTATCAACCACTAGGGATTCAACAACCGTCTCATGGCAATGTTGGTCAGTCGTCCAATGAAAAATCTGAATTGCAAGAATTGAGGCTAATGTGCAAGAGCCAAGCCGTTTCAATCAAGACGCTGGAGAATCAGATCGGTCAGATTGCCAATGCCTTGTTGAATAGACCACATGGAACTCTCCCTAGTGATACGGAAGCTAATCCTGGCAAAAGAGAGGTCAAGGAACATGTAAAGGCAGTTACCTTGCGATCTGGAAAGGTTACGAGTGACTAGAACTCAGAAACGGCAGGAAACGAAATTTTTTTGGATTCCCAACAGAAGGTGGAGCGCGCCCGCGCCCTAGGAAGCGCGCTCGCGCTTGACATTCTACCAGAAGTTGAAGAAAAAGAGGAAAAAGCTGATCAGGGGGGAAACAAAGCGGAAAAGCGTGACCATTCTACTGAGAAATCTGTTCCGAAACAAGCTACAGTGAGCAAGGAGGTCTATCCTCCTCCGCCATTCCCTAAACATCTTCAAAAGCAGAAGTTGGACAAGCAGTTTGCTAAGTTTCTCGAAGTTTTCAAGAAGTTACAGATCAATATATATACCTTTTGCGGAAGCTCTAGAACAAATGCCGAGCTACGCAAAGTTCATGAAGGGTATTCTATCTCGGAAGTTGAAACTCGAAGAGTTGGAAACCGTTGATTTGACAGAAGAATGTAGTGCTATCTTACAGCAGAAGTTACCTCCAAAACTCAAGGATCCAGGGAGTTTCACCATACCATGCAGTATCTGCAATCCAGCTTTCAACAAGTGCTTGTATGACTTGGGAGCTAGTATTAATCTGATGCCGTTGTCTGTCTTCATGCAACTTGGGCTGCCTGAGCCTGAACCTACAAACATGTCCTTACAGCTGGCTGATCGGTCGATCACATATCCAAGGGGTATAGTGGAGGATGTTTTGGTTACAGTGGATAAGCTTATCTTTCCTTCTAATTTTGTTATTCTGGACTTTGAGGAAGACAAGAAGATTCCGATTATCTTGGGAAGAGCGTTTTTAGCTACAGGCCGAACTTTGATCGATGTGCAGAAAGGAGAGCTTACAATGAGGGTTCAAAATTAGAAGGTCACTTTTAATGTGTTCAAGGCAATGAAATTTCCAACTGAGGAAGAAGAGTGCTTTAAATTGGAGATGGTCGATTCTGTCGTCAATACAGAGATTGAACAATCGCTGAAGTCAGATACAGTGGAGAGAGTCTTGATAGGGGATTCTGATATCGAAGACGAAGAAAGAGCAGAGCAACTTCAGTTGTTGAATGCACCTCCGTGGAAAAGAAAAATTGATGCGTCATTCGAATCTCTTGGATAAGCAGAGCTGAACAATTCTCAGGAGCGACTTAAACCATCTATGGAAGAAGCTCCTACACTTGAACTCCAACCACTGCAGGATCAATTGAGGTATGGTAAAGTCTACGAGAGCAACAGGCTATATAAGGAGAAGGTTAAGGACTGGCATGAAAGAGGAGGGGTGGTGAAACATTCATTTGTGCCTGGTCAATTAGTTTTGCGTTTCAAATCTTGCTTCAGATTTTTTCTAGGAAAGCGTAAGTCGAGTCAGTCGGATGCAGTAGAGATTTTCCATAAGATCTGGACGAAGCGTTCAAGGTTAATGGTTAGTGGCTGAATTATGACGTTGGTAATACGGTGAACCTTGAGTCGACGTTCACCGTTCTTGCGACTGGATGAAAACGGATTCACGTCAAGCTATTGACGTAAAACAAGCGCTTCGTGGGAGGCAACCCACGCATTTGTTATAGTATTATTCTGTGTGTGTAAAAAAAATGGATAGAAAGTGGAGCGCGCCCGCGCCTTCCAGAGCGCGCCCGCGCGTGGGTCAATGTTCACAGGAGAAAAAAAAAGAAAAAAAAGAGTTTGTGTTGTTTCCCCCTAGGATCCATCTGGGATTCAGCGAGAGGTTGATGGTCTGACTTTGGTGATGCTCAGTATAGGCGGATGACTCGGCGTATAGACGCCATGCCCGACATCAATCGTCGCTTTGCTCAGGATTTGACTCAGGCTTTGGTTACTGCATTCAGAGCCACTGGAGTTGATGTTGTTTGGCCTGACTTTGGAGCTGATTATGTTTATCCACCACCGGATACACCACCCGAGGAGGGTGGTCCTGTTGATGATTAGGTACTCTCTGCACTTTCCTTGTTATTACCTTCAATGAGGACATTGAATATTGTAAGTTTGGGGGGTGATAATTAAGGAATAGTAGTGTTAGTGTGTGTTCATATAGGATTCATATTTCATATGTAGTTAGTTCATTCATATCTTTGCCTATTTATGTCATATAGAGCATTGTGTTTGCATATTTGTTTATATCTATCATGTGAGTCCATTTAGTTGCATTTGCATAGAATAATTCATGATCCCGTAGGACTTGACTGTTTCCGTTAGTGAGTCGATGTTGAGTGGAGTGTGGTGATGATGAATAGAGGGTTGATTTAAGTTCCTAGGAATTGACTTGCATGCCAGAAACAAATCAATTACATAAGTCTCATTGGTTGCTTTTGTATTTGATCAGATCATGCTTGTTTGGATGTTAGAATTTAATCACTTGCTTACATTTAGAATGTTCATCTATTCTCTTGAAAATGAAGAAGCACTTAAGTCTAAGTTTGGGGGAAACCAGGGATTTCATGCTAGTTGTTAATAAAGGCTAGGCGTCAAATGGCTAGTAGCCGCTCATGAAAAATGAGTAGTCTAGGGTGGGATGAGAAAAAGCAAAGCGCACTCATTCCGAAATTAAAAAAAAAGAAGAAAAAGAAGAAAAAGAAAAAAAAAGAGTTGTGTTTATGCAGAATTGATCAGGTTGAGCTCTTTAATACTCGAGCAGTTAAGTTCTAGGGGACTTTGTGCCTAGTGACCTAAGACTTTTCCGGTCTGGGATCCACTAACCTAAAGCTCGCTACATGGGTATTATTGTATAAGCCTTTTGGGGTCTCATCCATTGCACGGTCAAATAAGCATGTGTGTTGTGTTGTGTCTTAATAAAGCATAAATTCCTGTCTAACTCAAGTGGATTATGAGGTGTCTTTTAGTGATTTCTTGTGTCTAGAGTTCATTCTGTTTATAAGCTTGTGGTTGTTTTGGTGAAAAATAGGATATGGTCTTGATTTAGTTTAGGAGTATATTGATGAGCATCACACACACGCACGTTTCTGTGTTTGTATTGTTAGTATACGGGAATTTAGTCGAGCTCTGTTTGGAACATTACATTCGTTGAGATGTTGGCTTGTTGATTGGTTATGGTTAGTTTGAGGGGATCGTTTGCATTAGCATATTAGTTGCATTCATGCATTGCATTATATATATATATAGAGTCTGTTTATGCTTGAGGACAAGCATCGGTTTAAGTTTGGGGGTGTGATAAGTGGATTTTATATCTACTTGGAACGCTTCGTATTGGCTTAAATTGATCGCTCACACTCAAGTATTTGGTGTGTTTAATGTGTTTTTAGCTAGAATGTGCAGAGCTACAGATGGATGCAGAAATGCGAGGATTCATGTATATATGGTGGATATGTGCTAAAGAAGAGAAGTCCATGCGGTAAGGGAGTTGGAAGTGCAAGGAAACGAAAAGAAAATAGTTTGCAGAATCCATGAATAGTAGCACTGTTCATGGCACTGTTTATAGCACTATTCATAGCGCCCCTGCGCCTGAAAGTACTGTTCATAGCGCGCCCGCGCCCTACCAAGCGCGCCCGCGCTTGCCAAATGCTAAAAATTTGCTGAATTCAATTCTGATATGGAAACCAGCGAAGACCAGTCAACAGAAAGGCCTATTTAAACACTTGGTGGACGATTTCAGAGACATACATTGTCTTACAACCATATACTATTCTACATATCCATCCACCGGTGAGGAGAACAAGAAGACTGTTGATTACGAAGATCAAATTTTCAACTTTTCTTTGTATTCTTCTAATTAGGCGATACTTTGGATTCTCGTTGGTTTTGTGTTTCTTAAACATAAACCCTAGTACTTTTATTCAGTATTCCAGACATATTTATTATCATGTTTTCATCAGAACCCACGATGATGGACGGTTCGATTATGAGCTAATCGTTGTTGTGGGATTCTAACGGATTTATTTATGGATTTTAGTAGTTAATTGTTTTAAAGATGTGTGTGTGATGACTAATTGATATCCTAGTTTGGTTGTGCTTATTCTTCTTGGATGCGTAGCTAACATCTAAGATTGTTTGTTAATCTCTATTGATTGCGAAAGTGGATATAGAGGTTTAGAACTTGCCATGCTAGCATAGGTTTATGTATGTTTGTCATGCATGATTCGTAGGTTATTTTAACCATCTTACCTGCCCTACGTAATCTGAATGGATAACTTGCTCGTTAAACCGTTATGTTTTCAAATCTTATAGACATATAGGGTCTAAGCATAATTGGTGTCTACTCAACTTTTATCTCTTTTGTGGATGTTAAGTGGTTTGGTATACGTATACTGAAAGGTAGCGTGTACTGATTTCGTGTTATCCGATTAGTTATCACAACCGTCACATGCATTGATTAAAGACAAAAGACTCTAGATGAAGTATTTAATGAAGTTAGGATCCCATGTTTTATTCTCATAAGTAATTCAACAGCAATCTCTTTAGACAATTATAATCTTGTTAAGTTGATTAGTTAATTTAGTTAATCAAAACACAAATTTGTTACTTGTCTTATCATTGCACAATAGCCATACATTGTTGCATAAGTGCATAACTATAGTAACCAAAGTAGTCTCTGTGGGAACGAACTCTACTTATTCATATATTACTTGTGACCGCGTACGCTTGCGTGATTTTGTGCGAACACCGGGTCTAATTAATAGGTAATTAATTGCACTTCTAGGATTATTTTTCAGCCCATATCATTTGCCCCCCAACTTCTATGATAATGCACTAGGATTTCATAGAAGTTATACCGGTCTTTTTCGAGACTTGAGGTCTTTTTATCCCTTACCTGGGACTTACTACCCTTTTTTGGGGATTTTAATATACACTAGTGTTTCACGAATCTCGTCTTGGTGTAAAGTGTGGAGCGACCTACACATTTACGACGATTTTGCCTTATTCGAGGCTAACTTGACATTTGCATAAGCCTTTTATGTCTTATACCGTCTTATTTTGGCTTCAAGACTTTCATTGAGCATATCGAATGATGGGGTTTGGACTGAATGTCTTAGGTTTCTGGGGTTTCAACCCTTCACCCTTACGAGTTCTTATTGATGGCTCCACTCGTAGTGATTCTTTCTCAAGTCTATCATATCAAACTTCTCTTGAGCTTCAAATTTTTGCTAATTAACAATAAGCATCTTAGGCTTTCTTTTGTATGTTTATTAGCAACATTCACCCTTCGGGGTTCGTTGTATTCAGCTCTATTTGTGCAGTTGACATGCATATTTTGTATGCTTTCCTTTGCATTCATTTGTAGTTTGTCTTGGCAATGCTTTGAGAATGTTTCTACCAATCAAAACGGGTTCAACCCTTCATATGCTTTCTAGGAAGCTCATGATTTCATCGAACCTTATTTCTACTTATCATAGTAGCGGATCCTTTTAGGATGCACTAAACATAATAAACTTTTAAGTTTGAGGCATGCCAAGTCCTTGGCACCTCATGCCCTTCAAGGGTTTCTAATTTGTATGAGCCTCGACCAAATACGTTCTTGATGCGATATGGTCCTTCCCAATTTGGGGCCAACTTGCCTTTTTGTCCAACTCCGGATGCCTCAATCTTTCGGAGGACTAAGTCTCCTTGACGGAAGAATCTCTCTTTAACCCTTAGGTTATAGTAGAAAGATTCCCTTTTTTGATGTTCAACTACTTTAGCATTTGCGTCATCTCTAACTTCATCAATAGATCTAAGGCTAGCCTCATGCCTTCTTCATTTGTCTCTGGCTCATAAGCTTCGATTCTTGGAGATGTGTGAGTAATCTCCACTAGAACCACCGCTTCTGCCCCATAGGCTAACAAGAATGGAGTTACTTCAGTAGTAACCTTACAGGTGGTACGATATGCCCAAAGTATAGGGAACAACTTGTCCACCCAAGTGTTCCTTGAGCGTTCAACTCTCTTCTTGAGTCCATCTAGGATGATTCGGTTGGCCACCTCGACTTGTCCGTTTGCTTAAGGATGAGCAACTGATGTGAATCACAACTCAATGTTGTTCTCCTCACAGTACTTCTTGAAATCTTCATTGTCAAACTGCTTCCCATTGTCCGTGACCAGGGTTCATGGGATTCCATATCTGCATATTACATTTTCCCAGAAGAAATGCATTACTTGCTTGGTGGTTATCTTGGCTAAAGGTTTAGCCTCAATCCACTTGGTGAAGTAGTCGATTACCACTATCAAGAACTTTCTTTGCGCACTTGCCATTGGAAATGGTCCAAGTATATCCATTCCTCAGATGGCGAATGTGATAGGTGAGTTTATGGATGTCATCATCTCTAGTGGTTGCCTAACCACCGGTGCATGCTTTTGGCACCGTTCACATTTCTTTACATAGCTTTTAGCATCTGCAAGTATGTTTGGCCAATAGAAACCTAGACGAGTGATTTTATGAGCAAGGGCTCTGCCCCCCAAGTGCTGTCCACAAATTCCTTCATGCACTTCCCTTATGGCCAATTCTGCCTCTTGGGGTCTCAAGCATTTCAGATACGGAACAATGAAAGACTTTTTGTATAGGATTCCCTCAATCAGGGTATACCTTAGTGCTCTCAGATATAACTTTCGTGCTTCTGAAGTGTCGTTGGGTAACCACCCAGATTCCATATGAGATTTGATGGGATCTATCCAACAACTAGCAACATCAATGGGTGCTACCAACTTTCCATTGATGCTTGGGGTCTTCAAGACTTGGAAGTACACAGTCCCTGCATAGTTTTCTATTTCAGAAGAAGCAAATTTGGACAAGGCGTCAGCCTTCATGTTTTCTTCTCTTGGAACGTGTTCCACATAACATTCATCAAACTGAGTCATAATAGCCTTAACAAGTTTTAGATACTTGGCCATGACTTCATCTCTAGCTTCGAACTCCCCATTTACTTGGGAAACTACCAACCTCGAGTCTCCACATACTTTCAGAGTCTTAACTCTCAAAGCTCCAGTCAGTCGTAAGCCAACTATCAGGGCTTCGTACTCATCTTCGTTGTTAGTCGTTGGGAAGTCCAGTTTTAGTGCATACTCTATGAGAAATCCATCAGGACTTTGTAGCACCAAACCTGCTCCATTTGATTTTGTTTTCGATGCTCCATCAAAATAGAGCACCCAACATTCTTTGGACACCATGTCTTCATCTTTCTTGTCTTCCACTATTACTTCCTGCCCCCCGACTTCTTGGTTGTCAATGGTGCATTCAACCATGAAGTCAGCGAGTGCTTGAGCTTTTATGGTCGTTCGAGGCTTATACTTGATGTCAAATTCTCCCAATTCAATAGCCCATTTGATCAACCTTCCACTAACTTGAGGGCTATGCAAGATGTTTCTTAGAGGCTGATTGGTCAAGACCTCTATCTTGTGTGCCTAGAAGTATGGGCGTAGCCTTCTTGAGGCCATTATCAAGGCTAAGGCAAACTTCTCAATCGTAGAGTAGTTTATTTCTGCCCCATGTAGAATCTTACTTACGTAGTAAATGGGTTTCTGAACCTTCAACTCTTCTTTTACCAAAACGGCTCCAAGGGTTGTGTTAGAAACCGCCAAGTACAAATAGAGAGTTTCTCCTGGCTTTGGCTTTGCCAACAGTGGTGCCTCAGCCATGTACTTCTTCAGGGCCTCAAAGGCTTCTTGGCTTTCAGTTGTCCACTCAAAAAATTTCACGTTCTTGAGTTCTTTGAAGAAAGCTAGCACTTCTCTCCTGACTTGGATTTGAATCTTCCCAATGCTGCCACTCTTCCCGTTAGTTTCTGGACATCCTTGACAGTCCGTGGTGGTTCCATGTCTAGAATTGCTTTGATTTTGTCGGGATTAGCCTCGATTCCTCTCTTGGAAACCATCAGGCCTAAAAACTTTCCCGAGCCTTCACCAAAGGCACACTTAGCTGGATTCAACATCATCTTGTGGTGCCTCAGCACTTCAAACGCTTCCCGAAGATGGTTTATATGATCGGCCTTATCGAGGCTTTTAACCAACATGTCATCCACATAGACTTCCATGGTTTTTCCAATCAGGTGTTCAAAAATTTTGTTCACCAATCTTTGGTATGTTGCCCCTGCATTCTTAAGTCCAAATGCCATGACTAGATAACATAAAACACCAAAGTCAGTGATGAATGATATCTTGGAGATGTCATCTTTGTGCATTTTGATTTGGTTGTATCCACTAAAGCCATCCATGAAACTCAGCATCTCGTGCCCCGCTGTGGCATCTATTAAGGCATCAATCCTTGGTAAGGGAAAACAATCCTTAGGACATGCATCGTTCAAATCGGTGAAGTCTACACACACTCTCCATTTTCCATTGGCTTTTTTGACCATCACTGGGTTAGCCAACCATTCTGGGAATTGTACTATCTCTTCAATGAACCCGGCTTTCAGAAGCTTTTCTACTTCTTGTTTAATGGCCTCTTGCCTTTCTGGAGCAAAATTTCTCTTCTTCTGTTTCACCGTCTTCCTTTCAAGATTCAAATTCAATTTGTCGGTTATCAACTGGGGATCAATCCCTGGCATGTCAGCCACTGTCCAAGCAAAAACGTCATTGTTCTCTTGAAGAAAAGATATGAGCTTGCTTTTCAATGGTTCAGGAAATAGTGCTCCAACGTAAGTCACCTTCTCTGGTTCACCAGGAAATAAGGGAATTGGGATTAAATCCTCAGCTTGTTTCCTTCTTCGGTCCTCATTATCACTAGTATCCATGTCTTCAATGGGGAGAACCTGCCCCCGATTCCATCAGGCCTTAACGCGGCTATGTAACAGCTTCTAGACATCTTTTGGTCTCCCCGTTCTTCACCCATTCCATTCCTTGTTGGGAACTTGATTTTTAGATGATAAGATGAGGCAACGGCCTTGAACGCATGAAGACCCTTCCTTCCCAGGATTGCATTGTAGGTCGAAGTTGCCTTTATAACTATGAAGTTCAACATCTGAGTAGACGTATTCGACCCTTGCCCCATTGTCATTGGGAGTTGGATAGTGCCTTCCACCTTCGACTCCACTCCATTGAATCCATATATGGGCATATTCGAGGGTGTCAACTGAGAGTCAGTATAGCCCATCTTGATAAAAGCATCATGGAACAAGATGTCCACTGAAGCTCCATTGTCGACCAAAACTCTCTTTGTTTCAGAATTCTCTATCACAGGTACGATGACTAAGGGATCACCGTGGGGAAACTTTACTCCCTCCAAGTCAGAATCATCAAAACCTATTGATATTTCTGTTCGGGCACGTTTCGGTGCTTCTCCGACCACAATCATTACTTCTCGGGCATATGCCTTTCTTGAGTTTCGGGAGGACCCAGCAACAGTTGGTCCTCCGAATATCATGTTGATAACTGGCCCTCGGGGCTTGGGATTTCGATCTTGATCGTTGTCCCTTCTGTCATAATCCTTCCTTTCATAGTTTCCTCTTTGACTCCCTTGATTTCCATCCTTGGTGAATTTATTGAGCTTTCCCTTCCGTATCAGAAACTCGATCTCATCTTTCAATTGTCTACAATCGTCGGTGTCGTGACCGATTTCCTTGTGGAACCGACAGAATTGGTTTTGATTCCGTATAGACATATCAGTCCTTAGTGGCTTCGGCCATCGGAGATCCTCCTCCTTTGCTATTTCCATCAGAATTTGGCTCTTGGGAGTGTTCAATATTACATACTCCGTGAACTTTGGCCCAAAATTGTTCCTCTTGGGTGGAGAATCAGAATCCTTTGACGTTCTGGGAAACTTTTCCTTGACGTCGTACTCCCGAGTTTCCTTTCTTTTCTTTGAATTTCCACTTCCACCAGCAGTGGGTTCATATTTTCTCATGCTTTCTTCAGCCTTGATGTACTTTCCGGCTCTATCTTGGAGCTTCAGCATGCTCTCGAGTGGATGTTTTGCCAATGATCTTTTGAAGTGATCATCAGTGGTTCCTTGCTGCAAGGCTATCATAGCTACTTTGTCCTCTAAATCCGGGACTTTCAGAGCCTCCCGGGTAAATCGGTTGATGTAATCCCTTAAAGCTTCATTCTTTCCTTGCTAGATTCCCATGAGTGATGCAGAACTTTTCTCGTGCACCTTCCCACTAACAAATTGGTTGATGAACGCTTTGCTTAGTTCCTTAAAAGACCCAATGGAATTGGGAGGTAGACGGCTATACCAACGTTGGGCCATGCCCGCCAAGGTGTATGGAAACGCCCTACACTTGACCGCATCATTGGTTGGCTGCAACAGCAGTGCATTAGAGAAGGTTCTTACATGATTCGCGGGATCTTCCGTTCCATCATAATATTTAATCGTTGGCATCTTGAATTTCCTGGATATGGTCGCTTTCATGATGTCTTGAGTGAATGGTGGTGTAGGATCATCAGGATCTCCTAGGGGCCACAAAACACTGGGATCACCCCTTGGGGCTTCAGCCCTCTTGGTTCTTCTTGGTGTTGGGTCCAGGTTGATTATCGGGACTCTTCCAGTTGTTTGGATTTGTGCTTTCGCGGCCTCCTGTTCTGCCAGTAATTTCTTGAGCCTTGCAGCTTCTGCCTCATGGGCCGCAATCTTTTCCTTAGTAGTTTGAGGTTGCTCCCGATTTGTTTCGGAAGAACGCCTCCTCCTTGGGGCAACATCCCTCTCTTCTGCAGATGTATAATTCTCGTCCTCAGTATAGGGACCCGAGTAGTCTTGAATCAAAGGGGTCCGTCGAGTTTGAGTTTGTTGATTTTGGGGTCCCAGACCTTGTATGTAAGGATGAACATATGCTTCCTGATAGGTTGGATTGATACCACTGTTGCCCACCATTGGTCGAGGTGGCATACCATAGGTTGTCATCCCTAAAGTTTGAGTCGTGTATTGGGGAAGATCCGTAGTATGAAGTTGAAGACAACTTGGTGCATTCATGAGCAGTGGGGAGATTGGTTGCTGGAGAGTGGTCTCTTGTGGATTAGATCCATGAACGACCATTTGTAGGGGATTCGTCCCTTCAACCGAAATCGGGATTTCCGGTCCATGAGTGTTGGTAGGGATATTCGTCCCTTGAGTGCCAGTAGTTGGCGGTGGTTGATTTCTGTGAGTTTCAGCCTCAGAGGTGATAGGAAGCTCCTCAGAAGTTTGAGTATCTCGAGTTCTTCTTCGTGTATTTGCCATGGTTGATGTTGTCTTCCCACAGACGGCGCCAAATGTTGTGGAATAAAAAACGTACTTGTAAATTTACTTCTAGGATTTGTGAGCTTCAAGCTTTAATGGCTGCTCTTGTTCTCGGGGACTAACTCAGTCCTAACAAGATGCCTACGTATCTCTAGTGTTTAGAGAATCAAGCCAATAAAACGTAGTTCTTGGTGTTGCCTTCGGGGCTATGGCGGCAGGGGCACACCAAGGATGTAGTGACTTGTATGTCCTTATTCGAGGATGAAGTCTAAAACGTTGTAGATGATGTATGGAGCTGTGTCCAAAACGTAGTAGATGACGTATGGAGTTGTGTCCAAAACGTAGTAGATGACATATGGAGCTGTGTCCAAAACGTAGTTCTATTGTGAAGGAGCATGGTCCTTATATAGGCGTCTGGAGCCTCGTATTTAGAGTAAGTTTAGGATACTTAGCGAATAAGTCTCTTTTTTAATAATGGATAAACATTGTATTTCTTGGTGGACAAGTCTTTTCCTTGTTGATAAGGACTATGACTCATTATTTCTTTTAATTGGGATTCTGGATCCTTCTTTGATAAATTTACCATATTTTGGACTCCTTTCCTGAGCTGTATATTTTCCCTATTTATTAATTATGAAATTAATAAATAATTAGGGTTTCAGGCCTTACTTATTGGGTCGTGTTCTTAGACCAATACGGGTCTAATTAATACGTAATTAATTGCACTTCTAGGATTATTTTTCAGCCTATATCAATATAATTATTAGTTTAATTAGTTTAATATAATTGATTTAATTTCAAATTAACTATTATTAAATTAAAAATTAATCTCTTTAATAAAACTAGAACCCCTTATTAATGATATAGTATGTGATGTAGATATGTTTAATTAATATAAAAAATATTGTTAATATATATAAAAACTAATCAATACTTTTTAAAATCATAACTCCCTGTGTCAGATTTATTACGATATACACATATAATTATTAGTTTAATACGTAATTAATTTAATTTGAAATTAATATAATTATTACTATTAAATCAAATTAGTTGTCAACAATAGTTAAGTTACATACTAGAAATCTACCACCAACTATACTAAAAATAGAAACCATATGCTATGTCATGTATATCGCGGTATACATATAATTATTAATTTAATTAGTTTAATATAATTGATTTAATTTCAAAATAACTATTATTAAATTAAAAATTAATCTCTTTAATAAAACTAAAAACCCATGTTTCTATACTAAAAGCAGAATTAATGGTATGGTATGTCATGTATATATGTTTAATTAGTTTTAAAAATATTGTTAATATAAAAACTAGTCTATACTTTTTAAAATCATAACTCCGGTATGATATGTCATGTATACTACGAAATACACATATAATTATAAGTTTAATACGTAATTAGTTTAATTCAAAATTAATATAATTATTACTATTAAATTAAATTAATTGCCAACAATAGTTAAGTTACATACTAGAAATCTACCGGCAACTATACTAAAAGCGAAAACCATGGTATGGTATGTCATGTATATCGCGGTATACATATAATTATTAATTTAATTAGTTTAATATAATAGATTTAATTTCAAATTAACTATTATTAAATTAAAAATTAACCTGTTTAATAAAACTAGAAACCCCTATTTTCTATACTATAAGCAAAAACCCTTCTGTACAGATCTTAGGTCTCGTCTTTTGACGTGTTTATTCTCTCTGTCTCATCTAATGATGAGTAAGGTAATATCATAAACATCAAATATCAGCATATCATTTTTTCTTGTTTTCAGTTTTCAGTTTTCTGGGGAATAAAATGGGAAGTTCCTCTCGTTCAAGAAATATCATTGAAGATTATGAGAAGTTAACAATCAATGAGGATGATCAGGAGGGACTCATACTGGAGGATTTTCATGTATCTCAGAATAGTGGGTATGATCGATGTTTGGTAGGAAGTTTTTTATCCAACAGGAAGGTAAATTTTGGGGCTATGCAAGAGATGCTGTCATCTATTTGGAGGCCGGTGAAAGGAGTGTTTATGGAGGAAACAAGCTTTCCAAATCTGTTCATTTTTAAGTTTTTTCATGATTTAGACATCAAAAGAGTGCTAGATGATGGACCATGGACGTTTAATCAACAAGTGCTGTTGGTGAAGAGGTTGGATGTAAACGAACAATTAAAGGATATAAGGTTAACAGATGTATATCTATGGGTGCAGATATATGATCTTCCCATTGGCTTCAACTCAGAATGTGTATTGATGTCGATAGGGAATTATGTGGGCAAGTTCTTGGAGGTCGACTCGAAGAATTTTCAAGGGCTGGGAAGAAATTATCTGAGAGTTAAAGTGGCAGTAGATGTTCGATCTCCATTGAAAAGCCGTATGAAAATTAAGAAGGTGGGTGGAGAATGGATTTGGATCAACTTTAAATATGAACGATTATCGTCGTTCTGTTTTTACTGTGGTCTCATTGGACATTCAGATAAATTCTGTGAAGTCTTGTTTGACAATCCTCAGGCCGGGGATGAGAGAAAATACGATAGTTCACTGAGAGCCCCGATTAGAAGACAGAATACCAGCAAAGGAAATCAGTGGCTTAGAGATGCTAATGGTAGTTCGGTGGATCGGAGTAAGTCTAGTAGCCATGAAGATATTCCGGTGGACGTTAGTGGACAGGATGGAAAGCCAACAAACTCCCGTGATTGGCGTAACAAGCAGCGGGAAAAAAGCATTCAAATTATTGTACGTAATAATCTGGCACCAAATCAGGAGGAAACAGATAACAATGAATTTAATGAGGAAGATTATGATCCTGCTAATGAGGGGATAGTAATTTTAAAACAAAAAAGAGCGCGGAAAGATATGGTGGATCCTCTCAAGTTGGGCCTTATTTTACATGGGCCTCAGGACAAACAGAATGTGACTGATACAGTAATGATAGAGTCTCAAAACAAAAAGGATGAAGTTTCAAAAAACGGGCAACTGGCGGGTGCTGTTTTACAGCCCCGCCAATCATCATGACTTCTTTAAGCTGGAACTGCCGCGGGGTGGGGCTCCCGGGGAAGGTTCGGTTCCTTTCAGACGTAGTACGTCAAGAAAAGCCTACTATTATCTTTTTATGTGAAACTTTGGTAAAGAGGGCAAAGATGGAATGGTTGAAAAGTAAGTTAGGGTACGAGGGGCTGTTCACTGTTGATGTTCAAGGAAGGAGTGGTGGTCTTGCGTTGATGTGGAAAGAGAAAATGCAGGTGGAAGTTCTTAGTTACTCTTCAAATCACATAGATGCAAAGGTTAAGGATGATGCTGATAACATCTGGCGCTTTACTGGGGTTTATGGTGAACCAAACAGATCTTTAAGAAGAAGGACGTGGGATTTACTTCGCCATCTGGCTAGGGATTCAAATCTGCCCTGGTGTGTCATGGGGGACCTAAATAATATTGTTTCAAGGGATGATAAAGTTGGAGGAAATCCATATCCAAGTAGACTTATAGAGGGATTTAATCAGGCTATTCAAGAGGCTGGTTTGGTGGACATGGAAATTATAGGTCATCAATTTACTTGGGAACGAGGGAGAGATACTTCAAATTTTATTGAAGTGAGGTTAGATAGAGCACTTACAAATGATATATGGTTGTCAATGTTCCCGATGGCAAAACTATATAATTTGGAGGGATCTTCCTCAGATCATAGTCCTATTCTAATGGTCCCAGAAGTAGTTAACCAAGCTGTTTATACGTACAGATTTAGGTTTGAAAATGCATGGATGATGGAACCAATGTGTGAGTAGTTAGTTCGAGATGGGTGGACTGGAGATGACTCCTTGGATATTCAGCAGAAAATAAAAGCATGTAGTGAGAAATTGGCCGTGTGGGGGAAGGAGGTGACATGAAACTTCAGTGGTCGCATTAAGAGGTGCAAGGGGGAACTAAAGAGGCATCGTACTGGTAGAGATGAGGAATCGAAAGCAAGATACAAGGAAGCAAAACAGCAGTTAAATCATATCTTGAATCAGCGAGAAGTTTTTTGGCGTCAAAGGTCGAAACAATTGTGGCTTCAAGCCAGTGATCAAAACAGCAAATACTTTCATGCATCAGCCAGTAGTAGAAGGAGAAATAACCATATTCAAAAGCTTAAAACAGCAGAGGATGTTTGGGTGGAGTGGGGAAATGGTTTAGAAGAGTTAATGTCGAATTACTATACAGAATTGTTTCAGGCTAAGGAATCGAACTGGCAGGAAGTAATTCAAGTTATTCCTACGACAATTACCACTGATCAGAATGAGAGGCTACTAAAACCAGTGGAGCACGGGGAGGTTAAAGAGGCTTTATTCCAGATGCATCCGGATAAAGCTCCTGGGCCAGATGGAATGACTCCGGGATTCTTTCAAAAGCATTGGAAAATTGTGGGTGAAGATATTGTTAAACTGGTTAGAAAGTTCTTCATTGATGGTACGTTGAATTATGATTTGAGTGCCACTAATATTGTCTTGATACCAAAGAAAAAATGCCCAGCCTATGTCAGTGACTTACGCCCTATTTCTTTATGCAACGTGCTAGTAAAGATCATTACAAAGGTAGTGGCTAACAGATTGAAAGAGACGCTTGAATCAGTAATTTCTGAAAACCAAAGTGCGTTTATGAAAGGGAGACTCATTTCAGATAATGTGATGGTGTCGTATGAAATCATGCATTATATGAAGCGAAAAAGAAGGGGAAAAGAGGGATACATGGCGTTAAAACTGGATATGTCGAAGGCGTATGATAGGATCGAATGGGAATATCTAAGGGCTATTCTTATGAAAATGGGGTTTAGTGGCTGGTGGGTTCATTTGATTATGCAGTGTGTTACCTCAGTGTCGTATACTATCACTAGTGCAAGGAGGGAAATTGGCCCAATCTTTCCAAGCAGAGGCATTCGCCAAGGGGATCCTTTATCCCCTTATTTATTCATTTTGTGTGCAGAGGGGTTATCGGCACTGATGAAGAATTATGAACAGCAACAGATGATAACGAGGGTGAAGGTTTGCAGACAAGCTCCTAGTATTACGCACATGCTGTTTGCAGATGACAGCTATTTGTATTGCAAAGCGAAGCTTGAGGAGGTAAGCAACTTGTTAAGATTACTGCAAACGTTCGAAAGTGCTTCCGGGCAGAAGGTAAACCTTCTTAAATCATCAGTTTTCTTCAGTTCTAATGTTAAAAGCCAGGAGAGAGCTCAATTATGCAGTGCTTTAAATATGGAGGAAGCAGGTGAGGAATGTAAATATTTGGGACTACCAAATATGATGAAGAAGAGTAAAGTTGCGACTTTAGGCTTCTTGAAGGATAAGGTCAAAACAAGAGTTCAGAGCTGGGAGGGGTGGTTCTTTTCACAAGGAGGAAGGGAGGTATTGATAAAATCTGTAGCTCAGTCGCTTCCCACATATGCGATGAGTGTGTTTCTACTCCCAGTGGAAAATAACGAAGGACATGGAGAGAAGTTTAACTCGTTTTTGGTGGAATTCTAAGGGTGATAATGGCAACAGTATACATTGGATGAGCTGGTCCAGATTAAGTAAACACAAATCGACTAGGGGCATGGGATTTAGAGATTTTCGGGATTTTAATCTGACAATGTTGGCGAAGCAGGGCTGGAGATTTCTTACTAATCCTAATAGTCTGGTAACACGAGTGTACAAGGCTAGATACTTTGCAAACAATTCATTTTTGGATGCTCAGATTGGAGATAACCCTAGTTACATTTGGCGAAGCATATGGGAAGGAAAAGATGTTATTACCGCTGGAATGAGATGGAGGATAGGTTCAGGTGAGAATATTGACATAGTGGGTCAACCCTGGTTATCAGACGAGCACAATCCATTCATTACTTCGAGTTCAGTGGTGCTCAGGCAAAGTAAAGTTTGCTCGCTAATGGCTATTGATCATAGAGGATGGGATGAAGATATTATTCATGACCTGTTTAACGAAAGGGATCAACATTGTATTAGGAATATTCAGTTGGGAGACAGTACGGAACAGGACACTGTTTACTGGTCTAAGGAAAGCTCTGGTAACTACTCTGTTCGTAGTGCTTACAGAATGCTACAACATCAAAAAAGCTTATGGAGACAGGAGGATAATGAGAGCCTCTGGCGTAAGATTTGGAAAATAAAAGCTCCACACAAAATTCTGAACTTTGTTTGGAGATCTTTGTCAGGTTGTCTTCCAACGTTGGTGATGTTGAAACGCAGGAATGTTCCAGTTGAGAGCATATGCCCAGTCTATAGAAGGGAGGATGAGTCCATTACACACATACTGGTAAAGTGTCTGTTGGCTAATCTTTGTTGGCAGACTATTGTGCCCGGTTTTTACTTGTCTGCAGATGAAAACTTGTTTCAGTGGTGGGAGAGAATTATCTCAACATATGATAAAGATAAACAAGCGGAGATAGCAACAGTTAGTTGGTCAATTTGGAGAGCTAGAAACGATTTGGTATGGAACAAAAAATATACTCAGAGGAATTTTGTGATTGCAAACGCTAAGCAGTACCTTGTACAATGGAAGTATGCCCAGGCTAGCAATTCGACGTTTTCATTTCCTAACTTAGTTGACGGTGATGGAGCGATTGTTTGGGTAAAACCACACAGGTCGAAAATCAAGGTATCAGTGGATGCAACAATTTTCAGTGAGATGAATTCGTATGGAATGGGAATGGTGGCCAGAGATGACAGAGGGGAATTGATTCAGGCGAAGACTTCGTGCAAGGCTGGTTCGATTACTCCGGAGCATGCAGAAGCTATGGCAATAAAAGAAGCATTGAGCTGGATAAAGGATAAAGGGTGGCAGAATGTAGTGTTGGAATCGGATTGCTTAGTGGTAGTACAGGCAATTAGAAGTAAGGCAGCAATGTCATCCCCTTTTGGTCGTACTATAGAGGACTGTAGAGCTATCGTTCGAGATTATAACACAATCGAGGTGTTCTTTGTTAAACGGTCTGCTAATATGGCAGCTCATGCATTAGCTAGAGAGTCATATTCATATCCAGATCGTGTGTTTGATAGGAGTTCTATTCCTATTGAAGTTCTTTTTGCTTTGAAAGTTGATTCAGGAATTTAATAAAATGCTCTTTTGTTCGTCAAAAAAAAAAAAAAAAAGCAAAAACCCTTCTTAGTATGCATCATACCGTGGTATACAGATAATTATTAATTTAATTAGTCTAATATAATTGATTTAATTTCAAATTACCTATTATTAAATTAAAAATTAATCCCTTTAATAAAACTAGAACACCCTATTAATTGTATGGTATGTCAGGTAGATATGTTTAATTAGTTTAAAAAATATTGTTAATATAAAAACTAATCTATAATTTTTAAAATCATAACTCTCTATGTCATATATACTACGATATACACATATAATTATTAGTTTAATACGTAATTAGTTTAATTTGAAATTAATATAATTATTACTATTAAATCAAATTAATTGCCAAAATAGTTAAGTTACGTACTAGAAATATACTAGCAACTATACTAAAAGCAGAAACCAGATGGTATGTCATGTATATCGCGGAATACATATAATTATTAATTTAATTAGTTTAATATAATTGATTTAATTTCAAATTAAATATTATTAAATTAAAAATTAATCTATTTAATAAAACTAGAAACCCTATTAATGGTATGGTATTTCACGTAGATAAGTTTAATTAGTTTAAAAAATATTGTTAATATAGAAACTAATAGATACTTTTTAAAATCACTAACTCTTATGTCATGTATACTACGATATACACATATAATTATTAGTTTAATAAGTAATTATTTTAATTCAAAATTAATATAATTATTACTATTAAATTAAATTATTTGCCAACAATAGTTAAGTTACATACTAGAAATCTACCAGCAACTATACTAAAAGCATAAACCCGTATGGTATGTCATGTATATTATTAATTTAATTAGTTTAATATAATTGATTTAATTTTAAAATAACTATTATTAAATTAAAAATTAATCTCTTTCAAAAAACTAGAAACCCCTATTAATGCTAATGCTATGGTATGTCATGTAGATATGCTTAATTAGTTGTATACTACGATATACATATATAATTATTAGTTTAATTCGAAATTAGTTTAATTCAAAATTAATATAATTATTACTATTAAATTAAATTAATTGTCAACAATAGTCAAGTTACATACTAAAAATCTACCAGCAACGCCTTTGAATTGATATCGGGAGGGCTAAATCCTGAAATATCATACTTATGTACTAAAATTAAACTCCATAAAAAATACTACATTATTTCCATACAATGCATTTTTGCTCCTAAAAATTTTTAATACGCAGAATGGTAAGTTAGTAATAGATAAACTTAATAAATCTATACTCTGTGTTAAAAGCAGAAAACCATGGTATGCTATACGTTAAAAGGATAAACCCATGGTATGCTATGTATACTGCAATGTACATCTAATTATTAGTTTTATTAGCTTAATATAGTTGATTTCATTTCATATTAATTATTATTTAATTTAAAATTAATCTCTGAATTTAAAGCAGAAACCTTCTCTTAATAGTATGATATGCGATATATAACGATCCTCTTTATTAAAAGCATAAACATCCTCTTAATGTTATGGTATGCCATGTATACCGCGATATACATCTAATTATTAGCTTAATTATTTTAGTATAATTATCTTAATTTTAAATTAATAATTTGTATTAAATTAAAAATTAAAAAAAAATTAAAATCAAAAACCACTCTTAATAGTATATTATACCATTTATATCGCAATATACTTATAATCATTTTAATTTAATATAATTCACTTAATTTCAAATTAATAGATCAACTACTTTTTTTATATATGTACTACATATATTATTTACAAAACTTGCACCCGATTGATGTCTAAAAATTTAGTGAAGATCGTAAATTTCAGCGCATAAACCCCTTCTTAATGTTATGGTATGTCATGTATACCGCGGTATACATGTAATTATTTATTTAATATAATTGATTTAATTTCAAATTAATTGTTATTAAATTTAAAATTATTCTCTTTACTAAAACTAGAAACCCCTATTAATGGTGTTGTATGTCATGTAGATATGCTTAATTAGTTTTAAAAATATTGTTAATATAAAAACTAATCTATGTACTTTTTAAAATCATAAATGCTTTTAAAGGTATGTTATGTCATGTATACTACGATATACACATATTGTGACAACCCCAGTCAAAACCCGGGTCTTTTTCGAAAATCGGGTCAAGTCCCGATTCCGAGTCCGAATAAGCCGAAGCCTACTGGCCCAAACACAGCCAACTTGGGTAACAACTAGCCCACCACAGGCCCTCAAAAGATCATGATTTGTTGGTGCTAATTAGTAGTAGTACTTTGCCTTATAAACTGAGCAGAAGTCCCAAATCTCCTCGATGTGAGACTGGGGTGTTACAAACTCCCCCACTTAAACTCATGACGTCCTCGTCAGACCTGAACGGATATCCCATAGGTTCCAAGATCGTTCCTCCCTAGCCATTGTGGGATAATACCGGCTCGCTTCGTGTCCCCACCTCTGGACCTTTGTCCATTGTGGGATAATACCACCATCCATCGTGTCCCCACCTCCGGCAACTTGCCTCGACAAGGTTTTCGAGAGTCGGCTCTGATACCACATGTGACAACCCCGGTCAAATCCCGGGTCTTTTTCGAAAATCGGGTCAAGTCCCGATTCCGAGTCCGAATAAGCCGAAGCGTACTGGCCCAAACACAGCCAATTTGGGTAACGACTAGCCCACCACAGGCCCCCAAAAGATCATGATTTTGTTGGTGCTAATTAGTAGTAGTACTTTGCCTTATAAACTGAGCAGAAGTCCCAAATCTCCTCGATGTGGGACTGGGGTGTTACACATATAATTATTAGTTTAATACGTAATTAGTTTAATTCGAAATTAATATAAATTTTTACTATTAAATTAAATTAATTGCCAACAATAGTCAAGTTATATACGAGAAATCTACCATCAACATGTTTGAATTGACATCAGGAGGGGTAAATCCTGAAGTATCATACTTATGTATTAAAAGTAAACTTCATCAAAAATACTACATTGTTTCCTCTTTTTGCTCCTAAAATTTTTTAATACGCATAATGGTAAGTTGGTAACTAATAAACTTAAGAAATTTATACTCTATATTAAAATCACAAACCCCCTCTTAATGGTATGGTATACCGCAATGTACATATAATTATTAGTTTAATTCGCTTAATATAATTGATTTAATTTCATATTAATTATTATTTAATTAAAATTATTCTATGAATTTAAAGCAGAAACTCCATTTTAATAGTATGGTATACCATATATACCGTGATATACACATAATTATTAACTTAATTAGTTTTAAAAATATTGTTAGCTTAATTCCAAATTTATTTAATTATTGTTATTAAAATATAAATTAATCTATACTTTTTAAAAACATAATCTCCTCTTAAATGTATGATATGTTATGTATACCGCGGTATACACGTATAATTATTAGCTTAATTAGTTTAATGCACAATTAGTTTAATTCAAAATAAATATAATTATCATTATAAAATTAAATTAATTGCCAACAATAGCAAAGTTGTATACTAGAAATCTACCAACAACTTGTTGTTTGAACTGGGGAGGATTTTTTGAACTGATCCGGAGGGTAAATATCATAGTTAAACACTTAAAATATTATGTACTAAAAGTAAACTCAATCATAAATATTATTCTCCTAAAATGCTTTTTTGCCAGTAAAAATTTTTAATACGTATAATGGTAAGTTGGTAACTGATAAAGTTAAAAAATAATTATGTGAGTAAATAATGGAATTTAAACATCATCCTTTAACATTACCTACACACTAGACCGAAGAACTCTTACTTGAATACACACCAGCATATAAGAAGCATTTTTTGATTAGTCAAATAATAATTATTTTAATAAGAATAATTAATTTCTACTTTCAAATTTGTAAAAAATTGCATAATAAAAATTTATAATACAATTAATAAAAAAAATTGATTAATACAATTAATATAAAATTGCATAATAATATAATTACTATATACGCTATATTTATAACTATTACGTTTTATACTATAAGTTAACTCTGTATTACTGTAATTACCATCTCTTTTACTATTACGGATGTGTATTTCATCCGCTCTATCTTGATATGTTCCCCACCTCAATCGGGTCGGGAATTTGGGGAATTGTTCGGGTTCGAACGGAAATGACCAGATATATACAAATAATTTGGAAACATTGAAACACAATAGTACTAAAACTTATGTTCGATTTGATGTCTAAAGCCATTCATTTGCATCGTCTATATGCGGTACTTTTCACTTTCTTAGACAACGGTTCGCAAACCGTTGTAATGTAGTGAATTAGACAATATTTTTTTGAGCCAAAAAATAACCTGTCGTATGTTAATTTTAGGCTAACACTTTTTCGACCATCCGTTGTCTGAAAGGTGTCGTCGAATTCAGTTTTTCTTGTAGTGATTATACAAGTTATGTATTTATTAAATTTAACTTTTTTGATTTCATAGGGATTCGATTATCTTAACTATTTAATTAAATAATCTTTATTTATTATAGACTTTCATTTAAATTTCACATTGAATTCTACAAATCAACAGATTTAAATTAATATTTATTAATTATTTTTATACTCAATATTCAAATTTAATTTTTATACTCGAATCCTTCAGTTATAAGCTAGTAATTTCTAATGATATAACTATTAGCATGATGCATGAATACACTTCTGTGAGTACAAAGATGATGTGGGCACATGTTTTATGGTTAGATCCCCTGGTTAGAAGCAATTATTTGATAATAATATTACTTGAGGTTTGCTGGCTTGTCTCATCGGTTAAGAAAAAAATCTGTGCATATTCCAAATCGAAATAGAAGAATATAACACTTTAAATTTATTCCTTTAACATAGATCATGTCTCGTCTTCGATTCTCAACATAAACTCAAAATAAGCTGATTCCGTACCATTTGCGTTAACATGTTATTCTATGTACACCTCAGAATATGAATAAATTAGGGAAAAAAAAAAAACTGTGTAAGCTAAATAGCATATGCTGAAACAATCCCTTTGGAGGTTCCCTTCATAGAACATGGTCCTGCTACTTCCTTTTCAACCCCCCCACCCCCGGCAAATAAATCATCTTACTA
Source organism: Heracleum sosnowskyi (assembly GCA_030848705.1). Taxonomy (NCBI): domain Eukaryota; kingdom Viridiplantae; phylum Streptophyta; class Magnoliopsida; order Apiales; family Apiaceae; genus Heracleum; species Heracleum sosnowskyi. The sequence goes on along the minus strand of JAUIZM010000046.1, from coordinate 261,622 downwards.
GACATGATTTGACATCGATAATCTTTGGTAAAGCAGTAGAGTACATATTTTTATCCTCTGCTATTAATTAGCAATCCTTGAGGTAAAGTTAAAGGTATCACATTCTCAATTTAGCACAAGCAATTGTATTCACTCTATAGCTAGGTTAGAATTCTATTCTCCGGTCAAGAGAAGGTTAAAATATCTCAGTGGATGCATGAGCGTGTAAAAGTATATAAATTTCTGCAGTCTATATTGTTTTAGTTTTCATTTGATTTCTCTTTGTGATTGGTTAGTTGTTCAAGTTATAATGTTTTCTATCATGAATATTGCTAATTGTATCTGCTTCATTTCACTTGTATTTAATTTTTTTTTTTTAATAATTATATTCCATAACCATAGTACATATTTTATGAAAACTTAGCATCTAGAGTGAGCCACTTGATATTTGGCCTATATATAGTTTAGGATAGACAGAACAGTTCATCTCATCAACACAGCAAGAGCAGAAATATTGTGTATCTGAATTACTGGGTAATACTCTCTTGGCAGTAGTCACTACCTAGACTGCTGATATCTTGAAGAAGATATTAGTAATTTGCTCACTGCCAAGGGAGATTTGCCCTGCAATTCAGGGTTACAGACAGATAGCAGATTCGGTACAGAAGAGAATAATAGTTCTATCCTTCAATGATTTTTATTACTGGTATGTTGTTTATATTATATTAATCAAATTAGCATGTGCACATGTTAGTAAATTTTCCTAGTGTTAGATTCAAGACAATATTCTGTTTATAGGTTCAATTGCAGCAATATTTGCCAACACAATGCATGCAGTGAGCCATCCTAGGATCTTTATATGTATAATTTTAGAAGAGGTCTACAACTTCCTTTGGAACATACCTGGAATGACCTGGATGGACTGCAGAAGGGTAGACTATTGTGCACCGATGCCATATGTACTGGATCTGACGGATCTTCTTAAACCTGACAAAGTTGTTACCTGGATTAGTACTCAATGCACTTCAACTTCCACAACCTAGACATCACATTTTCATTGATTAGGATAGACTACGTGAAGTGCTTAATATGGTCTACACAATGTAGGGGGTTGTACATAATGCCTTGTCCCTAGCTACCAGCTGGGACTAGGAGTCGCGAAGATTAGCTACAAAGGTTTTCCAAACAGAAAAAACAGAAAAATGCTGATCCATCTTTTGTAATTGTCTGCCGACAAGTTTAATTAGCTTCTCAGTGAAGGTTTAACGCTATTGTAAGTATCAGCAAATAAGCAAAAGAAATTTATTCACTCAATGACTGAACTGAATTTATATTATTAATTAGGTGCATGTTTTTGAAAACTTAATCCAGCTGCATCAACTGATAGTTCAGCGGTGATTATAAAATATGTCCGGAATTTCTGTCCAAGTTTTTTCTTTTGAATAATGAGTGAGCTGCCAATGGCACAAAATGAGAACATTGTAATAATTTTGGGAATCCAGTGAAGTTCATTTCTCTTTAAAATTGTGTCCCACTGAAGTTCCAAGAGTCGATTTTACCTTCAATAGAAGGCTGGGGAAAAAGGAAAAGCAAAAAAATGGGAGCTCTATCTAAGCTTTTTAGAAAGTAATCAAATCTTGATGTTACAACATATAAGGTGAATATTTTTTTCCCGTATTGTTTTTGACTCTACGAGAACTGAATAAACCAAGAGTATCTTGTTTGCCTCATGTTATGCCACATTTTGGCATAGTCCAAATTTCTCTGTTTAATAATTATTAATTCAGATTAATAATTAATTACTTGAACACTAAGTAATATCCTCTCCCTGAAATGAGGAAAGAATCAATATCAATCAATCAATAACGGAAAATATCCCGAAACGATATTCTTCAAATCAGGAAGATATCACAACGCCAAGATAATACAAGATAAAATCGGTAATTTACCACATTAACAAAGTTTATCCCTAAAGTCTCTCAGGGATAAACACAATTGCATAGAACTGCGTGAGCTTGATCCAATATAAATTGGTACGCAGGCATCTTGGCAAAGGGATCCGATACATGAGACAAATCGAGACACCTCCCAAGTCCAGCCCCCAAATATCCAAAAATCACAAATCCCCCTGTTTTCATAATTCGTTATTCCAGCAATCTCCGATTTGTGTTGTTACGAAATTCCTCCAACAACACCTCACTACAAGAAACTAACGCTAAATTCGACTATTCAAATTCGACGGATACTAAATTCGATAGCTTTCAGTTGAAGTACCGGACTAAATTCTCCGATTTACGCACATGATCGCATGAAGCCGTCAATAAAAGAATGAAAAACAAACTATCCAATAAACACATACTATTACACAGACTTGCTTGCTCGTGGGACCAAGTGAAAAGAAAGAGATTAAAGATGTCCACAAGGAAAAGAAAACGATGCAATAGGCGCGTGGAAGTGGCTCACGAAATAAAAAATTAGAAAGCAGCACGGTGGAGCACAAACAGAACAAATGCATGTGGAGATCAAAATATTAGCGCGTGGATACTTCTTAGCCGCATGAAACAAAAAAAAAATTAAGTTTTATCTTTTCAATCTTTTATTTTCTGCAATTAAATTATATATTGCACAATTATTACTGCCATGCATGAATAAATTATTTTTAAATATTTTTTAAATATTTTTACATAAAAAATATTTATTACTCAAAATTCGTGCGAGTAATATTTTTGTGCTTGTAAATTTATTGCGAGATTCGCACATATATTTTATAAAATATCGTTCAATATTTTTATTTTGGAGAATTGTGGATATTTTACAATTTTGAACGAGCTGCCTATTTACGAAAAAAAATATTTATGCAAGACGCATAATTTTTGAAGAAAATTCTTACAAAAGACATTATTTTTGAAGAAAATAAATATCGCGACATTTTTAAATGGCATATTTATAATTGCATTTGGATTGCGTTCAAAATATTTTTCATATATCGTCACGATAATACATATATGTCAAAAATATTTCAAACTTGTGAACTTAAATTGTCAAGTAGGACAGGTTGAGCAAGCTATAAGTCCTGCACTGCTACATGCTTAGAAAGGAGTCAGCGGCCCTCTGGATTGAAGACCCTACTACTCTCAGAGGAGAGTCCAGGGATAAAATTACATTATTGAAGACCCATTGATAAATGGATATTTCTTGGTTGACACGAGACATTCCTACAATCACGGGAATAAATGCGGATATGCCGCGAGATTGTAGGAAAACGTGTGGAACCATACATGATATAGGCTGAAAGCATGACTTATTAAAGCCTCGGCTCGGGGGCTCACGGATGAACGAATACAAATCCTTATGTGGACAATGACTTTTGAAAAACGTGTACGTCAATTCGGGCTATATACAAAACGCCAAGGTCCTAACTTGACAATGAGAACGCAACGGATTTCAAAATGATATTACTTATACTCGCACTTTTGAAACCTTGGCAAAAATATATATCCTATTTTGGTCATCGCGTGGTCTTCTACTTGTATCATCATACAGATTATGGGCACCTAGTGCTCTGTATTGTTTATTGACCTATTATTTTTAGCTTTTTCAGCAATCGAAGAAATTTGGAAGCTTGAAGATTTTTAGTTCTCCACTGCAGCAAGCTACACCGAAGAACTGGGGGCTTGTTGTTATGCCACATTTTGGCAAAGAATCAATATCAATCAATCAATAACGGAAAATATCCCCAAACGATATTCTTCAAATCAGGAAGATATCACAACGCCAAGATAATACAAGATAAAATCGGTAATTTACCACATTAACAAAGTTTATCCCTAAAGTCTCTCAGGGATAAACACAATTGCATAGAACTGCGTGGGCTTGATCCAATATAAATTGGTACGCACGCATCTTGGCAAAGGGATCCGATACATGAGGCAAATCGAGACACCTCCCAAGTCCAGCCCCCAAATATCCAAAAATCACAAATCCCCCTATTTTCATAATTCGTTATTCCAGTAACCTCCGATTTCTGTTGTTACGAAATTCCTCCAACAACACCTCACTACAAGAAACTAACGCTAAATTCGACTATTCAAATTCGACGGATACTAAATTCGATAGCTTTCAGTTGAACTACCGGACTGCGGCTAAATTCGGCACTTTTCCGTCGCAAATAAATTCTTACTAAATTTGACAAATTTTTTTGTATTGTCGAATTGAAAACCACCAAAAAAAGGAGGGAAGCATCCCGCCATCATATTGATTTCAGAAATCCAATTTCAACCGAATTGTGACGAATTTAACTTCTAGTTTTAGGAGGGTATTTTGCCATTTTGATAGTGCAAGTTTTCATGAAAATTCGATAATATCTTCTAGAGTGAGCTACTCGAAACTTGGCCTATATAGTGTTTAGGATCCACAGAACAGTTCATATCATCGACACAGGAGGAGCAAAAATATTGTGTTTACCTGAATTACTGGACGTAATACTCTATTGGCAGTAGACACTACCTAATTAATAAACTGCTGATATCTTGAAGAAGATATGAGGCTGGCCTTAGATCTAATTGATGAAGTTAGAGATGAGGCAAATGCTAATGTAGTTGAACATCAAAAAAGGGCATCTTTCTACTATAACCTAAGGGTTAAAGAGAGATTATTCCGTCAAGGAGACTTAGTCCTCTGAAAGATTGAAGCATCCGGGGTTGGACAGAAAAGAAAATTAGCCCCTAATTAGGAAGGGCCCTACAAAGTCAATAATGTGTTTGGACGAGGCTCATATAATCTAGAAACCCTCGAAGGGCATGAGGTACCAAAGACTTGGCATGCCTCAAACTTAAAAGTTTATTATGTTCAGTGCATCCTAAAAGGATCCGCTAGTAGGACAAGTAGAAATAAGGTTCGATGAAATCATGAGCTTCCTAGAAAGAAGATGAAGGTTTGAACCCGTTTAACATCCTCAAAGCTTTGCCAAGACAAACTACAAATGAATGCAAATGAAAGAAAACAAAATATGCATGACAACTGCACAAATAGAGTTGAATACAACGAACCCCGAAGGGTGAATGTTGCTAATAAACATACAAAAGAAAGCCACAGATGCCTATTGTTAATTAGCAAAAATTTTAAGCTCAGGAGAAGTTTGATATGATAGACTTGAGAATGAATCACTACGAGTGCAGGCATCAGTAAGAACTCGTAAGGGTGAAGGGTTGAAACCCCAGAAAACTAAGACAGTCAGTCAAAACCCCATCATTCGATATGTTCAATGAAAGGCTTGAAGCCAAAACAAGACGGTATAAGACATAAAAGGCTTATGCAAATGTCAAGCTAGCCTCGAAAAAGGCAAAATCGTCGTAAATGTGTAGGTCGCTCCACACTTTACACCAAGACGATACTCGTGAAACACTAGTGTATATTAAAATCCCCAAAAAAGGGTAGTAAATCCCAGGTAAGGGATAAAAAGACCCCAAGTCTCGAAAAAGACTGGTATAACTTCTATGAAATCCTAGTGCATTATCATAGAAGGTGGGGGGCAAATGATATGGGTTAAAAATAACCCTAAAGACATAATTAATATTGCATTAATTAAACCTAGATGGTCCATAAATAAGGCCCATTAATAAGGCCCGAAACTCTAATTAAATATTAATTTCGTAATTAATATTTGGGCTAGAAGTACAACCTATATTAGGAGACGTCCAATACAGGCTTGTTCTAATACAAGTGGGCTTGTTTCTATACAAGTCCGTTATGATATGGAAACAACTCCTACAAGGAAGGATCTAGAATTTATCCTTATCCACTGTCAAGGATAAGACTTATCATTCAAGAAAGTCAATACTTATCCACAGTCAAGGATAAGACTTATTCTTTAAGAAAGTCAATACTTATCCACCGTCAAGGATAAGACTTATCTTTCAAAGAAATCAATACTTATCCATTAGGATTTTAAACGCCTATATAAAGGGTTTGACCCCTCATCTTAGAATTACGTTTTGGACACAGCTCCATACGTCATCTACAATGTTTTAGATTTCATCCTCGAATAAGGACATACAAGTCACTACGTCCTTGGTGTGCCCCTGCCGCCATAGCCCCGAAGGCAACACCAAGAACTACGTTTTTATTGGCTCGATTCTCTAAACACTAGAGATACGTAGGAATCTTGTTAGGACCGAGTTAGTCCCCAACAACAAGAGCAGCCATTAAAACTCGAAGCCCCCAAACCCTAGCAATAAATATATGTATTAAATACACCCTAGATTTTAATCCATAATATCTCCTGAAAATTAGAAATTTCACCAAGAAATGGTATAATTTTTGCAGTTGGCTAGCTTGGAGGCAAAGAATAAAGAAGGTGACACATGAAATCAGGAGTATGTTGTTAAAATGTTAAATTTATGTTATATATATGTTCATACTAGCTACCATAATCTTAAAATTTTTGTCCAGGGCATTGTATGAAATATAGCCCTTTTCTCCTGTCAAGAGAAGGTTAAAATATATAATTTCAGTGGATGCATGAGTGTGTAAAAGTATTTAAATTTCTGCAATATAACATTACATGACCAACATACTTAAATTCAATGGTATAACCTTACTATTTTATTATTATTGTTTTAGTTTTTACGGGTTTATAACCCGTGCTAAGTTCGGGCCGCATGAGCGGACATTAAAATATTAATATTGATAAATTACTGATAATGTTATTAAAATATACGTAAAGAATTGAATGAATATTATTAAAATATACGTGTTTGTAAAGAATTGAATGATACAAATATATAATAAATAAATTGTATTTAATTATGTAATTACGGACAATCGATTACGTAGTTGTAAGGAATCAACTGTAAATGGAGCTAAAGAATTTAAAATAAATAAATAAATCTTGTATAATTATGTGTTTGCAAAGAATATGAAGCTAAAGAAAGTAAATAAATATGGTATATTTACGTAATTGCAAATTTGGTAATTTGGTACTATTACATGCATTAAACATTATTTTCTTTATTAATAAAGAGGATATGTTTGATGTCTGTTGCTATTGGTAGGTTGATCAAGTTATATTTTAATGAATTTTGCTAATTATTTCTGCTTCATTTTACTTGTATTTAATTCTTCAAATTATAATATTCCATTTTGATAGAGCAAGTTTTCACGAAAAATTCGATAATATCTTCTAGAGTGAGCTACTTGAAACTTGGCCAATATAGTGTTTAGGATCCACAGAACAGTTCATATCATCGACACACCAAGAGCAGAAATATCGTGTTTACCTGAATTACCGGGTAATACTCTATTGGCAGTAGACACTACCTAATTAAACTGCTGATATCTTGAAGAAGATATTAGTACATTGCGCACTGCCAAAGGAGATTTGCCCTGCAATTCAGGGTTACAAACAGATAGCAGAATCGGGATAGAAGAGATCAATAATAATAATTACCAAGTTTTTCCAAATAGTGATGACCGAGTATCTCAAGCCTTGTGGGAGTTGTATATGTTGTGATTTGATAAAGAAAATAATAAGAACATCAATACAATGCAGAAAAACTAACACTTGTATTTACAAACCGGAATGCACTTAATGACTACATTGTGTTCTCTATGTTGTTGTTAAAACTGAACGTACATGCAGGATATATATACCCTAGACACACAAAGGTGATACCTAAAAACTAGCAACTATCTAGCTATTATTTCTCCACTACACCCACACTCCTAGTAAGGCTGAACAACCTGAGAGACTAGGTCCAAGCTGTAGACACGGACTCAATTTCACAGACTTGGTTAGAACGTGTATAAATCCTGAAATAAAACAAATAACTAAAACTAAGCTAATAAATAAATAAAACAAAGCTAAGTTTAGATTAAAATCCCAACAATCTCCCCCTTAATCTAAACTTTTCTTCTATGCCCATCTGGCAAGTTCTTCGGTGCCCATTTGGCAAGATTATTTGCCCATCTGGCAATCAACCCTTATGGCTTTTAAACTTAGCCCGTATGGCTATCAACTGAGCCCATATGGTTTAAACTGAGCCCGTGTGGCTATCAACTGAGCCCGTATGGCGATCAACTGTGTGCCCCTGGCACATCTTCCTGCGCGCTCACTAAGAACACGTCTTCCTGCGCACCCACTGGTACGATTTCATTAGCCCGTTTGGATTTCTTTTTCAACAGATTCACATCCCTTTTGAACACAGCCCAAAACCCATTAATTTGAGCCTCCGTTCACAACCCCTATACAACAACATCACACACTAACAAGACATTATAACAGCCACTGAAACAACCTCAAGCTCTCCGGAAGAAACCTTGGATGCTCCTCCTCTCTTGGCTGCTACTCCTCTCTCTTTCAGTCTGCAAAACACTTCCCATCTTCTCTTTCTCGCTGTTGTCCGCTTTACCTTTTACTCCACCAATGTTTCCTCCTGGAATAGCCTTATAAAACTTCGTTGACCAGTAATGAAGCATCAGTCCAACACTGTACAGCAACAAAACTCATCTTCTATTCCCTGGTCTCGCCATTTCTGTCGCTGCACCATACTGCGACTTCCTTCATGGGTGCTGTGTTGCTTACTAACTCAACTACGGTTCGTCATTCTCTATCATAACACCTTCTCATGTCCTCTTGAATCGAAAGCTCTGATACCATGTTGTGATTTGATAAAGAAAATAATAAGAACACCAATACAATGCAGAAAAACTAACACTTGTATTTACAAACCAGAATGCACTTAATGACTACATTGTGTTCTCTATGTTGTTGTTAAAACTGAACGTACATGCAGGATATATATACCCTAGACACACAAAGGTGATACCTAAAAACTAGCAACTATCTAGCTATTATTTCTCCACTACACCCACACTCCTAGTAAGGCTGAACAACCTGAGAGACTAGGTCCAAGCTGTAGACACGGACTCAATTTCACAGACTTGGTTACAACGTGTATAAATCCTGAAATAAAACAAATAACTAAAACTAAGCTAATAAATAAATAAAACAAAGCTAAGTTTAGATTAAAATCCCAACAATCTCCCCCTTAATCTAAACTTTTCTTCTATGCCCATCTGGCAAGTTCTTCGGTGCCCATTTGGCAAGATTATTTGCCCATCTGGCAATCAACCCTTATGGCTTTTAAACTTAGCCCGTATGGCTATCAACTGAGCCCATATGGTTTAAACTGAGCCCGCGTGGCTATCAACTGAGCCCGTATGGCTATCAACTGTGTGCCCCTGGCACATCTTCTTGCACGCTCACTAAGAACACGTCTTCCTGCGCACCCACTGGTACGATTTCATTAGCCCGTTTGGATTTCTTTTTCAACAGATTGACATCCCTTTTGAACACAGCCCAAAACCCATTAATTTGAGCCTCCGTTCACAACCCCTATACAACAACATCACACACTAACAAGACATTATAACAGCCACTGAAACAACCTCAAGCTCTCCGGAAGAAACCTTGGATGCTCCTCCTCTCTTGGCTGCTACTCCTCTCTCTTTCAGTCTGCAAAACACTTCCCATCTTCTCTTTCTCGCTGTTGTCCGCTTTACCTTTTACTCCACCAATGTTTCCTCCTGGAATAGCCTTATAAAACTTCGTTGACCAGTAATGAAGCATCACTCCAACACTGCACAGCAACAAAACTCATCTTCTATTCCCTGGTCTCGCCATTTCTGTCGCTGCACCATACTGCGACTTCCTTCATGGGTGCTGTGTTGCTTACTAACTCAACTACGGTTCGTCATTCTCTGTCACAACACCTTCTCATGTCCTCTTGAATCGAAAGCTCTGATACCATGTTGTGATTTGATAAAGAAAATAATAAGAACACCAATACAATGCAGAAAAACTAACACTTGTATTTACAAACCGGAATGCACTTAATGACTATATTGTGTTCTCTATGTTGTTGTTAAAACTGAACGTAGATGCAGGATATATATACCCTAGACACACAAAGGTGATACCTAAAAACTAGCAACTATCTAGCTATTATTTCTCCACTACACCCACACTTCTAATTAGGCTGAACAACCTGAGAGACTAGGTCCAAGCTGTAGACACGGACTCAATTTCGCAGACTTGGTTACAACGTGTATAAATCCTGAAATAAAACAAATAACTAAAATTAAGCTAATAAATAAATAAAACAAAGCTAAGTTTAGATTAAAATCCCAACAATCTCCCCCTTAATCTAAACTTTTCTTCTATGCCCATCTGGCAAGTTCTTCGGTGCCCATTTGGCAAGATTATTTGCCCATCTGGCAATCAACCCTTATGGCTTTTAAACTTAGCCCGTATGGCTATCAACTGAGCCCATATGGTTTAAACAGAGCTCGTGTGGCTATCAATTGAGCCCGTATGGCTATCAACTGTGTGCCCCTGGCACATCTTCCTGCACGCTCACTAAGAACACGTGTTCCTGCGCACCCACTGGTACGATTTCATTAGCCCGTTTGGATTTCTTTTTCAACAAATTCACATCCCTTTTGAACACAGCCCAAAACCCATTAATTTGAGCCTCCGTTCACAACCCCTATACAACAACATCACACACTAACAAGACATTATAACAGCCACTGCAACAACCTCAAGCTCTCTGGAAGAAACCTTGGATGCTCCTCCTCTCTTGGCTGCTACTCCTCTCTCTTTCAGTCTGCAAAACACTTCCCATCTTCTCTTTCTCGCTGTTGTCCGCTTTACCTTTTACTCCACCAATGTTTACTCCTGGAATAGCCTTATAAAACTTCGTTGACCAGTAATGAAGCATCACTCCAACACTGCACAGCAACAAAACTCATCTTCTATTCCCTGGTCTCGCCATTTCTGTCGCTGCACCATACTGCGACTTCCTTCATGGGTGCTGTGTTGCTTACTAACTCAACTACGGTTCGTCATTCTCTGTCACAGCACCTTCTCATGTCCTCTTGAATCGAAAGCTCTGATACCATGTTGTGATTTGATAAAGAAAATAATAAGAACACCAATACAATGCTGAAAAACTAACACTTGTATTTACAAACCGGAATGCACTTAATGACTATATTGTGTTCTCTATGTTGTTGTTGAAACTGAACGTACATGCATGATATATATACCCTAGACACACAAAGGTGATACCTAAAAACTAGCAACTATCTAGCTATTATTTCTCCACTACACCCACACTCCTAATTAGGCTGAACAACCTGAGAGACTAGGTCCAAGCTGTAGACACGGACTCAATTTCGCAGACTTGGTTACAACGTGTATAAATCCTGAAATAAAACAAATAACTAAAACTAAGCTAATAAATAAATAAAACAAAGCTAAGTTTAGATTAAAATCCCAACAATCTCCCCCTTAATCTAAACTTTTCTTCTATGCCCATCTGGCAAGTTCTTCGGTGCCCATTTGGCAAGATTATTTGCCCATCTGGCAATCAACCCTTATGGCTTTTAAACTTAGCCCGTATGGCTATCAACTGAGCCCATATGGTTTAAACAGAGCTCGTGTGGCTATCAATTGAGCCCGTATGGCTATCAACTGTGTGCCCCTGGCACATCTTCCTGCACGCTCACTAAGAACACGTGTTCCTGCGCACCCACTGGTACGATTTCATTAGCCCGTTTGGATTTCTTTTTCAACAAATTCACATCCCTTTTGAACACAGCCCAAAACCCATTAATTTGAGCCTCCGTTCACAACCCCTATACAACAACATCACACACTAACAAGACATTATAACAGCCACTGCAACAACCTCAAGCTCTCTGGAAGAAACCTTGGATGCTCCTCCTCTCTTGGCTGCTACTCCTCTCTCTTTCAGTCTGCAAAACACTTCCCATCTTCTCTTTCTCGCTGTTGTCCGCTTTACCTTTTACTCCACCAATGTTTACTCCTGGAATAGCCTTATAAAACTTCGTTGACCAGTAATGAAGCATCACTCCAACACTGCACAGCAACAAAACTCATCTTCTATTCCCTGGTCTCGCCATTTCTGTCGCTGCACCATACTGCGACTTCCTTCATGGGTGCTGTGTTGCTTACTAACTCAACTACGGTTCGTCATTCTCTGTCACAGCACCTTCTCATGTCCTCTTGAATCGAAAGCTCTGATACCATGTTGTGATTTGATAAAGAAAATAATAAGAACACCAATACAATGCAGAAAAACTAACACTTGTATTTACAAACCGGAATGCACTTAATGACTACATTGTGTTCTCTATGTTGTTGTTAAAACTGAACGTACATGCAAGATATATATACCCTAGACACACAAAGGTGATACCTAAAAACTAGCAACTATCTAGCTATTATTTCTCCACTACACCCACACTCCTAGTAAGGCTGAACAACGTGAGAGACTAGGTCCAAGCTGTAGACACCGACTCAATTTCACAGACTTGGTTACAACGTGTAAAAATCCTGAAATAAAACAAATAACTAAAACTAAGCTAATAAATAAATAAAACAAAGTTAAGTTTAGATTAAAATCCCAACAGTATATCCAGATGATAGAAAGAAATGGCACATTAAGACGAAGAAATTAAAAACATGATGATGATCTCTCAATGATGACCACCTTATATATTCCATACACGAGTTTAAAACATTTTGTATATATGTTCGTATAGTATACATGTAACTTCATCATTTGTATTCTGTTACAATGTAGTTTAGATTGTTTACTTTTATAAAGTTTATTTTGAAATCTTTATAATTGCTTTGCTTACAAAATTCGGACTCCGTTTCATGAAACAAATTAAGATTAAAAATTTGACTTGTTGCCTCACTTTTTTTCAATTTATATCTTAAAAATCTTAAATATTAAAAGAACATATTAGAATTTGATCAAGTAGTCTGCCCTATATATTTTAGGAACGCCAGTAATTTTTGGCATGGTTTACTAGGTACATGCTACGCTATTGAAATTGGTCCGTAATATTTTTTGCATGGCAACGCGTTTCTAAATTTTCAAAATTTTCATAGGTATTTTGTTCACAAACCGAGCCGAGCCGAATTTTGACATAAATGAGTCGAATTTTATTTTTTTCTGACGAACCGAGTCGAGCCGAGTTGAGCTTTTTTATAGCACAAAGATATGTGTTTGAGCTCGTTAACTAACGAACCGAACACGAGCTTTTATCGAGCAAAAACGAACTGAATTGCACACGAGCCGTTCTCGAACAGCTCGGTAAGAATTAAATTTATACACACAAACAGTCCAATTTCTTTGGGCCCAACAAAATAAAACTTTGTTTTATCCAAACCCAACCGAGTTCTCTAAAGTCTAAACAACTAAACCAAATACCTCATCTTTTCGTATACAATTCACAGCCTAAATTCCCCAAATACCTGAAATTTTCATGGCATATGTACTGATACTTAAAAGATGTAATCTTTGAAAGATTGCAAACTTTGGAAACCTATGGTCGAAGATATATACAAAGAGGTGTTAATTCGAAGACTAGATTGCAAGAATCTTTCTCGATCGGGGAGATGGTCGATACCATTGACGGTGAGGTAATTATAAATTTGAATGGTGATAATTGTCTGGTGTGGAAGAACAATACATACGCCCACAATCTATTTTGGTTTTAAAGTTTAATTTGAAAGTGTACATGTTGATTTTGTGATGCTTTTATGTTCTGACTAAGGGATGTAAACATCTCGTACCCAGGTGACCCTCTCTGAGTTGGATATTTTATACTCCCTCCGTCCCTCTCATTTGGCACGCATTTTAAGTCTCTAAATAAAAATTTAAACATTAAATTTTTATTCAGAAAAAAAAAATTAAAATAATTTATCAAAATATATATTAAAGGAGCCTTAAAATGCATGTTGAACCCCCGTCCTCCAATATAAATAATTGAGGAGGACGGAGGGAGTATACGAATATTGTATATATAAAGGATATATGTTTTTTTTCGAGCTTTAACGAGCCGATTTAGAGCCGAACAATTTCGAGTCGAGCCCGAGCCGAGCTCGAGCCCGGGCCGAGCTCGAGCCACACACACTAATAACTCGGCTCGAGCTTGTTTTTTTAACGAATATTTTTTTGTGTTCGAGCTGGTACTCGAGTTTTGGTCCTTAAAATTAAAAGTGTCACTCATGCATATTGTTGCAGTTCAAAAGCAAAGAAATATACACATTTGAATAATTTCCTGTAAGAACCTTTTCATCATTAAATCAAGGTTCACAGCTGATTCGTATGATAATTCGCTGGCTATGATCATTCATGTTCAAATCTCAAGGTGTGTTTTAGAGATCATGTATATATGCATTAGGGTTTGCGAGTTGATAGTCCTAATCCATAGCATGGCAATCAGTTCTCTAATCTTGGTTATTAAGTGATAAGGTTCCTATTCACATATAACGGTAGCATGTGACTGCATCTGCACATATGAGCATCAAGGCTTATTGGTCACGAAACTATAGTTTTCAGTTAACTTTTAATTTTAAAAATTTATTAGTCAAGTACTGATTTTTGTCATGCATTGGTTTTATATACTAGTTCTTTTATGATATCTGCGTTATCTGATTTAGTGAGACCCTAGCACGGATGAAACCAGACCGATCAAGATATTCTATTTTCTAATAGTGCACCGAGTTCTTTTTTCACAATTTCAAAATTTTGGAAAGCAGCTAATTTCTCTTCATAAAAAGTACATTCATAATTTGAATAGAAACATCATAAGTAAACTTCAATGTACACGTATCCTGAACTCTCTTCATAATCAAGATTATTCAGTACTGCTGGTGAAAAGGGCGGCAGATTATGCAGAATAGGGCTTTCCACTATGAAAACATTTTACTCATCTTCCTCAGCTAAAAAAAGATGTCATCAGCTCCCACCATCCCCTGAAAATAATTTTGGGCAAAACCAGTCAGTGAACTCTAAACGACAGTCACATTAAAATCGAAAACAGTCAAAAACTGCACATACAAATAATACAGTTATACCAAAGAACTAAAAAGATAATCTACAATCTATATGGCACAAAATTAGTTGGTGTGAGAATGAATGGCAGGGCAATTCTCCTTTGGCAAAGAATGTAATGCAAGCGCAAGATCTCCCTGCCAATAGAGGATTGCCCTGTTATCCTTAATCTCACATGTTTCTTAGAATTTAGTCTTCGTTATCCGAGTTCTCCAAGAAACTAAAACTTACATTATATATATAGATAATAATTCCAAGTTTCACTTAGATTTGCGGAAGCAAGCCCTGCAGGCATATGCTGTAGGATAATTCCTAATAAAACTACTTTCCATCAGTTATGCGTTATGAAAGAACCTAAACTTTTTCTCCTTAGAGACACTAAGGGACCCAATGATAAAATTTGTCAAACTTTAGTCTTATATATAACTTTTTATATTCCTATTCTTCCGTTCTTTGGATCTATGAGCTGTTCGTGAACAAGCTCGAGCTCGGCTCGTTAAGAGCTCGGCTCGTTAAGAGCTCGGCTCGTTAAGGGCTCGACTCGGCTCGGCTCGTTAAGGGCTCGAGCTCGAGCCCGAACACAAAAAATTATTCGTTAAGAAAACGAGCTCGAGCCGAGCTATTAGTGAGCTCGACTCGAGCTCGGCTCGAGCTCGTTCGGCTCGAGATCGGCTCGATAAAGCTCAAAAAAATCAAGATATATTCGACTTATTTTTATATTATTTGTACATTTTAAATTAATTTTTTAATTTAAAGTATGTGTATTTTAGGTTTATTGAGAATTGATTGGGAAATTGGGTTCGGTTTCGACAAAAAATGTTTTAGTTCGCTGGGCTAAGAAAAATTGGGCTTTATTATCTATTAAAATTGTAAGTTTTAATGAGCTCGGCTCGACTCGGCTCGTTTTTGTTCGATAAAAGTTCGTGTTCGGCTCGTTAGTTAATGAGCTCGAGCTCGAACACGAATTTTGTGCGATAAGAAAGCTCGGCTCGGCTCGGCTCGGCTCGGCTCGGCTCGTCAGAGAAAAAAGTAAAGCTCAGCTCGTTTACATCAAAGCTCGACTCGGCTCGGTTCGTGAACAACCCTATCTATAGAGGATCTAATTTTTCTCACTCTAGTTTCCTACTTGATGCTAATTTTTATTTAACTAGTTTACTAAGTTGCGTGGCGGTTTTTTGATAAAATAATACATTTCTAACATAAAATTAAGATTTCTTTTAAATTCTACGTTTAGTAATGTTCATTTACCGAAATTTTAAAATACAAAAGATTAATTTTTTAATATATTTCATTATTTTTAATGTATATCAAATATTAGTATATTTATCGCTTTATTTTTCTCAAAATTCGTATTGCAACTTCTATTTTAAAATATATAATATAACATCAATATTAAATTGTAGCATATAATATGCTCCTCCAATTGCTCTCTCGTTAAACATGTTTTCTTCCAATGACTCGCTTTCTCGTTATTACTAAATTTAAACATATAAAAAACTAATTACTAAATAAATTATATCATCTATTAATCAATTTTATTAAATTATAAATTTTAATTTAAATATTTTCCATAATTCTAATTTTTATTTTTTAAAATATACGTACTCAAAAAAATAAATGAAAATAAAATAAAGTTTATATATTTTATTTTATTTTATAGAAATTTTAATTTTCTACAAGTATTATCTTCTATATAAATTAGAAGGTAAAACTTAAAAATATGATTTTTAATGTATATCTAAATCATATAAATAAATTAAATGTGAGTTTTTTTACAAAAAAATTATGTGAACATAATTTATAATAATTTTTTTAGGAGATATAAATATAATAATCTTATTTGAAGATAAATTCTAGAACTTCAAGAAAAAATATATGCGAATATTAAGATGGTTTTAAGTTCAAAAGAAAGTTTAAGAAAAAATATATGCGAATATTAAGTCTTGGCAGCTCTCAGATCGTCTTCTTTATTATTTTCCTAGATTAAAAGATAGTAAAAAAAAATAGTAAATAAGTTGACTCGTAGAGTAATTTTAGGAGAATATTAATATAGTATACTTAGTTTCCTCCATTAAAAGATATTAGAAAGAAATTAGTAAATAAATTGGACTTAAAGAGAAAGTTTAGTGAAAATATTAACATAACGTATTTAGTTTTCTTCCTTCAAAAATAGTATTAAAGAAATTAGTAAATAAATTGAATTAGTAGAGAACATTTAGGAGAGTATTAACATAGTATATTTAGTTTCCTCCGTTAGAAAATAGTACGAAGGAAATTGAGAATTTTTCTAATATTACGAAGTCAACAATATTAAAATTGTATATTTAGTTTTCTCAATTAGTAAAGTTCTAAAAGGCAATTGTTATTTAAAAAAAAATAAAATTAGTAAATAAATTGGACTCGTAGAATAAGTTTAGGAGAATATTAAAATAATATACTTAGTTTCCTCCATTAGAAGATAAGAAGATAGTACGAAGGAATTAGTAAATAAATTGGACTTGAAGAGAAAGTTTAGAGAAATATTAACATAAAATATTTAACTTCCTTTCTCGAAAGATAGTATTAAAGAAATTAGTAAATAAATTGGATTGGTAGAGAACGTTTAGGAGAATATTAACATAGTATATTTAGTTTCCTCTATTAGAAAACGGTAGAAAATAGTAAGAAAAAAATTGCGAATTTATCTAATATTAGAAAGACAAGAGTATCAAAATTGTATATTTAATTTGTTCCATTAGTATTAAAATTGTATATTTAGTTTCCTCAATTAGTGAAGATTTTAAAGGCACAAATATTGAAATTGTATATTTAGTTTCTTTCCTTAAGTAAAATTTTTGAGAAAATTAGAAAAATAGATCGAAGCGATTTGAGAGACACCATCTCACCGCTCTCGTCTTCTCCTTTATATAAGTTGTAACACCCCATCTATAATTAAATGAGAGGTTACTCATTAAACCATAAACCTATATACGGAACACTGGAATATCTAAAATAATAATTAAACAGCCTAAATAACTCTAGAAGTCCATAATCTTAATCAGTGAAATAGAGGGTATCTCTCCTTCACACAGTCCCAGATCCCCCTAAGCACATGCCAAAAAAAGAATACGGCATGAGTCAAACTCGCAGTATAGATTTGGAATACAATTTATAAAACTAGAAAAACAGATATACATATTTGACAATTTATAATAAAACAATTATTTTAAAAATAAGCATGGCTGAAACAACGGAAGGGGTATGATATTTCATAACGAGATCAGAACAGAACAAAATAGAACAAATATAGATACATACATCATAGGGTACCGTAATGTATGCAACAAACCGGATAACGTGTACGACATATACATCGTCACCGCCAAATCAAATAACAAATCAAATCAAACTCTAGGTGCACCCACGTATCCTGAAACAAATATCAAATTAGCCAAAAGCTTCTCGCAAGAGGAGAGGTAAGAGAAGGATACGCCATGACCAATCACATTGTCATGCAAGTGTCCTGCCACTCGTGCCGAGTGACATGGTTGTAGTACCCCTACAACTGGTTAACTCAGTATACCCTATATCACTAAGAGTTCAAATAAAATACTTCACAATTTTCAAAATCACTTTATGCAGATATTTTGAATATTTTAAACAAATATATAATTGAATATTCTTCAAAATCTCTAAACATATATTCAAATATTTTTAAACGAACCTGAGACAAATATATAAATATTTCAAAACAGAACTAAAGCAGATACTTAAATATTTTAGAACATAACTGAGGGAGATGTTCAAATATAATAAAAGAATATTTAAGATGCCTATTTTTTTGAAAACCCCAAAAAAATAAATTAAAAATTGTAAAACAGTGTTTAAATTAACTTTTAAAAGTTAAAATTGATAATACTAGAATCGATTTGAGAACTGAATGAAGCAAACATAACTAATTTTAATATGAGTAATGCTGCAATAAAAAGGGACAAAAATCCATACCTCAAAATTAACAACCTCAAACACTAATAAAATTCGCAAATGATCAGCTAATTTCTTGACCCGCAATCTAACTACAAAATTAAAATTTAATATTTAAATACACATTATTCCTATAATCGAATAACAACTAAAAGAAACACTTATGATTCAATTAAGAATTTATAATTATTGAATATATGGTACAATTAGTATTGGTTAACCATTTGATCATCCAAACACCTGGAACATTACATTCATTATTAATGGATTATTATATATTTAAACTAGCTAATAAGCTAAACAAATAGGCATTAACATGGCCGAGGCTAAATACTTATTATATAATTTATGTACACTCTTAGTTAATAATCAAGCATAAAACATGGTTTCCTGATTCATGGTTCTAGATAATTTCTAATACAGAAGCAATGTGTCTTGAAGTATAATAATTTAATATAAAGCACATGATCATTCTTAATATATAATCACCGTTCATAATCTAAAGCACGTAGAAGTCAGGGAACACTACAAGAGGAACGGGCAATTGTGACTGAATTTTAGTAAATTTCAGTCGCAAGTTCAATTTGCGACAGAAATATTACATTCAGTCACAATGTACTTTGTGACGGAATATTTTCGTCGCAATGTTAATATTTTATTATTATTATTCCCGCACAAGTACTAGTTTAATAATTTACTTTCCCGCTTCTAGTTTTTAGGCGGGTTAATTTTCCCGCTAAGACACCTTGTGACAGAAATCGTAAATATTATGTCGTAAATTTGAACTTGGGACGGAATGTAAAGTCCGTCGTAACGTACTTTGCGACAGATTATCCGTCGAATATTACTTTGTGACGGATTCTCATATATTCCGTCGATAGTTATACCTTGTGACAGATTCGGTCACAAACTTACATGTACCCATTCAATTAATACCCTAAACCCTAAACCCAGAACCCGAACCCTAAACCCGAATAATTATTTTTATTGATTTGTTCGACGATTCAACCGTACGGATGTTAATCGGTACTAATTCTAGAGTTGGAAAAAAATAATCAAAAAATATAAAGGTATGGTTATGCTGCATCTTTCCATAAACGTTGGAACAATACTGCTTCCGGGAACGGGACACGTGTCAGATTCACTGAATAATTTTTTAATTGATTTCTTCGACGATCCAACCATACGGATGTTAATCGGTACTCATTCTAGTGTTGGGGAAAAATAATCAAAAAATATAAATATCGGGTTGTGCCACATCTTTACAGAAACGTTGGAACAGTACTGTTTCAGAGAACGGAACACGTGTCAAATTCAATGAATAATTTTTTTTAAATGATTTATTCGACGATCCAACCATACATATGTTAATATGTACTCATTCTAGTGTTGGGAAGAAATAATTAAAAAAATAAAAAGGCCAAATTCTGTTGCATCTTAACATAAACATTATAAGCGTACTACTTATATGAACGAGGCGCGTACCAAATTCATTGAATAGTTTTTTTTAATGATTTCTTCGACGATTCACCGTACAGATGTTAATAGTCTAGTGTTGGGAAAAATTAATTATCTCGTTTTGGGAAAAAATAATTAAAAAATAAAAAAAGCCCCATTGTGCGTATCTTAACAGAAATTAAGTGAAATATTTCAATAAGATATTTAAATTAATATATAATTTAATACAAAATTTAAATTATTGTTGAAAAATATTTTTAAAAATCAAAATATTAATCCACAGTTCGGTCATTGAGAAATATTTTTAAAAAAATCAAAAAACATATTTAATGCTTTTAATTATTTAAAAAAACTTACCTATTTTAACATGCCTACGTATTTATATTAAAAAAATATTATAATATATCAAAAGAAGTCGTGCTTGGGTTATAAGCGAGTAATACTAAAATAATCGTAAGATAAAAGTGAGGGAAGTCCAAAATTTAGTAAAAATTTCATTTTGCCGGGCTGGGAGATGGCACCGCGGGCAAGTAAAACCTTATTTTATTCTTCACTTTACTTTTTCTATTAGATCCGGCTTTCTAGTTTCTATCTCATACCCTCTCGCCTCTCGCCGTCTCCTACCCTCTCGCTGTCTGTCTCTATGTCTACATATGTATGATATATATCAAGATCTAGACGATTCATATCTTATTTATCTGGATTTATAGCTGATTTATAGCTGGGTTTATGTACTTGTTATATTATTGTGTTTGTTAAATTAAGGTTTTTGTTTACTTCAAATAAATAAAGCACTAGTTAGAACTAGTCAAACAAGTAGTTAAGTGTGAAAACTCAAACTAAATAAATTAAACTTTTCTCAAATTTATGCAATATCACTAAAATACATATATCTTGACATCCATACAGTTCGATCGTTGAGAAATATTTTTAAAAAAATGAAAACACCAATCACAACAAATCACTAGTTAGAAGTACTAGACAAACACTAGTTGACTATTAAAATCTGTAATCAAATAAATTTATTTTTTTCTCACATTTTTGGAATATCACTAAAATACATAGATCTTGACATCCATAGGGTTGGATCGTCGAGAACTATATTAAAAAAAATAAAACATCAATCCACGATGAAGAACTAGTTATAAGTATTAATTAAATACTATTTGACTGTTAAAATATGAAACTGTAAAAATTTATTTGTTTTTTGAAATTTCTAGAATATCACTAAAATATATAGATCTTGACATTCATACGGTTGGATCGTCGAGAAATATTTTTAAAAAAGTCAAAACACCAATCTGGTAAGAAACACTAGTTATGAATACTAGTCAAACCACTAGTTGACTGTTAAATTCTCAAACCAATTAAAGTGATTTTTTTCTTAAATTTTTTGAATATAACTAAAATACATATATGTTTACATATCCATATGGTTGGATCGTCGATTTTTTTTTTTTTAAAAGTCGAAACACTAATCCACGATGAAGCACTAGTAAGGAGTACTAGTCAAACCAAACCACTAGTTGGCTGTTAAAATTTGAAACCAAATGAATTTATCTTCTTTTTTTTTGAAAATTTGGAATATCTTTTTTTGAAAATTTGGAAAATTTGTAAATAATAAAATAACAATTTTTAAAAACAGTTCATTCGTAAGGATTTTAAGTAAGTTAGTATCACTTCAATATTGTTATGAGAAAAATGAATAATAATTATAGTATGTAATTATTTCACTAAAAAGTCTCAAAAAAATTAATTAATTATTATAAGGAAAATAATGGTAACATAAAGCGAGGGAAGTCCAAAATTTGGTAAAAAAATCATTTTGCCGGGCTAGAAAATGAAACCCGGGCAAGTAAAAATTTGTGTAATTATATACTTTATTTTCACATCTTTCTAGCTCTGCCTTTCTCTACATCTAGATCTATCATTCGTCTACATCTGTATCATGTCTAGATCTAAATCTATACAATTCATGTCTTGTTTATGTGAATTTGTGGCTGATTTGAAGTATTTCACGGCACTATCTTCAACAATATCTATTTCTAAGTTAAGGTTTTTTCCACCCAATACAGGTTCTTTGATTTCATCTGGGTAGTCACACGGGTCTCAGATTGTGTCTTTGATTTCTTCGATCTCTTTCGGCAGGGTTTAATGATTTCTAAGGTTTCTTCTAATTAAGTCAGGTAATTAATTATTTCCACTTAGGGGTTTAGTTACGATCTTGTTCCGGGTATATGTACTTGTTATAATATTGTGTTTGTTAAATTAGGGTTTTTGTTTTTGTGTTTTAAGTATTTCAGCACATATGTGTGTGTGCACCATATATGTGTTTATGTGTACAACCTATGCTTATTCTGTAATTGAATTTTTATTGTTGCCAATTAGACTTGCATTATACAATTTGCAAAGATATTCTTTAAAAATTTAAAGTTGATGGAATGAGGCAAACAGATGCAACCAGTGGCTTACTACACATAAAAAGGCATCATAAATTGGTTAAAAAACTTCTGTGTTGGTTATAAAGACATAACTTTCTTGTGTATGAACTGAGATGGGGCAATCTTTTGGAATTCTTATTGTGTTCCCTGCATTTGGCAGGAGTTTTATGCTTTGAATTGCGGCGATGCTGCGGACATGAAGGAAAATCTTTGAAGTGTTGTTTCGTCGCTGTATGTAAAATGTGTCCCTCTCTCTCGTATACCTCCTCTGCCTCTCCCTCTCTCTGTTTTTGTCATGTATCATCGTGCCGAAGTGTGGTTTAGAATGTTTGCACGTGTAATTTGCAATGTAAGAGCTTACAAGTATGCTACCTGTGGTTACATCTTCGAACCACTAAAAGATGGACTCAAATAAATAAGTTATGTTTAAAAAAGAGATAAAAGATCCTGCAGATGTGAACCTTTAGTGATGATTTACTGATGTACAGTCTTATACTGTATATTATGCCTAAGGAATTGCATCATTTTTCTTGTCCAATAGGATGAGAACTTCTATACCAATTTGCTGCTTCATTTTTTGTCCATGAATCCTTTGTTTTCCTGTTTTTCTGTCCTACTCAGAACTTGGCACTTGCTAAATATCTCTACACACAAGTCTGCTAGTACTAATCCCCAACACATTTGATTCATTTCCATATGGCATTTCAGGTTAAAAAGGAAGACAAAATGTCTGAAGAACTGTTTTGAACAGTGTTGTAGGAACTATGGACCTAAGCATTCGACAGTTTGTTCAAGGAGAAATGTATCCAGAGGTAAGCTTTTACTCTTCATTTCAGATCTCTGTTGCCATGCCCAAGTGATAGAACTTGGTTACATGTGGATGATTTAAGTGACCTACTTCCCTATAGTTATTTTATAATGTAATTACTATATTGAAATTCAATACTGCAAGACACAATAGTAGCCTGTGAAGGTGCCATGGTATGCTAGAACTGGATTAAATTTTCTAAACTAATCGAGAGCGAGTAGGGTGGCTTCTAATACCTTATCGTTTGCGTTTTCTAAACTAATCTTGAGGTGCGAGCTAGTTTACATTAGCTTTTATGGTGTATTTCTTAGTTAAAACTTGTTCTTGGTGTAATATTTCTGCATTTGGTAGACAAGTTACGTGAACATGACTTGCACACCATCGTGCAAATTGAGGTTTTTTTTGTCAAGCGTCAAGTTTAAGTGTCTACTGCTTATGATCTTAATATGATCACATCTTGGATCTATGCTAGATATAAATAACTAGCTTGTTCTTATCTTTCCCTACAAATTATTATTAGCTTGTAACTTAAACATTCACTTCTTCTGTTATGCGGTTTTCATAAACATAAAAGCTCAGCTAAAATGAATTAATGTTTATGTATTTAGATAAGTGAATTCCACTAGTATGATCTAAATGCTCAATTTAGTTTTTGGCCAGTGTTATCTGTGTGCTCAATTTAATTTCTGGTTAAATTAAAACGCTGCTCTTTTTTGGTTAATTCCCAAAGTTTTGTTTGGTGAATCGTGTAGGGTTATTTCGTCTTACACAAGGATGATCATTCAAGCGATGGGGTTGGTTTCATCTCTCATGAGCAACAATGCTAAGGTGGTGGTATTATATTAGGGAGGATTTGATTAAACTTTTGTTTTGGTATATTGTAAATTTGTGATGAATTTTTGTTGTAACTTCTGCACAAACTCAGATTTGTATGATAATTCATTTTTTTTTATTTTTATATGTTAAATGCGTCTTTAGATTTAATTGCTTGTTTAATTATTCGAATTATATAATTTAGATTTGGATTTGTATTGTGTGATGGACATGTCAATAATAGGTTAAAAGCCTTCCGAAGAATTCATGACCACAGGGACAGATTATGTCTTAGTTGTGAAAATACTTGTGACAGATTTGGTCGCAACCTCTGGGAGTCATAGGAAAAATTGTGACAGAATCAGTCGCAATGTATGGACCATTTACGACATATTAGCTGTCATAAGTTTGGGGAATTTGTGACAGAATCATTCGTCGTAATTTTTTTTATTTTTCCTTTTTTTTACATTATTTTGTGCAAAATGGGGACCCACAATGAACTTGCGACAGATTAACAATTTGCGACAGAATAAGAACTTACGACTCGGGCATTTGTGACGGAATTTTTCTGTCACAAGTTAAGGCAATTGCGACAGATTCTTTGTATTTATTCTGTCACAATTACCCATTCCCCTTGTAGTGGAACTTTACAAAATTAAATCGAAAGTGATTGTTGAACTAATTTTCATAAAGCATACGTAGTTAATTACACATAATTATACGATTAACAACACTATGAATATTGGGTATAGACTATAAAATTCACTTGTACTATTAAATTGAAAGAGTAGCATATCAATTTATATGCATTAGATATCAAATAATTATCCTGAAAAGGTTGAGAAATAAACATATTACATGTAGGAAAAATAATGATAAAAACGAAATCTTCTTTCTCTACTTTGTTGGGGCTCTCTTTAACTTGAAACTAGGTTTAATTAGGTTTGATGTTAACATATACTTCATCGGTCCCTCTCATTTTTTTACACTTTTCTTGGTACCTCTCATTTCTTTACATACCAAAAATAGTAACATTTTATAATATAAAATCCAATCACATTCATTACTTTACTCCACTATACCTATTTTATACCCACTTTATACATTAAATATTAATTAATCCCACCACTTTACTCATTTTTCTTATTTTTCCCTATTAATTTATATTTTTTCTTAAGTTCCGTGATTGAGGGGGACGGAGGGAGTACGTGATATTATACTTATATGTAAAAACTAGCCTACACATATTAAATCTAAATTGCTATTCCTATTTATTCTAATTAGCAAATAAATAATTTCTTTAATTAATCCAACTCTAATCAATTCTTTTATTATTATTATTATTATTATTATTATTATTATTATTATTAAAAATCACATATATTACATAAGTATATTGATTTTTTTGAGAAAAATGTCAAGTATATGTAGATTAGCATTATTGTTTGTAAATTGTACCTGCCACGTTAGATAATTATGAATGGCCGAAGATATTGGTGATGAACTACTAATCACTCTTACTTCCTGATGTTTGTCACTGATGCCGTCTTTACTTCAAACTGGGTTACAATTAAGTAATATTACGATTGCACTTAGATTTAAGGAGATACTCCTAGCTTCTAACAGTACTCCCTCTGTCCCTCTCATTTCTTTACAGTTTTTTTTACATTGATTGACACGCATTTTAAGGCTCCTATAAAGTATAATTCTACAATTTATTTTCAAAATTTTCTTTTTCTAAATAAAAATTTAAACATTATACTTTTATTCAGAAGAAAAAAATATTTAAAATAATTTATGAAAATATATTTTATAGAAGCCTTAAAATACCTACCGAGCTCCCGTCCCCATGTAAAAAACTCAGGGGACAGAGAGAGTATAATGTAATGCACGTTTTTAAGGAGATACTCCTTAGTAATAACTAGCTGATAACCCAACAAGGAGTTTTTTCCAAAAGGACGATTCAGTTAGTACCATTGCAAGTTCGAAAAGGACGATGCTACCATTGAGAGATGGAAAGTGAGTGTTTTTTAAACTCTACATACTAATTCCAGTAGTGAGTCTCGAGTTTGGTCCCCCATCTATACTATATTATTATTAAGGGTCTTGTTCAAGTGAGAACCTTTCCTATTGTGAGAACTGAGATCTAATCTCAGTCATTGATTTTTTATATTATGTTTAATCACAACCATACGTCCCTTATCTAATTTACAACAATCTGCAACCACATCTGCTCCGTCTCTTATGTATTCCACCAGTCCTTCTACCGACATCACCGGAATTGCCTCGTCGACGATAACGCGCCACTCTGCTCAAGCCCTCCCTTCCCCCTTCTTCTCCGACCATCGTCCTCCCTTCCTTTTCCAACCACCATCGATGTTCAATTGCAATCACCACCACCACCAATTAGACTGCCGCCAACCTCCGGTCATGACTCGCCACCAATCTCCAACGTCGTAACATCCTCCATGACAATCATAATTAGTTCTCCTCCACGTCGTTGCACCGATCTGCACCATTACAGATCTGCCCTCTTAACTCGTAGAACTCATTTGTAGTTGGTGATTTTTTTTTTCATTTTCAGTAATTTATGTTTATTTTCTGGTGATTTTTAAGTTCTAGTTAGTGATTTAAATATTGGTGGTATGGTCATAATGACGTTAGTGGTGGTGAGGCGGCGACAACAAGGTAATCAACGGTGGCAATTGGTGGTTGTTGGTTAATTGAGGTGATTTCTATTTTATTTGGTGATTTTGTTATGATGTTGGTGGTAAGGAAGTGGTAGTGTGGTGTTTGGTGATTTATACTTGATTTTAGTGTTTTTCTTTGTAAATTCGGTGGTTATTTCAGTATGATGTTGATGATTTTTAGATGGTCGGAGTTGGTGACCAGTGGGTGGTAGCCGAAGTTAGTGACTGGAAGTGGGAGAGAAATGGTACGTGGTGATTTTAATTTGACGTTGGTGACTTTTGACACGTGGTGATTTTGTGTTTTCCGGTGGTGATTTTGTGTTTTCCGGTGGTGATTTTTTGTTTTCCGATGGTGGTCGGAGATGACAGCATTGTGGTGATTTTTTGTCTTCCGGTGGTGATTTTCTGGATTTGCCGGAATTGATCGCCGGAGATGGTGACCGGAGTTAATGGTGGCCGAAAATGGAGCTTCCCGGTGGCCGGAGGTGGTGGATGGGTAGGGTGGTGGAATATTAAAATATTAATAAAATTTAATGAGTGGTGGGAGATTAATATAAGACATATAAATGAATGGTTATGATTAGATCTCATATCTCACATTATTGTGGGTTCTCATTTGAGCGCGACCCATATTATTAAAGTCTGTCTATACTATACTAGCCCATAACCCGTGCAAGTCACGGGTCATAAAAAATAATAAATTTAAAAAAATTAATGCAAACGAAAATATTAAAGAAAAAAATATAAATTAAAATGATAAATTATAAAATGAGAAACTTAAATATTAATTGGAATATAAAAATAAAAAAAAACTACAGATGGGGTTGAGAAAGATAAATGGACTATTATTAATATTTTTTTTTATTTATTAAAATAATATTTATAATATGGATAAATAGAAAAGTTAACATGTTTTAATTAAAAAAAGTAACTGTCCGTGATATTTTTAGAAGTGTTTTAATTATATTAATTGTATTTATTGAAAAAATGCGTTGACATGTTAAAATAGGTAAGTTTTTTTTAATAAGGACAAATAGAAAATCTAACATGTTTTAATTAAACAAATAAATGTCCGTTATATTTTTAGATGTGTTTTAATTATATTAATTGTATTTGTTAAAAAAATACGTTGTCATGTTAAAATATGTAAGTTTTTTGAAATAATTAAAAATATTAAAATGTGTTCTAAAATAAATAAGTAAGGGTTGCACTTGATATTTTTGGAAAATAGAGATTTTAGTGATAACAAATATAAAAGGTGATATATATTAATTTAAAGATAATTGTTCGTGATATTTTTGGAAAAAAGAGTAGATTTTGTTAGAAAAAAATGTTTTAATTATAAAAGGCAATCAGGTAGTTACTATTTTTATATGATTTTATTTTTTATTAAATAGAATAAAGAACCGAAAACCGAAAACCGAAAACCAAAACTTTCAATGTTTCAGCTTTAATAATATAGTATCTATACTATATTATTAAAGCCGAAACATTGAAAATTTTGGTTTTCGGTTTTCGGTTAGTTTTTGGTTTTCGGTACTTTTTCTAATTAATAAATTAATAATATAATCAAAATTCGGGAAAATTTTATTCTACATTAATATTTCACTATATTTTACTACATAAAAATCAAATAATATTTAAATCTAATAAAAAAAATGGAAATGTGGGATCTAATTTGTTTAAATTTAGGATACACTCCTACAAATATACTTCTTCTTTTTAGGATAACGAAAGCTACTACAAAACAAATCTTTTATGAAATTGTATTATTGTCAAGTTACCAAAATAAAATAGTAACTAGATGATTGACTTTTATAATTAAAATATTTTTTTTTCTAACAAAATCTACTTCTTTTCCAAAAATATCATTACAATTATCTTTAAATTAAAACATATTAACTTTTATATTTGTTATTACTAAAATCTATGTTTTCCAAAAATATGACGTGCAATCCTTACTTATTTATTTTAAAACCTATTTTAATACTCTATTTAAAAAATAATAAAATAATATAAAAATAGTAACTAACTGATTGCCTTTTATAATTAAAAAAAAATCTAACAAAATCTACTATTTTTTCAAAAATATCACGACAATTACCTTTAAATTAAAACATAATATTTTTTATATTTGTTATCACTAAAATCTCTATTTTCCAAAAGTATGAGGTGCAATCCTTACTTATTTATTTTAAAATCTATTTTAATACTCTATTTAATAAATAATATAATAATATAAAAATATTAACTAGCTGATTGCCCCTTATAATTAAAATATTTTTTTCTAACAAAATCTTCTTCATTTCCAAAAATATCACGGGCAATTACCTTTAAATTAAAATATATAACCTTTTATATTTGTTATCACTAAAATCTCTCTTTTCTAAAAATATTAAGTGCAACCCTTACTAATATATTTTAAAACTTATTTTAATACTTTTAATTATTTTAAAAAAACTTACCTATAATATAATTAATATAATTAAAACACATCTAAAACTATTATAGGTAGTTACTTTATTTTAATTAAAACATGTTAGCTTTCCTATTTGTCCTTATTAAAAAACCTTACTTATTTTAACATGTCAACGTATTTTTTTAATAAATACAAGTAATATAATTAAAACACTTCTAAAAATATCACGGGCAATTACTTTTTTTAATTAAAACATGTTAGATTTTCTATATTTCCTTATTATTAATATTATTTTATTATAAATTAATATTAATAATATCTCATTTATCTTCATTAGCCCCATCTGTATTTTTTAATATTTTTTTACGTTACAATTAATATTTAAGTTTCTCATTTTATAATTTATCATATTAATTTTTACTTTTATTTTAATATTTTCCGTTCACATTAAATGTGTTAGTTTATTATTTTCTAAGGCCCGTGTCTTGCACGTGTTACAGGCTAGTAGATTATTAAAGCCGAAACATTGAAAATTTTGATTTTCGGTTTTTGATCATTTATTTTATTTAATAAATAATAAAATAATATAAAAATAGTAAATAGATGATTGCCTTTTATAATTAAACATTTTTTCCTAACAAAATCTATTCTTTTTCCCAAAATAGCTGATTGCCTTTTATATCTTAAAATACTTTTTCCTAACAAAATCTATTTTTTTTCCGAAAATATCACGGGCAATTGCCTTTTTATCTTAAAGCTGATTATATTTTATAATTAAAACACATTAAATTTTAATGAAAATATATTATCTTTGATAACAAGCCTAAAAAAACAATTAGTATAGTATATTTTTCAATCATTAATATTGCCTTTTTTTAAATTATATATCTTATTAATATTATATATATTTCAACTATTAATCCATTCTAAAAAATATGAAACACTATATCTTCTTAATAAAAAATGTCAATTATACTATATTCTATTATTTATACAAACAAATAATATAAACAAAAATATTTTTACTATAAAAGAAATATTATATTATATTAAAAAAGTTCGTACTTCGCACGGGTTATAAGCTAGTTTAAATTGTTATGCAGTCTCAAATTTCTCCGTTTAATAATTATTAATTCAGATTAATAATTAATTGGTTAATCACCAAGTTTTATCCTCTCTCTGAAACGAGGAAACAATGAATCTCAATCAATCAATTACGAAAAATATCTCAAAACGATTATTTCAAATCAGGAAAGAATCACAACACCAATATAATGCAAGATAAAATCTGTAATTATCCACATTAACGAATTTTATCCCTAAAGTCTCCCGAAATAGACACAATTTCACATAACTGTGTGGGCTTAATCGAATATAAATTGGTATGCAAACATCTTGATAAAAGGGATCCCAGACACCTCCCCCTTTAATTTATTTTTCATAAACCCTAAACTCCTAAAAACAGCCACATTCGTACAAAATCATTCAACTATTCACTAGTACAAGTTTTAATAGTTTTACGAGAATTAAATTACAAATTTCCACTCATTATATAGAATTGAGACTGTTGTTAGATAAGAACTAATGATCTACTTGGTTTATTACACTACCAGAATTAGTGTGCAATATTTAAAGCACACTCACTTTCGATCTTGCAGTGGTAGCACTGTCCTTTTCTGCCTACGGTGTCTAGATTTATGTAGATTTTGTTCAGGCAAACGGATAAAAGTTGTAAACCAAAAAGAAAATTAAAACTGGAAATCTGAGTTGTACTAAGCTTATTCAATAATCAGTAGAAACGCTTTCATATAATGATTTAAACAAACTCTGATTAACAATATAGAAGGTACATAATAATTTGGGTACTATATTAATAGAAGAAAAGATCTCACTCAAATTTACACAACTCAAAATTTACGAGAAAACGTATTTCATGTTTAACTAGATTGCTTAAAAATTACTTAACACACAAATGACCTGAGAAGGCTTTATACATGACTTCACATATATAAAGATCTACGCATTCAATTAAATGCTAAATGACTCCTTAACGTACTCCAACTTCAAGAGAGACTCACGAGAGTATACATACTAGAACATTTCATGAATAGTTTTAGAGATTACACACATTTAGAGCAATATATTAAAAATAAAAATACAAACACATGTATCAAGAATAATCTAGCTAGGATCATCACAATTCTATTATTTTTGTTATTTGTAGAGTCAAAATTATTTTTTATTTTCAATAAACCAGAGTTAAACATTTCCTAGGTAAAAGATTCGGTCTTGATCATCCATTTTTATGCAAATCAGGAGAGTTACTCGTACTACAAAAGATACAAGGCAAACAAAGACGGTACTTTACTGAATTACATTTCATTGTATGTGTTAACACAGGAAATTGATATTAATAAAGTTTGAGATTCCTCGCTGGAATCAAGATCTATAACGGTGGTTATTCGCCGAAAGGTCGCCGGAGTGTGGTGGTTGTGATGAATTGGGGGCTGAGATTGTAAGGATTTTCTTGGTGGTGGCTCGCTGAGCTCTTCGTTTCCAACCCCTACAATGTGCCTACGTACCCCGTATTTATAGGGGATCAAGGCTTACGTAGTTCTTGGGGTGCAAGTAACCTATATGGGCTAGTTTCTGATTTTCGAGGCCCACTAGGATACCTGATCCGTCTTCTGGAATTGGTCTTCGACTCGCTTTACGAATGTCCAACGATGATGCCTAGTCACAAAGGCTCAAGGCTCGTGTATGCTTTCAGGACTTCACGGATAAGGAAACTTCCCCCGTCGAGGACTAGCTAGTCCTATTCGTTACCAGCTATTTCCTTATTTCATAGACGCAAGTGTAGCCATGACTTACCCCAAATGTCAGACGCATCCTTGTCCCCGGAATGAGAAGCACCCACCAGATTGCATGACAAGTGTTCCCAAGCGTTTGGGTGCAAAGTGCAGGATTACTCCAAAGTTCCCCAATGAGGATGCGCCCATTGAGTACATGAACAGAGCTCCCAAAGCACACCAAGGTTCACCCCACATCCCCAATGAGGACGCACCCGTTGCATACAGGAGGAGGCCTTCAGTACACAAGCAAACCCCTGGAGGCCTTCAACCACGAACATCCCCCTCTTAGGGCACATCCTACGAGGGAATTGTTCAATTATCGGGCTAATCCCGGGAGGCCTTCAATCACAGACATTCCTCACTTATGGCGCATCCTAAGGGAGAGGTCTCAAATAAAATATCAATATTAAACTAAGAGAATCATCTTTCAATGTCAAGTTGCCACTTCAACACATGAGGGCGCGCCCTCATGTGCATGGACGGCTAGAGGGCGCGCCTTTTCCCCTACTGAGGGAAAACCCTAAGCTTTTTTGTGTCAATCCAATCCCTAATTGCATCTTGGATATTCCCAATTGATTATTACTTGAACCAAATCTACCCTAAAAAACCAATACTGAATTTTGGCTATAACAACTACCCCCTCCCAATTCCATGTGAAATCAGAGATGAAACATTGGAATTTTCAATCTTTAAAGTGCCAAAATATCTTTATAACCTTCTCTTCTTCATGGCGCGCCTCCATGCTCTTTCCCTGCAAAAATACTATATAGAGGGCACATCCTTCAATTCTTCAACTTGTAAACACCCAAAAAATCATTTATTTTTTACAACTTTAATCTTCATTCTTTTAGAAAGGATCAACACTTACACATCCCACCTCTAAGCCTACATGAGCGAACCCGGCATAGGAAACAAGAGGCATTATGCACAAGTGTAAACCTCTCTCACATACCACATCTTGTGACAAAGTATAATCTCCTAACAATGATGTGGAGATCAACCCATTCTTCTATATCTCCCGTAACACAAAAAAAATAAGTTTTTTTAATCCCAGAATGACTCTCCTTTGGGCATGCCCTAGACTATAGGCGCATCCTCATTCAATAATTCCATTTATAGACTAAGAACACAGCAATATGCACATTAGAGATTCACCTTAGACCATCAACATTTTAGGGCACACCCTGAGAGGGAGGCGCGACCATAGCCTAAGTTAGATCACCGGTCTTCAAGTAATAAAAACCCTTAGGAGAATTTTGGCAAATAATCCACATAAGTCTTTTGAGATCAAATGAGTTGAATTCAAAGTGTCCAAGGATGGAGCTATTGAAGTTAAGAAGGTGGAGCTAGCCCAATAAAATAAGGACGAGGAAGTTTGAGAAAACCTTGGAGGCAGGGAGGACGCGTCATGATGATGAAGGTGATCTTTCCACCGGAAACACAATTGATAACACAAGGCAATTTCTTCAGCAACCGCCGTGTAACTCTACTCATATTTGTTGTTTATCTTCACTTTCCCAAAATAAACTGGATTCTGTTTGTAAAATTCGTAATCTGATTTTCAGGCCTGTTTCTGAACTTCTCCATTTGGAATCTTGATTTTGAACCACTTTTGGATTGTATAAAATTCTGTTATCTTTGCATGGGCTGTAAGATCGTCCAATTCTGATGTCTAGAACTCCAGTTATGGCCCAAACAGTGATGTATGCGAGTGTAGATCAATAAATCCGAATTTCCTTGTATTTTATGTCCAAATAACTCCAATTCCTTCGAAGTTTGGGAATTATCTATTTCCCTTCCTACCAATCTTGTTATACTTTCACGTTTACCAGGAAGAGTTCTGTATCTCATCATTTAATTTAGGGTGCGTCGTCTATTATACGGGGACAGTGCAAAGCTCACCCTATAGGGCACGCCCTATATGCATAAACAAACCATCTCGAAAGTTTTAAAAATTTCATCACCTCAACTTGGAACAGGGAAAATGTATATGGACTACCCCCCTAGACTAGGAGGTAATTAATTTACCTTGTAGTCTACTATTCAGGCATAGCCCGTCTTCAATCAACCAAAGCATCATCTTATTGAAAATACTCCATCAAATGCTTGCATGACTATTCGGGGGGCCTTACCCTCAAAAGTTTCATTAAGAAGTTAGGGGGCACTCTCCGAACATGGAATACTTCGAATCTTGACCCACGAAAGGGCATCTCAATATGAGGAATCTCTCGAAGTAGCATCCTACGAAGGGCGTCTCACGAAGAGACATCCTATAAAGGGCATCTCCCAAGGAGGAATCCGTTAAAGAGGAATATTAGTCACCACTATCTTCTATATAATTTATCGTGTAGAGGGCCTTCACCAGACTAGCCTAGGGCCGCACCTTAGCGCCTTTGTTCGGCAAAGGGACACACAAAAAGCGTCAATTGTATCTTCAAACATCTTTTCACGAAGAAGCATCCCCGTAATAATACTATGTTGTTCATAGGAAGAGCCGGAAGATGCATCAGTACTACCCCCCATCGTCGTGACGACGCACCCTCTTGCGTAGGGCGGCCTAAGTGGTCGAGGGCATGGCAAAGCCTCCTATAGTCTTCTAGTCCATTTGATAATAACATTCTTCTGTGGAGGGGCTCACTCATGACCTTGGGGCCACATCATACTGATCATGGGGCGCATCCCAAGGTCAATGGGGCCTCTACCCCAAATATTCTTCTTCTTGCTAAAAACAACCTGAAGGCTTGTACAATCATGTTTAAAGTTGAAGCCTTAACATATGAGGCTGATACCATTATGGTGCGCCTTGAAGGGCATGTCTTCTATTATTGAGGATGTGACGACGCGTTCTCTGAAGATAAAAGTCTTGTCGTTTCAGGAAGGGGCTCGCTCATGTCCATGGGGCCTAAACCTGTAATCAGGGGTACTCTCTGTGGATCATGGGGCCGCTCTGTTATATCATCCACTGAATTGTCTTTTGAGGAGGCTCGCTCATGTCCATGGGGCCACGACCTGTTAACAAGGGGCTCACTCTGTGGATCATCATGCCCTACCTCCATATTATCTTCCTCTAAAAATCACTAGAGTTTATGATAAGAAGTAGTTCTTTTTCTTGGGGGCGTATCTTGGAGGAAGGACGCATCTTGAAAGACCAGGAAGCAGCCTGAGTCAACCAACTCCCCATGTATTCGTTGGGATTTGTCTGAACATCGGAGTATCTTCGGAGGGCGCGTCATATAGGAAGGACGCGCTTGAAAGATTTTTTTTCACAATTTTCTTCCTGCAATAATTCAAGAAACAAATAATATAAACCACAACAAAGCAAATTAGGTGTTACCTTGAGGATATAACCTGGAGAGGAGGACGTTTTCCATCATTGAATTCCCCAGAAGTTGTTAGAAGTCGTATGAGCATCTAGTATCCTCTTTTGGGTTCATCCTTGAAGGTTCTTGGGGATCTCTTTAGCATAGAATCTCCATCCTGCTAATCTTCAAGCAATAATAACGGAAAAAGTTAGGGTTTAATGTTACCTGGAGGACATGCCCTAAAAACGTGAATTTAGTTTTTGATTGATGCGTCCACTCCATAAAATAACTTTGTCCCTTGTATCTTTAGAAAACTCCGTGAAAAACCTAGTTTTTTGTGCCACAGTTTTCCTTGTACTAGCGACAATAATAATAGTTTAATATTGATCAACATTAATAAGATGTATCTTGAGAATTTCTGAGCCTTGATGGAGAGTTAGCGTGCAAGATAAAAGTATCATCCTCCCTCTTCCTCAAGTTACCATAAAAAAATCTTATTCAGAGTTGATGACCAATAAATATCCTTAACTGAATAGGATTCTGAAATTAAAATTCGTAGCTGTTTTTTCTCCTTCGTTTCTGGGTTGTTCCGTTTTGAATTTTATTAAATAACCACATCTGAAATAAAGAGAATTATCCAAGGTTCGCGTGGACTTTAAGATCGTCCAAATCTGAATTCTGAAACTCAAGATACGGCCAAAACAGTGTAGGTAGCTCATACAACCCAATAAATCCGAATTTTGTTCTGTTGTGACTCAAATACAACTCTTTATCTTGGAAGTCTTGAACATGAAAATACCATCATGATGAAACATCTTTCCTTCCAGATGTAGATCTCGAATCAGCCCCTAATAAATTTTGTTGAACGTCGTTGATCGGAAAGATGGAAACCACCGCCTTTAGGCATACATGAAAACATCCTTTAGATCTAAATCTCCTTGACATATTCTTCTCCAGATCTTGTTCGACCCCCCTGGCCAAGAATCATAATTTTGAAATAACCATCCTTGGATCTTCCTCCTTGCTGCCAACATGAGGTAGTACCCATGTCCATCATTCGAATCTTGTCGGACCTTCTTCTAAGAACTTTCATCATGATGAGATATCTCTTCATCATGAGATTATGATCTTGATCAGCAACCCTCCTTCTAGCGCCAATTTGTTAACGGAGAATTTGGTATTAACAAAGTTTGAGATTCGTCACCGGAATCAAGATCTATGACGGTGGTTCTTCGCCGAAAGATCGCCGGAGTGTGGTGGTTGTGATGAATTGGGGGCTGAGATTGTAAGGGTTTTCTTGGTGGTGGCTCGTTGAGCTCTTCACTTCCAACCCCCTACAATGTGCCTACGTACCTCGTATTTATAGGGAATCAAGCGCTATGTAGTTCTTGGGGAGCAAGTAACCTATATGGGTTGGTTTCTGATTTCCGAGGCCCACAAGGATACGTGATCCGTCTTCTGGAATTGGTTTTCGACTCGCTTTAGGAATGTCCAACGATGAGGCCTAGTCACAAAGGCCCAAGACTCCTCTATGCTTTCAGGACTTCACGGATAAGGAAACTTCCCCTGTCGAGGACTAGTCATATCCGTTACCAGCTATTTCCTTATTTCATAGACGCAGGTATAACCATGGCTTATCCCAAATTCCAGACGCATCCTTGTCCCACGAATGAGAAGCACGCACCCACCAAATTGCAGGACAAGTGATCCCAAGCGTTTGGGTGCAAAGTGCAGGATTACTCCAAAGTTCCCCAACGAGGACGCACCCATTGAGTACATGAACAGAGCTCCCAAAGCACACCAAGGTTCACCCCACATCCCCAATGAGGACACGCCCGTTGAATACAGGAGGAGGCCTTCAGTACACATGCAAACCCCTGGAGGCCTTCAACCACAGAAACCCCCCTCTTAGGGCCCATCCTAGGAGGGAATTGTTCAATTATCAGGCTAATCCCGGGAGGTCTTCAATCACAGACATTCCTCACTTAGGGCGCATCCTAAGGGATAGGTCTTCAATAAAATATCAATATTAAACTAAGAGAATCATCTTTCAATGTCAAATTTGCCACTTCAACACATGAGGGCGCGCCCTCAAGGGGTGGACGGCCAGAGGGCGCACACTTTCCCCTACTGAGGGCAAACCCTAAGCTTTCTTGTGTCAATCCAATCCCTAATTTTATCTTGGATATCCCCCAATTAATTATTACTTCACCCAAATTTATCCTAAAAATCCAATACCGAATTTTAGCTATAATAGAATGATACTTGAATATGAGATATATATTTGGACAAAACTATATACAAGAAAATATGAAGTCCATTGTACGAAGAAACATGGTCAGAAGATAAAAATAAGAATGTATATGGCTAAAAGAATAAATATAAATAAATTAAGGTGAAGATTTTAATACTAAATATTGCGAAGACTATAGAGTGTGTATGAATGAGTTCACCGAATATAATTGGGAAAGGCGATGGACACTTTTATGTCCGATATATATCCTCATTTGGCCACAAAAAATTTCAACTTCTTCTAAATCACATAATCGTATGGTACCTTATTATCGGATATACCAAACAAGGAGTAGGATATGCTGAGACATCCTGGAGAATTTTCACTATCAGTAGTTGGACAATCTTAGTCCCCCTATATTCTCTCTGGATATTATTCATTTCTCGGCTACACAGAATGATTTACGCAGAATAATATTAAACAATATATCTTTTCGTGGATTCCATACCTTTAATGTAATTTGTATAAGTGACAATGTCTGCCAGGCATTTTATACTAACCACCAAATTTAACAGCATTACTGTATCAGTAATTAGTAACCCTAAATTTCACTGGCTTCTTTGTCCAGCAACCTTAATATCTTAACGGTACTAGTTAAATATTAATAATTTTTTTCATCATCTCCGCAATCTGATCAACTGTTGCCTGTAAATTGTTATTTTCATTAAGAAATCAGATTATTTTGCAGTTAACACATGAAATCGGTAGTATGCTACACAAAGAAAATTCTATACTAGCTATAGCATAAATATATTACACAAACATATATACTCAAATTCAGCTGTTTCCATAAGTCCAGAAGTGCTGACTTGGATTATATTAGTTCGAAGCTATAAGCAATAATAATATATGAATGGTATAATCTTACTGTTTTGTTAATATTGTTTTTAATTATTTGATTTCTGTTTGTGTTTAGGTTGATCAAGTTATATTTTCCATCTTGAATATTGCTAACTATTTCTGCTTCATTGTACTTGTATTAATTTTTTAATTTAATAACTATATATATTCTGATATTGACAGTGCATATTTCACCAAAAATTTAATAACAGCATCTAGAGTTAGCCACTTGAAACTTGGCCTATATATAGTTTAGGGTTCACAGGACAGTTCATGATCATCAGCACAGCAAGAGCAAAAACATTGTGTTTATCTGAATTACCGGGTGATACTCTATTGGCAGTAGACACTACCTAAACTGCTGATATCTTGAAGAAGATATTAGTAATTTGCTCACTGCCAAGGGAGATTTGCCCTGCAATTCAGGGTTACAAACAGATAGCAGATTCCGTATAGAAGAGAAAAATAATTCTATCCTTCGATGAGTTTTACTACTGGTAGGTGGTTTATATATATATAAAAATCAAATTAGCAAGTGCACACATAAATGTTAGTGTATTTTTTTCGTG
Organism: Heracleum sosnowskyi; assembly: GCA_030848705.1. Classification (NCBI taxonomy): domain Eukaryota; kingdom Viridiplantae; phylum Streptophyta; class Magnoliopsida; order Apiales; family Apiaceae; genus Heracleum; species Heracleum sosnowskyi. Next base: position 222,259 of record JAUIZM010000046.1, on the reverse strand, counting down.
TTAGATTCATGATAAGATTATTCTGTTCTAGGTGCAATGGCAGCATAAGTTGCAAACACAGTGAGCCATCCACCAATTATTTATCTCCATCTCCAGGTTTCGTAGGAACAGGGAAGTGAACTTTACCTCGAATGTCCTGGGGGGACTTAAGAAGGGTGATCAGTCATTGTGCACCAACAAAATACGTATATAGGATCAGTGCTCAACGCACTTCAATTCCCACAACCTACACATTTAATATCCACTGATCAGGATAGACATAATTGAAATGCTTAATATAGTGTACACAATATATATAGGGGTTTTCCACATGCATACTCCTGGACGAGGAGTTTCGAAGTTTAGCTACAAAGTTTTTCCAAATAGTGATGACCCGGTGTCTCAAGCTTTGTGGGAGTTGTATATCCAGATGATAGAAGAGATGACTGCAACTTTACTGGATGAAGTCTGAAAGCAGAGTCCAATTAGTTTTCTAGGGCATGCCAGTAGTTTAAATAGAAGACCACTGATATATACCAACTAATTATATTCTATTTAATGTGTACCAATTTTTCGAAGATGTATTAAAAAGTTTATTATATAAGATAAAAATCATTATGTATATCCTTAATTAGTTTTACAATACTGGAAGCTACTAATCACGAGTCTGGAAAATATGGCAAATTAAGACAAAGAAACTTAAAACACGATGATGATCATGACCACGAGTTACCTTATTCCATTTGCCTCTTGTAACTAAATAATATTGTTAATCATATAAGACTTCTTGGTTTTGTATGTTCGTTTAACAGACAAGTCTTCATGGTTGCCTATTAATTTACTTTTAAATGTTTACTTCTAAGTTTATTTAGCGATCTTTTTAACTGCTTTGTTTATATAATAATCTGGACTCCATTTTATGAAGAGAGTCAAGATTAGAATTTAACATGTGCCGCAAATCTCATCAATATTATTAAGTTTTATTCAAAAGAATAGTTGATATGGTAAAATCTGATCGGGTATGCCCTATACATTTTGCAACACAAGTAATTTTTGGCGTGATTTAGCTGCATGCTGCGCTATTGGCATCAGGTCGTAACATTTTTTTGCATGTTGCATGTTTGTTGTTGATCTGAGATCAGGAGATGCGTATATCTTTTGGTCGGTTTGGAAACTGAGGCTCTAAAGCATATATAAGATCCTTATCTCCATATGCTTTGGTTGAGAACAACGCAATGACCTTAATTTTAATTACCAATGCAAAAATTATTCTTTTACTAAAACACTACACAAGAACAGGACATAACCGATCACGCAAATGGGTCGGTTATAAGGGGAATTGGTCTCCTAAAAGTTTAAAATCGATCATTATGGGTGATCGGTTAAACCCTGATCGGTTATAAAAATTTGGCCGGTTTGAGGGTCGCGGTCAGTTATGTAACTTTAGTTATGACTTTCACAACAAACGACATGGTTTATGTCTTACGAAGTACAACTAATTTAATTTCAATTAATTTTAATTCATTTTTAGGCCCACTTCAAACCGACCAGGGTCAGCGGTCATTTAGTTACTATCAGCCATAAAAGTGACAGAACGTATGTGGTCGATTTTATCTGTGCCATGTCATCCAAAATGATGTCATTTTGATAACGGTTTGACCCCCTGCGTTCACTACAAGAAAAACAGCCATTTCCTACCATGAAATTGGTTGGAAATGGCCACATTTTGGTCGGAAATGGAATCAATTCCAACCAAACCCGTTGGTTGGAATTGCTCAAGTGGGAAATGCTTAATGGTGGGAATTGCTAGGTTGTTTCTAAAAGGCCCCCACATGCCAAGTGGATTTGAGCATGAACGACAACAAACAAAATCAAAAGTATGAAAACCCCCTTAATAAAACTTATAAATGCATATATTTTACACAATCTATGCATATAACAACATTAATGTGATTATCCTCTGAATTTTAAGTGACCGTAGACTGCAAATACATACATGTATCGTATACACACTTACGTAAACCTATAAACACTTACATATGCTAAAAAATAGATCAAAATGGTTAAAAAAAACACATCTAAACAATTAAAAAGATGTACTATAAACTCTTACTGTTCGCACAAAATCACGCAAGCGTATGCGGTCACAAGTAATATATGAATAAGTAGAGTTCGTTCCCACAGAGACTGGTTTACCACAGTTATGCACTTATGCAACAATGTATGGATATTGTTCAATGCTAAGACAAGTATCAAATTTGAGTTTTGATTAACTAAATTAACTAATCAAATTACCAAGACTAAGATTAACTAAAGAGTTTACTGTCGAATTACTTATGAGAATAAAACATGGGATCGTAACTTCATTAAATACTTCATCTAGAGTCTTTTGTCTTTAATCAATGCATGTGACGATTATGACAACTAATCGGATAACACGAAATCAATACACGCTACCTTTCAGTATACGTATACCAAACCACTCAAACATCCACAAAAGAGATAGAAGATGAGCAGACACCAATTATGCTTAGACCCTATATGTCTATAAGATTTGAAAACATAACGGTTTAACGAGCAAGTTATCCATTCAGATTACATAGGGCAGGTAAGATGGTTAAAATCACCTACGAATCGTGCATGACAAAAATATATAAACCTATGCTAGCATGGCAAGTTCTAAACCTCTATATCCACTTTCGTAATCAATAGAGATTAACAAACAACTTAGATGTTAGCTACGCATCCAAGAAGAATAAGCACAACCAAACTAGGTTATCAATAATTCATCACACACAAATCTTTAAAACAATTAACTACTAAAATCCATAGATAAATCCGTTAGAATCCCACGACAATGATTAGTTCATAATCGAACCGTTCATCATCGTGGGTTCTGATGAAAACATGATATTAAATATCTCTGGAATACTAATAAAGAGTACTAGAGATAAGGTTTAAGAAAAACAAAACCAACAAGAATCCAAAGTATCGCCTAATTGGAAGAATACAAAGATAAGATGAAAGATAGATCTTCGTAATCAGCCGTGTTCTTGTTCTCCTTGCCGGTGGATGGATATGTATGTATGTATATCAAGATATGTCTCTGAAATCGTCCACCAATTGCTTATATAGGCCTTTCTGTTGACTAGTCTTCTGCTGGTTTCCTTTTCAGAGTTGAAATTGCCTTTTCCAGCATTCCACCAAGCGCGGGCGCGCTCCTACAGGCGCGGGCGCACTTCACATGATTCCACTAGGGCGCGAGCGCGCTCCTACAGGCGCGTGCGCGCCTGATCTCTGGCAAAAATCCTTCACTTCTTGTTTCTTGACTTTCCTCGCGCTCTCACGACTCGTAACTCTTAAGCTTTCATAAGGATGCTGAATCACCACCGTATAACCAACTTAGCTCCACAACTCTGCTAATGAAGCAACTCTGCACTATCTAACACAAAACACATTAAAAAACACCACGTACTTGAGTACAAACAATCAATTTAAGCCGATTTAGAGCATTCCAAGTAGATATGAAATCCACTTATCACACCCCAAACTTAAACCGATGCTTGTCCTCAAGCATAAACAGACTCTATGTATATATAATGCAATGCATGAATGCAACTAATATGCTAATGCAAATGATCCCCTCAGACTAACCACAACCAATCAACAAGCCAACATCTCTAGGAATGCAATCTTTTAAACAGAGTTCGACCAAATTCCCGCATACTAACCAACAAACACAGAAACGTGCGTGTGTGCGATGCTCATCAATATACTCCCAACTAAATCAAGACCATATCCTCTTCTTCATCAAAACAACCACAAGCTTAAAAACAGAATGAACTCTAGACTCAAGAAATCACTAAAAGACACCTCATCCTCGACTTGAGTTAGACAGGAAATCATGCTTTATTAGGACACACATGCTTATTTGACCGTGCAATGGATGAGACCCCAAAAGGCTTATACAATAATACCCATGTAGCGAGCGTTAGGTTAGTGGATCCCAGACCGGAAAAGTCTTAGGTCACTAAGCACAAAGTCCCCTAGAACTTAAGAACATTCTAAATGTAAGGAAGTGATTAAATTCTAACATCCAAACAAGCATGGTCTGATCAAATCCAAAAGCAACCAATGAGACTTATGAAATTACGTTGTTTCTGGCATGCAAGTCAATTTCAAGGAACTTAATCAACCCTCTATTCATCAAAACCACACTCCAGTCAACATCGACTCACCAACAGAAATAGCCAAGTCCTACGGGATTATGAAATATGCATGCTATGCAAATGCAACTAAATGGACTCACATGATAGATATAAACACTAATGCAAATAGAATGCTCTAAATGACAAAAACATGCAAAGATATGAATGAATTAACTACAAATGCAATATGAATCCTATATGAACACACACACACTAACACTACTAATCCTTAATTATCACCCCCAAACTTACAATATTCAATGTCCTCATTAAAGGTAATAACAACGAAAGTGCAGAATATACCTAATCATCAGCAGGACCACCCTCCTCGGGTGGTGTATCCGGTGGTGGATAAACAGAATCCGCTCCAAATTGAGGCCAAGCAATATCAACTCCAGTGGCTCGGAATGCAGTACCCAACGCTCGAGTCAAATCCTGAGCAAAGAGTCTATGAATGTCATGCATGGCGTCAATACGCCGAGTCAGCCGCCTATACTGAACATCCCCGAAACCAGACCTATCCACTTCACGCTGAATCCTAGATGGACGTCCACTCCTTGCTGTAGGCTCACGAGGTGGAGCCTCTGCTTCCTCATCATCAAAATCAGTATAGCCCAAACCAAAATAATCTGGGGCACCACCATCCCAATCCTCCATCCTAGAAATCGCCGAATGATCAATAGGAGCACTAGGTAACTGAACCTGCTTCTCCTCAGACCAATGAACACCGACAGCTGAACACAATTTGGTAATAATAGAGGCATGAGGAATCACCCCCGTTGTACCACCTCTCAAGAACTTCACAATATTCTTATGAAGGAGTTCCCCAAGATCAATGTACTCCTCATTCAGAATTCCCCAAAGAACAATGGCCCTGTCCACCGTAACCTCATGCGAATGCGAAGACAGCAAAATATTAGCACATAAAAACATATTCCAAGCCCTCGCATACCTGTTCATCGCAGAAGCCGGGAAAGTAATTGGCTCAGTGGTGCCAGCCCTATACTTCCAAGTAGTACCAGGAACATAAATCTCCCCTAGAATGTACTCGAGATCAAAATCATCCCGAGTCTTCAAAGACCAATCCTCTTCGCCCCTCTTCTTCCTAGGCAAATTCAAAACCCGATGAATCGCCTTTGCCGTGTAATCCACAGTCAAGCCCCTAACCATGTTATATCCATTCTTGTCGGTTTTAGCATTAGCGTAAAACTCCCGCACAATACTCAACGGGATCGGCTCCGGTGCTTCACAAAAACTCTCCCAACCTCTCTTCGTAATCATGCTGAACAGATGCCCATATGTAGGCTGAGGCAAAAACCCCCTTTCTTTAGCCACGGCTTTAGAAAGCAACCGTGTGAATTCAGCTTGAGCCTCCAGAGAAGAAAATTTCTCACCCCCAACATCCATACTCGATTCCTCCTAAGATGAAGAGCGACGAGTGCTGCTACTACCCGCAAATCTACCTCTTTTTGGTGGTGCCATGGAATTGAGAAGAGATGTAAGGTTATGTTTGTATAGATTTGAGAGAGAATGAGAGAGATATGAAAAAGAGGCTAGGGTTATAAAGATAGGGGATGGGAAGGGTAGGGTTAGGCTTAAATAGGAGAAAAAAAACACAAAAACTGATTTTGGGGGATTTTTTTCTTTTTTTTTCTCAGTTTTTTTTCCTTCCTGGCCAGAGAATGGGCGCGGGCGCGCTTGTATAGGGCGCGGGCGCGCTTGTATAGGGCGCGGGCGCGCTACCCTCTCTGTCCAAAATTTTTTTTTCTGATTTTTTTTTTTTTAAACAAACACTGAAAAATACTTACAACAATAACATGGGTTGCCTCCCACGAAGCGCTCGTTTTACGTCAATAGCTTGACGTGATTCCGACTCCTTAATCAGCTGAAACAAGAACCGCGGTCTCCGCCTCGCGATTCACCCGTTCACCAAAATACGGTTTCAACCTCTGACCATTGACCTTGAATGCTTCATCCGGTGACTTATCAAAAACTTCCACTGCACCATGTGGAAACACCGTTTTGACCGTGAATGGTCCCGACCACCTTGACTTGAGTTTTCCAGGAAAAAGTTTGAGACGAGAGTTGAAAAGCAAAACTAGCTGGCCAGGTACAAATGACTTTTGCACCAGCTTTTTATCATGCCATCTCTTGACCTTCTCCTTGTATAACTTGTGATTTTCATAAACCTGTAGACGAAACTCATCCAACTCGTTAATCTGAAGCATTCTTTTCTCACCAGAAGCTGACAAATCAAAGTTTAACTTCTTCAATGCCCAATATGCCTTATGCTCTAGCTCGGCAGGCAAATGACAAGCCTTGCCATACACCAGCTGAAACGGTGACGTACCCAACGGAGTCTTGTAAGCTGTCCTGTAAGCCCAAACAGCTTCATCTAGCTTTAACGACCAATCCTTTCTCGAAGGATTTACCACTTTCTCTAGAATACACTTGATCTCCCTGTTAGAAATTTCTGCTTGACCATTTGTTTGAGGGTGATAAGCGGTAGCAACACGATGATTGATATTATACCTAGCCATTAAGGCTGTAAACTTATGGTTGCAAAAGTGCGTACCCTCATCGCTGATAATTACCCTCGGAGTTCCAAAACGAGTGAAAATTTGCTTATGCAGAAAATTCAGCACCACTTTAGCGTCATTGTTCGGTAAAGCCTTTACCTCGACCCATTTAGAAACATAGTCCACAACTAAAAGTATGTACTGATTGTTGCAAGATGAAACAAACGGTCCCATGAAATCGATTCCCCACACATCGAAAATCTCCACTTCAAGCAACATATTAAGAGGCATCTCATTCCTCCTAGAGAAATTTCCAACCCTTTGGCATCGATCACATCTCAACACAAATTGGTGTGCATCTTTAAACAGAGTTGGCCAGTAGAATCCCGCCTGAAGTACTCGAGTAGCTGTCTTCTCTCCACCATAATGACCTCCATAAGTGGTAGAATGGTAATCTCGCAAGACACCCTCCGTTTCACTATAGGGAATGCATCTTCTTATCATCTGATCAGCTCCCTGCCTGAATAAGAATGGTTCGTCCCAACGGTACCACTTCACATCATGTAAAAACTTCTTCCTTTGAGCATAAGAGAATTCAGCAGGGATGACATTACTCACAAGATAGTTCACAATATCTGCAAACCATGGTTCTTCATCTTGCACCCCAAAAAGTTGCTCATCAGGAAAAGATTCATTGATTAGAGTTTTATCCCCTGAATTCTTACCGTGGTCCTCCAAACGTGACAAATGATCCGCCACCTGGTTTTCAGTACCTTTTCTGTCTTTAATCTCAAATCAAACTCTTGGAGCAAAAGAACCCAACGAATCAACCGAGGCTTTGAATCTTTCTTCGAAATTAGATATCGAATGGCTGCATGATCAGTATATACTACTACCTTAGTCCCAAGCAAATAAGACCTGAATTTCTCGAAGCTGTACAATTGCCAAAAGTTCCTTTTCCGTAGTAGTCTAATTCAGCTGTGCATCGTTGAGGGTTTTGCTAGCATAGAAAATCACATGGAACACCTTGTTCTTTCTTTGCCCAAGAACAGCTCCCACCGCATAGTCACTAGCATCACACATCAACTCAAACGGTTCACTCCAATCAGGCGCAGTAATAATAGGTGCTGAAGTCAACTTCTTCTTCAACAGCTCGAAAGCAGCCAAACAATCTTCATCAAACTTGAAAGGAACATCCTTTTCCAACAAATTACATAAGGGTTTAGAGATTTTGGAGAAGTCTTGAATGAATCGCCGATAGAAACCCGCATGACCAAGAAAACTGCGAATTCCCTTAACTGAGATTGGTGGAGGAAGATTTTCAATTGTCTCCACTTTGGTTTTATCCACTTCAAGCCCCTTCCTAGATACCTTATGCCCAAGAATGATTCCTTCTTGCACCATGAAGTGACATTTTTCCCGATTGAGCACCAAATTGGTCTCAACACATCTTTTCAACACCATGCCCAGATTCTGTAAACACTCATCATAAGAAGTCCCAAACACTGAGAAGTCATCCATGAACACTTCCACATTAATGCCAATCATATCTGAGAAAATGGCCATCATACACCTCTGAAAGGTGGCAGGTGCACCACAGAGTCCGAAAGAAACGCGACGGAACGCAAAAGTGCCAAAAGGACATGTGAAAGTAGTCTTCTCCTGATCTTCTGGAGCAATACAAATCTGGTTGTACCCTGAATAACCATCAAGTAGGCAATAGAATTCATGACCAACCAACCTGTCTAGCATCTGGTCAATGAACGGAAGAGGAAAGTGATCTTTTCTGGTGGCTTAATTCAGCTTTCGGTAGTCCATGCAAATTCGCCACCCTGTAACTGTACGGGTAGGGATAAGCTCATTCTTCTCATTAGCAACTACTGTCATGCCTCCTTTCTTAGGCACACATTGCACTGGACTCACCCACGAGCTATCTGAAATATGATAGATTATTCCTGCATCCAGCCACTTAAGAATTTCTTTCTTCACTACCTCTTTCATGATAGGATTCAACCGCCTCTGTGGATCCACAGTTGGTTTACTTCCTGGTTCAAGCGGAATCTTATGCATACAATACGAATGGCTGATTCCCTTGATATCCGCTATGGTCCAACCAATTGCTGACTTGAAGTCTCTCAGAATCCGCAAAAGTTTTTCCTCTTCACCACCTGACAAGTTAGAAGCAATAATCATAGGTAACGTAGATGCATCACCTAAAAAAGCGTACCTCAAGTGCTCTGGTAGTGGTTTGAGTTCAAGTGTCGGAGCTTCTTCAATAGATGGTTTGAGACGCTCCTGAGATTTCTTCAGCTCAGCTATGCCAAGAGAATCAAATGGCATATCAATTCTTCTTTTCCACGGAGATGCATTCAAAAACCTCAATTGATCTTCTCTTTCTTCATCTTCATCTTCAGAATCAGAATCCCCGGTCAGTACCTTTTCTAAAGTATCTGACTTTAGCAAGTGCTCTATCTCCGTGTAAACTGCAGACTCAACCAAGTCCACCTTGAAGCATTCTTCCTCCTCTGAAAGAAATTTCATTGCATTGAAGACATTGAAGGTGACATTCTGGTCATGAACCCTCATTGTGAGCTCTCCTTTCTGCACATCGATCAAAGTACGACATGTTGCCAAGAACGGTCTTCCCAAGATAATAGGAATCCTCTTATCCTCCTCGTAGTCCAAAATAACAAAATCCGCAGGGAAGATAAACTTATCCACCTTAACCAAGACATCCTCCACTATACCTCTAGGATATGTGATCGACCTGTCAGCCAGCTGTAAGGACATAGTAGTAGGTTTAGGCTCCGGTAGCCCAAGTTGCATGAAGACAGACAACGACATCAAATTAATACTAGCTCCCAAGTCACACAAGCACTTGTTGAAAGATAGATTGCCGATGCTGCATAGTATGGTGAAACTCCCTGGATCCTTGAGTTTAGGAGGTAATTTCTGCTGTAGGATAGCACTACATTCTTCTGTAAGAGCGACGGTCTCCAAATCCTCGAGCTTCAACTTACGAGATAGAATACCCTTCATGAACTTAGCGTAGCTCGACATTTGTTCTAGAGCTTCCGCAAAAGGTATATTGATCTGCAACTTCTTGAAAACCTCCAGAAATTTAGCAAATTGCTTATCCAACTTTTATTTCTGAAGTCGTTTAGGGAATGGCGGAGGAGGATAGACCTCTTTTGTAACCTGCTTCAGAACAGATTTCTCAGTAGAATGGTCACTCTTTTCCGCTTCGTTTCCCTCCAAACTTGCTTTTTCCTCTTTTTCTTCAACTTCTGGCAGCATGTCAGGCGCGGGCGCGCTCCCTAGGGCACGGGCGCGCTCCAGCTTCTGCTGAGAATTCAATTTTTTTTCGTTTTCTGCCGTTTCTGAGTTCTGATCACTCGTAACCCTTCCGGATCGCAAGGTAACTGCTTTTACATGTTCTTTGACCTCTCTCTTGCCAGGATTAGCTTCCGTATCACTAGGGAGAGTTCCATGTGGTCTATTCAACAATGCATTGGCAATCTGACCTATCTGATTCTCCAGAGTCTTGATTGAAACAGCTTGGTTCTTGCACATTAGCCTCAATTCTTCCAATTCAGATTTTTCATTGGACGACTGACCAACATTGCCTTGAGATGGTTGTTGAAAACCTGGTGGTTGATATGGTTGCCTTGGAGCATACTGTTGCTGAAAACCAGAAGAGTTGATATGGTTGCCTTGAGATGGCAATCTGACCTATCTGATTCTCCAGAGTCTTGATTGAAACAGCTTGGCTCTTGCACATTAGCCTCAATTCCTCCAATTCAGATTTTTCATTGGACGACTGACCAACATTGCCTTGAGATGGTTGTTGAAAACCTGGTGGTTGATATGGTTGCCTTGGAGCATACTGTTGCTGAAAACCAGAAGAGTTGAATGGCTTAGCTCCATATTTCTGACCTTGAAACTGCTGATACGGCTGTTGTGGTTGTTGCATACCACCCTGATTGTTACTCCAGCTGAAATTTGGATGGTTCCTGTTATTCGGATGGTAGTCATTAGGCACTGGCTGCTGTGGTCTTTGGAAATTGCTCACAAACTGTGCCGATTCACTAGATATGGCACATTGAGTCGTGTCATGTGCACCTGCACATAGCTCACACACACTAGCCACCTGCTGAACTCCATAGTTAGACAAGGAGTCCACCTTCATAGGTAAAGCCTTTAGCTGAGCTGCTATTTCCGTAGCTGCATCCACTTCCAGAACTCCTGCTACCTTACCTTGTGATAACCTCTGAGTTGGATTCTGGTATTCATTAGCATCCATCATCTCAATAAGTTCATAAGCCTCATCGTAGCTTTTAGCCCACAAAGCTCCACCTGATGCCGCATCAAGCATTGGTCGTGATTGAACTCCAAGACCATTACAAAAACAATTGATCACCATCCAATCAGGCATTCCATGATGAGGACACTTCCTAAGCATCTCCTTGCAACGCTTCCAAGCTTCACATAAAGTTTCTCCTGAATGCTGTGCAAACTGAGTAAGAGCGGTTTTAGCCATGGGGAAGAATTTAGTGAGAAATTTCTGAGCAAGATCCTCCAATGTAGTAATAGAACCTACTGGTAGAGAGTGCAACCAGCCCTTAGCCTTATCCCTCAGAGAAAATGGGAAAAGTCTCAATTTCACAGCATCTTCTAACACTCCGTTGAATTTGAAGGTGTCACAGATCTCGATGAAATCCCTAATATGCATATTAGGATCTTCCGTTGGAGCACCCCCAAACTGAACTGAATTCTGCACCATCTGAATTGTGCCAGGCTTGATTTCGAAAGTATTAGCTGCAATAGCTGGCCTGACAATGCTAGATTGAATATCATTGATCTTCGGCTGAGAAAAGTCCTTCAAAGCCTTCGTTTCCGCTACCGGTTCTCCCATAACTAGATTCAATTCAAGTTCTGCTTTCCGAGATTGAGAACGTGTTCGCATACACGCTCACTAAAGAATCTAAAACAGCAGTTTGCACAACAGTCTGGAGAAACTTTATGTGAAGTTTGGGAGCGTTACAAGGAGATGCTTAGGAGGTGTCCTCATCATGGAATGCCTGATTGGATGGTGATCAATTGTTTCTATAATGGACTGGGAGGTCAATCTCGACCAATGCTTGATGCGGCATCAGGTGGAGCTCTTTGGGCTAAAAGTTACGATGAAGCTTATGAACTAATTGAGATGATGGCTGCTAATGAATACCATAATCCAACTCAGAGGTTATCACAAGGCAAGGTAGCAGGAATTCTGGATGTGGATGCAGCTACGGCAATAGCAGCTCAGTTAAAGGCTCTGACTATGAAGATAGATTCTCTGACCAACTATGGTGTTCAGCAGGTGGCTAGTGTTTGTGAGCTATGTGCAGGTGCACATGACACAACTCAGTGTGCCATATCTAGTGAATCGGCACAGTTTGTGAGCAATTTCCAGAGACCACATCAGCTAGTGCCTAATGCCTATCATCCGAATAATAGGAACCATCCAAATTTGAGTTGGAGTAACAATCAGGGTGGTCAGCAACAGTCACAACAGCCATATCAGCAGTATCAAGGTCAGCAATATGGAGCTAAGCCATTCAACTCTTCTGGTTTTCAGCAACAGTATGCTCCAAGGCAACCTTACCAACCACCAGGGTTTCAACAACCATCTCAAGGCAATGTTGGGCAGTCGTCTAATGAAAAGTCTGAATTGGAAGAATTGAGGCTAATGTGCAAGAGCCAAGCTGTTTCAATCAAGACTCTGGAGTATCAAATCGGTCAGATTGCCAATGCTTTGTTGAATAGACCACATGGAACTCTCCCTAGTGATACGGAAGCAAATCCAGGCAAACGGGAGGTCAAGGAACATGTAAAAGCAGTTACCTTGCGTTCTGGAAAGGTTACGAGTGACCAGAACTCAGAAAAGGCAGAAAACGAAAAAAATTTGAATTCCCAGCAGAAGGTGGAGCGCGCCCGCGCCTGACATTCTGCCAGAAGTTGAAGAAAAAGAGGAAAAAACAAGTTTGGGGGAAAACGCAGCAGAAAAGCGTGACCATTCTACTGAGAAATCTGTTCTGAAGCAGAGTAAAGAGACCAAGGAGGTCTATCCTCCTCCGCCATTCCCTAAATGTCGTCAAAAGCAGAAGTTGGACAAGCAGTTTGCTAAGTTTCTGGAGGTTTTTAAGAAGTTGCATATCAATATACCTTTTGCGGAAGCTTTAGAACAAATGCCGAGCTACGCAAAGTTCATGAAGGGTATTCTATCTCGGAAGTTGAAACTCGAGGAGTTGGAGACCGTTGCTTTAACAGAAGAATGTAGTGCTATTCTACAGCAGAAGTTACCTCCTAAACTCAAGGATCCAGGGAGTTTCACCATACCGTGCACAATCGGCAATCTATCTTTCAACAACTGCTTGTGTGACTTGGGAGCTAGTATTAATCTGATGCCGTTGTCTGTCTTCATGCAACTTGGACTTCCTGAGCCTAAACCTACTACTATGTCTTTACAGCTGGCTGATCGGTCTATCACATATCCAAGGGGTATAGTAGAGGATGTTTTGGTTAAAGCGGATAAGCTCATTTTTCTGCTGATTTTGTTATTCTGGACTTTGAGGAAGACAAGAAGATTCCTATTATCTTGGGAAGACCGTTCTTAGCTACAGGCCGAACTTTGATAGATGTGCAGAAAGGAGAGCTTACAATGAGGGTTCAAAATCAGAAGGTCACTTTTAACGTGTTCAAGGCAATGAAATTTCCAACTGAGGAAGAAGAGTGCTTTAAATTGGAGATGGTCGATTCTGTCGTCAATACAGAGATTGAACAACCGCTGAAGTCAGATACAGTGAAGAGAGTCTTGATAGGGGATTCTGATATAGAAGACGAAGAAAGAGCAGAGCAACTTCAGTTGTTGAATGCACCTCCGCGGAAAAGAAAAATTGATGCGCCATTTGATTCTCTTGGATTAGCAGAGCTAAAGAATTCTCAAGAGCGTCTCAAACCATCTATGGAAGAAGCTCCTACACTTGAACTCCAACCACTACAGGATCAATTGAGGTATGGTAAAGTCTACGAGAGCAACATGCTATATAAGGAGAAGGTTAAGGACTGTCATGAAAGAGGGGTGGTGAAACATTCATTTGTGCCTGGTCGGCTAGTTATGCGTTTCAAGTCTCGCTTCAGATTTTTTCCAGGAAAGCGAAATTCAAGGTGGTCGGAGCCTATCACGGTTAAATCAGCATTTCCGCATGATGCAGTAGAGATTTTCCATAAGTTTCCGGACGAAGCGTTCAAGGTTAATGGTCAGTGGCTGAATTATGACGTTTGTAATACGGTGAACCGTGAGTCGACGTTCACCGTTCTTGCGACTAGATGAAAAAGGATTCACGTCAAGCTATTGACGTAAAACAAGCGCTTCGTGGGAGGCAACCCACGCGAATATGCAGTATTAGTATTCTGTGTGAAAAAAAAAAGACAAAAAAAGAGTTTGTGTTGTTTCCCCCAGGATCCATCTGGGTTTCACTGGAGTTGATGTTGCTTGGCCTGACTTTGGAGTTGATTCTGTTTATCCACCACCGGATACACCACCCGAGGAGGGTGGTACTACTGATGATTATGTATTCTCTACATCTTTCCTTTTTATTACCTTCAATGAGGACATTGAATATTGTAAGTTTGGGGGTGGTAATTAAGGAATGTTAGTGTGTGTGTGTCATGTAGGATTCATTTTGCATATTTAGTTAGTTATTCATATCTTTGCATATTTATGTCATATAGAGCATTCTGTTTGCATATTTCATGATCCCGTAGGATTTGACTATTTCCGTTGATGAGTCGATGTTAATGGGAGTGCGGTAATGATGAATAGAGGGTTGATTAAGTTTCTAAGAAATTGACTTGCATGCCAGAAACAAAATAATTTCATAAGTCTCATTGGTTGCTTTTAGATTTGATCAGACCATGCTTGTTTGGATGTTAGAATTTAATCACTTGCTTATATTTAGAATGTTTTCTATTCTCTTGAAATTAAAGGAGCACTAAAGTATAAGTTTGGGGGAAACCAGGGATTTCATGCTAGTTGTTAATAAAGGCTAGGCGTCAAATGGCTAGTAGCCGCTCATTGAAAAGATGAGTAGTCTAGGGAGGGATGAGAAAAAGCAAAGCACACTCATTCCGAAATTGTGTTAGTAAAAAAAAAGAAAAAAAAAAGAAAAGAAAGAAAAAGAAAAAAAAAAGAGTTGTGTTAGTTGTTTTATGCAGAATTGATCAGGGTGAGCTCTTTAATACTCGAGCAATTAAGTTCTAGGGGACTTTGTGCCTAGTGACCTAAGATTTTTCCGGTCTGGGATCCACTAACCTAACGCTCGCTACATGAATATTATTGTATAAGCCTTTTGGGGTCTCATCCATTGCGCGGTCAAATAAGCATGTTTATTGTGTTTAGTATGTTGTTTCGTAATAAAAGCATGAATTCCTGTCTATCTCAAGTGGTTTATGGAGGTGTCTCTAAGTGGTTTCTTGAGTATAGAGTATATTCTGTTTATAAGCTTGTGGTTGTTTTGGTGAAGAATAGGATATGGTCTTGGTTTAGTTTGGGAGTATATTGATGAGCATTGCACACACGCACGTTTCTGTGTTTGTATGGTTAGTATACGGGAATTTGGTCGAACTCTGTTTGAAAGATTGCATTCCTTGAGATGTTGGCTTGTTGATTGGTTGTGGTTAGTCTGAGGGGATCGCTTGCATTAGCATATTAGTTGCATTCATGCATTGCATTATAGTTATATAGAGTCTGTTTATGCTTGAGGACAAACATCGGTTTAAGTTTGGGGGTGTGATAAGTGGATTTCATATTCACTTGGAACGCCCTAAATCGGCTTAAATTGATTGTTTGTACTCAAGTACGTGGTGTTTTTAATTTGTTTTGTGTTAGTGTATGCAGAGTTGCTTCGTCAGCAGAGTTGTGGAGTTTCTGTGGTTTGTGGTGGTGTTTGAGCAATGATTTGAAAGCCAAGTGGTTGCGGAATGTGAGAGCGCGAAGAAGTGTCAAAGAAAAGCTTGTTGATGTATTCTGGCAGAAGGCCAAGCTCCCCCGCGCCCATCCAAGCGCGCCCGCGCCCATCCAAGCGCGCCCGCGCCCTATTTGAATTCAAGTGAAGCGCGCCCGCGCCCATCCAAGCGTGCCCGCGCCCTACCAATGCTGAAGAAGGCAATTTCAAGTCAGATATGGAAACCAGCAGAAGACCAGTCAACCCTGAGGCCAATTTAAAATATTGGTGGACGATTTCTGATATATACATTGTCTTACATACATACTTATCCATCCACCGGTGAGGAGAACAAGAAGACGGCTGATTACGAAGATCTAGTTTTCAACTTATCTTTGTATTCTTCTAATTAGGCGATACTTTGGATTCTCGTTGGTTTTGTTTTTCTTAAACCTTATCTCTAGTACTTTATTCAGTATTCCAGACATCTTTATTATCATGTTTTTATCAGAACCCACGATGATGAACGGTTCAATTATGAACTAATCGTTGTCGTGGGATTCTAACGGATTTATTTATGGATTTCAGTAGTTAATAGTTTTAAAGATGTGTGTGTGATGATTTATTGATAACCTAGTTTGGTTGTGCTTATTCTTCTTGGATGTGTAGCTAACATCTAAGTTGTTTGTTAATCTCTATTGATTGCGAAAGTGGATATAGAGGTTTAGAACTTGCCATGCTAGCATAGGTTTATGTATGTTTGTTATGCATAATTCGTAGGTGATTTTAACCATCTTAACTGCCCTATGTAATCTGAATGGATAACTTGCTCGTTAAACCGTTATGTTTTCAAATCTTATAGACATATATGGTCTAAGCATAATTGGTGTCTGCTCAACTTCTATCTCTTTTGTGGATGTTTGAATGGTTTGGTATACGTATACTGAAAGGTAACGTATACTGATTTCGTGTTATCCGATTAGTTGTCATAACCGTCACATGCATTGATTAAAGACGTAAGACTCTGAATGAAGTATTTAATGAAGTTATGATCCCATGTTTTATTCTCATAAGTAATTCAACAGCAATCTTTAGTTTAATATAGTCTTGGTAAATTGTTTAGATAATTTAGTTAATCAAAACACAACTTTGATACTTGTCTTAACATTGAACGATAGCCATACATTGTTGCATAAGTGCATAACTATAGTAACCAAAATAGTCTCTGTGGGAACGAACTCTACTTATTCTTATATTACTTGTGACCGCGTATACTTGCGTGATATTGTGTGAACACTCCTACAGGCGCGGGCGCGCCTGATCCCTGACAAAAATCCTTCACTTCTTGTTTCATGACTTTCCTCGCGCTCTCACGACTCGTAACTCCTAAGCTTTCACAAGGATGCTCAATCACCACCGTATAACCAACTTAGCTCCACAACTCTGCTAATGAAGCAACTCTGCACTATCTAACACAAAACACATTAAAAAACACCACGTACTTGAGTACAAACAATCAATTTAAGCCGATTTAGATCATTCCAAGTAGATATGAAATCCACTTATCACTTACCAATCCAATACTCGAACTTTTTGAACTTAAAATTATGGAAACAACAAATTAATCAAAGCCCATAAATATAACATGCATATCAATCAAAACCCCTAATGTTATAACATGCAAATCAAGTAAAAATGAATTAAAACGGGGTTTTAACACCCAATACACGTATATACACAACTTATAACCTAAAATCAATACATAAACATTAAATCGATGCTACCCATACACCAAATATGCATACATGTGAAGATATAAACACATATTAATACTAAAACGAACCAAAAAAGGGGTTTAAAACACATCTTTATAAAAACAAAGAGTTTAATTGAAGAGAGTAAACCGAAGACTTACTAAAATGAAGATAGAAATCGAAGAGGAGACAGATGTTGGTAGGGTATGAAGATCTTGGTAGGGTATGAATAGGAGAGGAGACGAATGAATGAGAGAGTGGTGGGGAAAAAAAGAAAGTGTAGAGTGTGTTGGTGGGGATAAATGATATGTTATACCCTAATTTTGTTTTTTTTATTTTATTTACTAATCAAAATCTACCATTATTGGTAGGTTTTGATGTGCGGTAAATTCAACTTTTTCACGGATTTTTTGGCGAAAACTGACCAAAATTTTGGGGCTGTACGGATTCGACCCCCTCACCTCTCCCAAACTGAACAAGTACCAAACTATTGTGCCAACTCATGATTTTGTTTCATAACTTACAAATTAATTATATATTCCATACACCCTTATTTTATTTTTATATAATTTTAATAAAATTATAAATATAAAAAGAAATATTGGAATTTTTTCCTAATACATATTGAAAAATATGTGAAAAAATAAATATCAGTGTTTTTTTAAATGAAATTGTTGTGGAACGAAAAGTAGGTTTAGATATTAACGGCGGGTATTTAATGTAAGGTAGTGGACAAGCGTGTCTTAATGGTTGCTCTCGTGTTTTGTGACTGCACGGGTCCTCACAAGATGCCTACGTATCTCAATTATTACTGAGAATCAAGCCAAGAAAACGTAGTTTTAATGTTTATGGGATAGGCCCTTTATATAGGCGTGTGGAGCCTTAGAATCGTGCTTGAATTAGGTTACTTGGTGGCCAAGTATCCTCCTTGACAGTGGATAACTCCTTGAGGACCAACCCTTGCCAACTATATCCAAACTCGTGGAAGTTTATTTTTATCTTCATGGCAAGATGCTTGAAAGAAGGGATTTCTTTGAGCGTTCCTATTTTCAGAAGCATATTTGTTCTTAAAAACAGCCCGACCACCCGGAAAGGGTGGATTTGTATTCAACATCGCCCGGGTGTTAACCATATCTGCAACAACGCCTCTCTCCCCGACTTCACCCACGAATGGAGGCATCATTTTGTTGTGCTCTATTGGAAGGGGGAGATTGGGGCCAATACTTTAGGTCTGATTTCAACCACGTGGTGGATTTTGGGAGCCATATCAATGAACTCAAGTCCCACGAATTCCCCGACATGGATGAACTTATAACGGGTTGCGCTCAGATTCACTATTGCTCTTTCTTGACTGAAAGGATCATGGTCGAAGTTGGAATGAGTAGATTGTCATTGGAGGGTAATTTTTATTGCTATTTCTTGTTTTGAAACATAATCAATCTTATTCCAACATTTTTGGCTTGTATTTTTCAGCTGCTGATATCATTGACAAGGAACCGGGAATGGGTGAGCAAGTCACCAAGAGGATGTCTAAGAAAGCCGAGCTTGCTGCCAATCCTCCACCTTCCAAGGTTCCAGATTTCCTCACTCATTCTCAGAAAGCTGGGAAGAGGTTCAGGAATTCGAAGGGCACTGTTAAGACTGCCTTTCAACCTTCGTGGGGAATTTGTGATGAAGACTCCATTGCCGGGAGCTCTTTATTAGCTATGAAGTGGTCTAGGTTCTCCATTACCCCTCCTGACATGGTGAACGTGCTTGCACGTTTGGGAATGGAAGAAACTCAACAGCTAAGAAGCCAAGCTATGTACCAGGTTAACATTTACTTGTTTCATTTTAGCTACTTGTCTTCCCACCATACCTTGTTTATTGACTTGGTTTATCTTTTGTATAGCTGAATTCCTACTTCCAGACCTCCATTCATCAAGGGAGGACTTTGAGGGATGATTTAAGGACTTCAAACAAAGAGAAAAGTCAAGCTCTCAAGAAGTCGAAGGAATGGGAAACAAGAGCCTATGCGGCTGATGAGGATGCCTCCTCTTACAAAGGGAAGTATGAGGCCTTGGAGAGTAAGTCCCTCCAGGGAAACCAATAGGTGGTTGACAACTACCTGAATTCTAATGGCTTCCTCGAGTTCATGGATCAACATGACAATGATGTTCGACCTACTTTCCTTTCAACTGGTTGGAATAGGGCAATTTCAGTTGTCCAACAGTCCTATCCGGGGCTAGTCAAACCCTCTAAGTTCCCTAATCCTTGGGCTCCTGCCAGCGAGCTTGGCGATGATTCAACTTCCGAGTCGGAAGAGGTGGAGGCAGAAGAGGAAGGGGAGGAAGAGGAGGAAAGAAGAGGAGGCTCAGCCTTCCCAGTCCGGGCGCAGGCGCTCTTCTAGCCCTGTTGTTGGAAAAGGAAAGGTATGGCTCACCCTGTTGAAGGGAAACGTAGGGGAGTAATCCGTGAAGAGAGAGAGCCTTCTTCCGGTTCAAGGAGTGGCTCGTCATCTCGACGAGGAAAGTAGTAAGGAGTAATTCTCTTTTGTGTTTCTGGACTTGCAAGGCTTGTAGCCATTATGTGGCTTTTTATTGTTTCCGTTCATGGCCCTTTGTTGGCCTTTCAAACTTGCTTTCAATCATTTGTACCCTTAACTTGAGGATCCTTTGGGACCTCTTGAAAGTGTTTGTCCTAAATCCAATCATGTATGATGAGTTAGGAAGAACTTTCTTGTATTCTTATTTGATTTCATTAATGTTAATAAAAGACTTGTTTTGTTTTTATTACGGGCTTTATCTATTTAAAGTGTTTTAAATAAGATGTTCCATAGTTTAGAGTAAAGCTTCTAGAATTATAATGAGATTATAATAGTGAGATCTAGAAGATGATAACTCTAGACTTAAACAGTTCCTGATCATAGGATAACTAATCGGAAGTTGGTGAATCCGCAAAGATTGGTACATACTATGCTTGCTCCCGTCAGGAGGATGTCTGTTCTTATAGGCATTTCTGTGGTGACACTATTGCTAGTATGTAGGTGCTTGTTAGGGAATAAGTTTACTGAACATGACTCGATAAGTTGAACAGCTAATGGAGTTTACTCACGTGTCAATAGTTATTCACTGAGTGATAGTTGTACAAGTGTCCTTAGACTTGAGATTGTTAGAGTTATCTTGTATATAATGAACTATTCTTTGGATTAGTCCTTAGTCTCAAGGACATCCATTAGGTCTATTCTGGGCATAGGGATTTGTGTATGGAGATAGTTAACGTCAATAGAGGATCTACCCCTTCCAGTACAGGAAGAGAATATCCTATGTTATTCTTAGTATGTGAGTTCTGGAATCTCTGGCCAGAGTGTATGAAATTAGAAAGGAGTTTCTAATTTGCATTAATATGACACTACAAGAAAAACTGCATCACACAACGGTGTATCACCGTTGTCTGATACCCTAAATTTTCGTTGAGTATGGAGATGCCGTCTGATACGCGTATCAGACAACGGTTAGCGATTGTTGTCTGAGGCTCTAAAGACAACGGAATTTCCTCATACACCGTTGTAACATATCCAGAAACAACAACGGTTTATATAGAAGCCATTGTCAGAGAATGTATAACTCAAGTGTTTGCTGAACAGAGGAAAGACTTGTCATATAATGTCATAAAAACTATAACTTTAAAATGAAACATACAACCCGTTGAAACATATTGTCATTGTTGTATATGTTAACAGACAACATTTTCAAGTCTAAAGAATTGTTGTGGTAATGCTGTACAGACAACAGTGGTTACAAAACTAAGAGTTGTTCTTCTTCCATTTAGTCAACGGTTTCCAAAAGCATATACATTGTCTAAAAAGGATGTATAGACAATGGTTTTGTTTTTCACATAGGTTGTATGAGTTTTCTTTTCACAAAGGTTAGTTGTTAAAAAGCAATGTTTTAGTGTTAAAGAGTTAATACTTTTTTTATGTATTGAAAGTATTGTGTGATACACAATATAACAAGCATTCCAATAAGTGCCCTCATTGCTTAAAAGCAGCTTAGACAATGGTTTTTTATATCCATACAACAGTAGGTTACATTATAAAATGAACATGCCAAGAATTAGAAAACCAATCCATCATTCCATTACAAACTACTAACATCCATTACCAGCAACCAACCAATTCATCCAAACAACTGGTTCACCATTACAAGCAACCAACCAATTGATTAAGTGACTTGGACTGAATGCTATTGCTAAAATGCTTCATACTATTCTTGACACGGCGATGCCGCTCCTTGTTGTCAGTTAGCTAACCAAATCTTGAATGCAAAATCTTGGTACTACTTTGACACCATCTGATGCATTGTCATACGTATCCCCCATAAAACCTTTTCTGCATCTGTTATCACCAAAGAAAAACAAATAAACTCCTGATGGTACCACCCGTAAAACAAAATTAAAGTACACAAATACCCATCTGTTCTTGTATCTTGTACTTAATAAAACTTAATTAAGTCCAAGGACTAATATGCTTTAATATATATATCATGTCCATTATGAGAACCAGATGTAATACAGTATTGACAGAGTGCTGAACTACAATTAATGCAGTATCTGTTCCAAACATCTGTGCAAAGGTCGTGAACTATACAAAAGTCAAAGAACTTTTTACTTAGAAACAAGTCAAGCCATGCTGGCTGGCCCTGGAACCTGTGCTCCTCATGAAAAAGGAATTTCTATCAGGTAAAGACTTCTTTCTAAATTAGATAATCAATTTACTGAGAAGGAAATAAAAATTTACTTGGTAAAGGGTAGAGATTAAAGTTGAACACACTATATTTTTTCAGTTTTGGATAGAGATTATCGTCGAAATCTAATGAATCTTCTGACAGTAGACGATATATTATATATCAAATTAGTGGAGCGGTAGGCAAAGAGAAGGACCAAGTATATATAGGGAAGAGCACTATAATAATAATACTAATGTATATGTAACAGACATAAGTTATATTTTTCTCCCAAGTCGCTGACTATTTTTTTCTGCTATTGTCCTTAAAGCATTGATACTGCACGGATTCAACAATAAAAATTAAGATAAATAATACTTTAGTAAAAATGAATTTAAGCATTCCTGGACAAACCATTTCGAAACTTCAATAAAGCACTAATTACAGACCAGTGGGAGTAAAATTGTCGTACCACACCGTCAATTAGTGAGTAGTCCAGAAATACTTCACACAAGCTAATTTTTGACTCATGATCTAGTGATAAGTTCTGTAAACTTTCGAAAAGTAGATGTTGTGAGAGATAGATCACATAAATTACTATTCAAAAGAAAGACAACTTAGAGGATACTTTAGTCCCATATGATGTTTCATGCAGAAAAGAAGGAAAAGAAATTAGCAAGGGGAAAATAGTTCCTTACTTTGACAGAATTGCCCACGAGACTTGTAATAACCTGCCTGAATCTTCCACGATCCCCCATAACCATTTCCAAAACATTCTCAGATACAAACATGACCAACTTTACTTCCCCGATAAAATAAGAATCAAAAGACAATACAGCAAAGCAAGTAAGAAAAGAATGCAATGTTAGTATAAACGTATAAGCACTCATAGTTTTGATTACAAAAAAGTAACTAAACCGATTATAACTTCTTAGTACATCCTTGTAATAACATATGTAAAATCAATGGACTATTTCTAATAAAAGACAAGAGGTCCCCTGTGTCTCCAGATGATAACAAGAAATCATAAAGGATTATATATATAGCACAAGTCTTGTATTTACATTGATACAGGTATCAACTCTTCAAGTCTTGTGAATTGCTACTATAAGACATGCAGAAAGATCAAGTGAGTTTTTTTACTTGTTGCCTATTCAAGAAAAAATTGATGTTATTAAAGTTCCTTCCTTGTTTAGTCACATATTCATAGCACAACTGCAAAGAATAATTGAGATAATATAGGGCTTAATTAATTGCTTATCGAGATTTGGAAGGATATCAAAATCAAAAATAAAACTAATAAAATCTATGGAAAGCTATCAAAATATAAAATTAAACTTATAAACTTAATAATTGAAGTTAATATGGACATTCCATTTCCAAAATATCATTACTTACAAATAAATAGAAATAGAGAAATAATATGACTTGTGTAACAATTGAGGAGTTTCCCTGCCACTTGAGGAATAGTCATAATACCAAGGAAGAGCCTCATGTCGTCTCAGCGTATGTCTAAACTCCTGAGACATAACAAAATTTATTTAATTGATATAATTATAAAAAAAGTGCCTGTGGGACAAGGAAGAACATTGTTTAAAGGTTTAGTTCATGAAGATACAACTGTTACCTATTCATGTTTTGCTGGTACGCGATTTCAGGATTTCTCCTAGTACTCTCACAGTTGTTCGGCTTCCCAACAAATCTCTGTGATTTAACATTCACATTTTAGAAACTTCTTTTAGTACAACACATGGAGTAGACTTAACTGTGATCTTTAACTCAAAAGTGTTTCACGAGTTACTGTAAGATCCGGGAAAATTACGTGTTATTATATGATGTGAAATGAAATTTTAATTTCATATTAAGAGTTATTAAATGATTTATCTGTTTAAACGTGCTAAGTTATTCGTTAAATGATTGAATATGTGATATTGTGGTGCTATGTGAAATGTGTGGGGAATTTGAAATTATTTTGAAAAGGGTGTCATACTATTTTATTTTATTATAATTATCAAAAAGAAAATTTGGATCGTTCCCAAATTATTCGGGAGATTGGTATATCGTTCGTACCAATATTTCATTCGTTAAAGTGGGAAGTATTCGAAAATATTCGCAATGGAGGTATTTTGGTTCGTATATTTTGTATTAAACGATACTTGTAGTTATCTGTACTTTATGGATGATTATCGTCTCGTAAAACGTGTATTCTGCTTTATTAAAGGTTTAAAGCATATATTCTGTTAAATTGTATTTAAAGCGATCTATCGGATCAGTATCGATCCAAAAATGTCGTTTGGGGTATTATTTTCCGTTTATTATAAAAAGGCAAATTGTACTTTGTTTTGCGTATAATAAAGCTTAATTACAGTTAAAAATCTAAAAAACCCCTGAAACGTGTTCTTCGTGTTCTTGAGAATCAAACCAACTTTTGAAGGCGTTATCGGAATCCGATTTCGATGTTCTTGTAACCAAAATGAATCTCTCATCATCCTCTACCTAAATCCATCATCAAAATCTATGTGGGTATGATTTCTGAGTTTTTCCTATTTTAATTATTTTTATTCATTTCGAATTTAGGTTTAATTTTGGGGAAATCTGTGTTCTTGATAGTTCTTGCTAATTGATTACATGGTTGGATTGTACATGTTGTGAGGAGCATATTGATGATTTTTATGTGAATTTTGACCTGTTAAATCGTGCAAATCGGAAATTGTAAACTCGCCGGAGTTCTTGCGATTTTGGCCGGATTTTCATTTCCGGGAAGCGGTTGATGTTGATACTTATACCAATGTGTAGATCGTGTAATTTAGAGTAGTTGCATATAAAGAAATCAGAGTTTGGTGTTTGTTTTTGAGTCGCCGGAAAAGCGACGGTCGCCGTGTTCTTCGCGAAACGGCCGGCTTTAAGTCGGATTCCGGTTGATTCTTGGTATGTTTGAGTTTGGATATGTGTGGTATCGAGTTGTGGGTGATTGGAGATCGAAAGAGTGTGGGTTGGGTTCGCCGGATTCTAGAAACGGGTTGCCGGAACTCCGCCGACGGCGGGTTGTTCTTGGCAACCCATATCCGTTCTTGGCGACCCGTTTACCCAATTCCCCGACCCGGTTTTGATTTTCAAAAACCCTAATCCATTTCTAGAAAAGTGTTTCTGGGTTTTTATTTTAAAAATAATTCAAAAATAGTTTTATAATTCTAAAAATCATATCTTTGATTTAAAAATACATTTTATTATTCCGAAAATTTTATAAATTCATAAATATTTATTTAAATTCGAAAATTGATTAAATTTAATTATTTTAATTATTTTTGATTAATAATTAATTAATTTAATTAATTGATTAATTCTTTTAATCAGTTAATTCTTAATAATTAATTATTAATTAGATTTAATTAATTTAAAATTTAGTTTAATTATTTTCAAGCCTATTTATTTATTTAAAAATAGTTTGAGCATTTAAAGAGTGTCAATTAATTTTATTAATTGATTTATTTGCATTTAAATGTTTATATTGGATTTAAAAATCCGATTTTTGATTTAAAAATTAGTAATGACTTATTTAAAATTCAAATAAGTTTCGTGTGATGTTTTAAAAATAGTTATAAGTGCTATATGGTTTGTATGAGTTGTGTAATGTGTTTTATAATCTGTATATGCCCGTACTAGGGCTAGTGTCTGAGTTTTAAATATCGTAAATTAGACCGGACGTCCGATACGTAACCGGTTACTTGTTTAAATGTGTTATGTGAATGATATGAATTATCTGTTGTTGAGTCATGCATGCGAATAAATTGTGTTGAGACTTGTTTGAGTATTTGGTCTTGTCTAATACTATCACGAGGGGTAGTTGGAATAGAAATTTGTCGGTAATGTTAGAAAGTGAGATTTACGAGGCCGTTGACTTGGATGTTGACTTTTTATAGTATGGGGATTGTCGTCAAGCGAGTTACGTGGATTACTTATGTGGTTGATTGCGATTGGTCTATCAATTGAGATGTGGATGTTTATGCAACAAAGATATCGGTTGGATCGGTAAGTGCGTCGAAGTTAAGTTACAATCATTTATGAAATATGAGGATTATACGTTGAAAACTAAGTACCGTCTCATGTTTGACTATCGAGGCTGACACGTGGATTCGAAATGGTAGAAGCAGACTAGTGGTATTCGCAAGAGCGTTAAAGCAAAGAAGGACGGAAGTCGAGAATCGTGTGATAAGACAGAATAAGGAGGGATCGTATTGTTTCAGCATTACGAAATAGCTAAGGACCAGAGGCAAGTGTTTATACCCTTGCTTATTAATTAAGGGATATTATCTTGAATTATTAGTATGCATGTTGAATGCTTATTACTGAATTTTCAAATGTTGATTTCTTTGCATTGAATTGCAAGTATGTTATTTAATCTCGTAAATTGACGAGTACTCTTTTATACCTTTTGAGTTTAGATTCATATTTTCATATTGATTGGAAAGATATACTTATTATATTGAAAATTTTGAAGAGATAATTATGGGCCGTATACTAAGGCTTTCTTTAAAAGACATGATTTTAAAACATTAGGTTGGAATATTACCAACCCTAGATGAGCGGGAACTTGTGAACCCTATGAGGGAAAACTTATTCTGAAATTCTGAAGTGGTGTTGCTTGCCCTTCAAGTATTCCATTCTTCACCTTGCACCTATGCAAACCTTGTTATCCTTTCTTGTTAATGCGATCATCTGATCCATTCCCTGATTCGAATTCATTTATGCTGTGCATGATTTAGCTTACTTCCTTCAAATACGAGGCTTATCTATTATAAGTACATGTTCGAAGGACTTGAACTATTTCTGTCAGAAGTTGATAAACCCTTATTTTCTTCATTTATAAACTTCACCTTGAATTCTTCTTAAACTTGAACTTGACTCTCTTGTCATTTACCAGATTGGTAAACCTTAATTAATTCTTCCATAATGTGATGATTTGAACTATTGAGGCCATCTAGAGCCTGTTCTTTGAACCCTACTCTATATTGACTTGTTACCCTTTTCTGTTGATATC
The DNA here is from genome assembly GCA_030848705.1 of Heracleum sosnowskyi. Classification (NCBI taxonomy): domain Eukaryota; kingdom Viridiplantae; phylum Streptophyta; class Magnoliopsida; order Apiales; family Apiaceae; genus Heracleum; species Heracleum sosnowskyi. Next base: position 195,071 of record JAUIZM010000046.1, on the reverse strand, counting down.
ATATTGTCTGTTTCATATCAGATTCAATCTTGTTAAGCATGTTATTGTTTATTCTTTGAACCCTACTCTATATTGACTTGTTACACTTTCTATTGATATCATATTGTCTGTTTCATATCAGACTTAACCTTGTTGAGCATGTCATTGTTTATTCTTCATTGTTATCCCAGTTGTTGCATCGATCTCGTCGATATTTATGATGTTGTTACTTGCCATGTGTACTCCCCATTGTTGTTTCGATCTCGTCGATACTAGATTAAATTGCTATCCCTTTATTGATTCTTCATAATTGAACTGTCTCCTGGAACATGAGTTTTCCAGCAATTGTTGTATTAGGTTGTCGATTCTTCCGACACCTGATTGTCGAAGTAAGGTTGTCAATTGTTCTGACACCTGACGTTTATAAAATAGAATTGGAATGTTTTTAAAAATGGACCAATTATTGGTCGGGCCATTTATGGTCGATGTAATTTAGGCCCAGATTGGCCTTGGATCCGTAGAGGACTATGCATGAGCTAGTCCGGGGTTGTTGCGTGGCTGGCCAGCAGCACAACCTTTGATTTGATAAAATGTGAAAATCCAATTCTAGAATAAGTTCTTATTTCTGAGATGATTTACATCTCTATGTTTTGTTCTTATGAGTTATGACCTGATTCTCAGGTTTATTCGTTGCGTGAAGTTGTTGGTTCGTTGATTAATAATAGTGGTTTCAATCTTGCTGAAATCACTTACTCTTAATACATTTGGATTCCAAATAGTCGAAATCCACTTCCTTGATTCCATTGGCAGTCGTGAGATATCTATCTTGATGAGTTTTATTCATACCGCATATCTAGTCGGTACCATGTTGAAGCCTTGAAGTGCGTTCCTTATTCCTTGACCGAGCGTGTTGGCTCATTCTTACCCCTTGATTATTCTAACCTTCCAGAGTTGTTGGTTTCAGAAAATGTTGTGAATAGATCTGTTATCTTAAAAATTAGTATTTTTGTACAAGCTATGGTCTTGAAGACGTATGAGTTATATTTATTTCATATTTTCTACATACTATTGTAGTTATTGTTGATTCGGTCATCGTAACGACCAATATAAATCTTTTGTGTTTTAAAACTATTCGGTTGCGAGAAACTGAATGAGAAATTGTGGTAAATTACCAAACTTGTTTTGAAAATATTAGAGATTACAAATGTTTAAGCCAAAGGCTTGTTTATTTGAAAATCCAAAGTTTACTTTGGAAACCTTTCGTATTATATTTAATAATGCGCTTGCTGAGCAATTCATTCGCTCATACTTGTTTTATTTATATATATTTTAGCCTGCCGGAAAGAAGGTGTATTGGCAAAAGTTGTCCGCGTAGCTGATCAGAGATGGGGAAAGATATTAGCGTAAAGACGTTCTGATCCAGAGCATTTGGAACTAGTGAGAGGTTTTGTATATAGATGTTTTCTATTGAATAATATATTGTATAAGATTAGTTGTCTGGTATACTTCTTATCGAAGTTATACTAGTGTATTAGAATTTTTGTAAAGAGAATGGTTGTAAGGAAGAAAGATTGTTGTAATGAAATTTGGATTCTTGTTTCTAGCACTATAACCTTTAAAGATTCTTGGTAGAGTTGGGGTCACAGATATTATTATTATTGTGTTGATTTTATATTGAACAGGTTGTTTGGATTAAGAGTGCAGTGTGACGACCAAATCCTTTGACCCCGGATTTGGGGGCGTTACAGTTACCTTAAAATCATGTTGGATAGAACCTGGTTTATTCTCTTTTGAACGCTATGATTCATAGAAAATTGACAGTTACCATGTGAACTCTTGGAGTACAACATGTAAAGTAGATTTATAAATAAAGAGCTCAACATATCTGGTAAACTAACCTTTGTGACCTGGTTTGATTTTGACTTGTATAAAGCAGTTCCAAAATCAGATTTCAGAGAGAGCTGGAAAAATAAACATGCAGGTAGGAAGAGCATCAACACTCCGAAAGTTTAATTCTACCTAAAAGTAACAGTTAGGCTAAACCCAATATGTCCCGGGGCTTTTAATTTTGCACTTTTTCTCAAAATATGACATACCTTATTAAATAACTCTATTGGTGGTTTTACTGAAGGATGCTTCTCAGCTGCCTCCTTCAAATCCTGAAGAGTTAGCCAAGTTTAACAGCTTCTCTTGATGCTAACAGAATAAAGTTGATTATAATCATTATCAGCAACTTACTATTGGAATAATCTGTACCTTTTCATGATTCCAAACATCATGAGTATGCCTTCTACTTGGAACCTTATTATTAGAATATCGAGCCTTAAACTTATCCAATGCTTCATGGTTCTGCTCTAAAGAAAATCAAGATGTAAACAAAAATAGTAACTAAACCCCCAATTTAATTATAATCGAATTAATGTCTTTATAAACAACCCATTCAAAATTAATCTAATTGAAATGTAAATAACGAACAAATATCGCAAATCGTTCACAAATAGAGTAAATAGATGCAGTAAATAGATTCTACATACTAATTGATGAACAAATCGAGTAGAAATTGAACTCTTCTTGGCAAATCTTGTTTTAGGGTTTAATTAGGGGCTTCTTCTCGAGTTGTTCTTGGTAAAACGGGATGATATTCTTGGCAAATCGAGTTGTTCTTGGCAAATTGAGTTGTTTTAGGGTTTGAATGTGTGACTGTTGTGAGCTGTGTGAGTGGTCGTGGGTTTTGAATGTGTGAGTGTTGTGAGGTGTGTGCGTGTGTGTTTTGTCTGAAAGAGGGGAAATGAAACGGGGGGGGGGGAATGAAAATAAGTTTAAGGGGGAGAAGAAATTTTGGTATTTGGGGGGAAATGAAAAAAAACCTAAGGGGGAAAAGAAATTTTGGTATTGGGGGGAAGTTTAAGTTAGAAAAATGGGGATGGGGAAATTTTAAAAAAGGGTCAACTAGTGAAATCACAACTGAAAAATCAACGCTTTTGATATAGACAACGGATTTAGTTAAAAAAATGTTGTAACGTATTTACTCACACAAGTATTTTGAAAAAAAAACCATTGTCTGATCCTTTTATAAAATCGAATAAACAAAACATACGTGCAAATTGGTCAAATTAGTAGTTGACTGTTAAAATCTCAAATCAAATAAATTTATTTTTTTCTAAAATTTTTGCAATATCATTAAAATACTTATATCTTGATATCCATACGGTGGGATCGTCGATAAATATTTTTAAAAAAATTGAAACATCAATTCGGGATGAAACACTAGTTTGAAGTACTAGTCAAATCACTAGTTGGCCGTTAAGATCTCAAACCAAATAAATTTATTTTTTTCTAAAATTTTTGCAATATCATTAAAATACTTATATCTTGATATCCATATGGTTGGATCGTCGATAAATATTTTTTAAAAAATTGAAACATCAATTGGGGATGAAGCACCAGTTAGAAGTACTAGTCAAATCACTAGTTGGCCGTTAAGATCTCAAACCAAATAAATTTAATTTTCTCTGAAATTATTGTAATATAATTAAAATACATATATCTTCATATCCATACGGTTGGATCGTCGATAAATATTTTTAAAAAAATTGAAACATCAATTCGGGATGAAACACTAGTTTGAAGTACTAGTCAAAACACTAGTTGACCGTTAAGATCTCAAATCTCTGAAATTATTGTAATATCATAAAATACATATATCTTGATATCCATATGGTTGTATCGTTGATAAATGTTTTTAAAAAAACCGAAACATCAGTACGGGTCGAAACACTAGTTAAAAGTATTAGTCAAATCCCTGATTGACCGTTAAGATCTCTAACCAAATAAGTTTATTTTTTTTCTAAAACTGTTGTATTATCATTAAAATACATAGATCTTGATATCCATACGGTTGGATCGTTGATAAATATTTTAAAAGAAATCAAAACATCAATCTCGGACGAAATACTAATTAGAAATACTACTGAAAAATCAACGATTTTCATATAGACAACGGATTTAGCTAAAAAACGTTGTAACGTATTCACTCACACAAGGATTTTGAAAAAAAAAACCATTGTCTATATCATACAACGGTTTAACAATATAAACAATTGTTACAAAGATTATCCCACAACGGTCGGATCAAAACAAAAAAACTTGTGTATATTATACAACGGTTTTTAAAACAAAAACATTGTTAAGTCTTACAATTTACAACGTTTTGTTAAACAAAAACCATTGTCTGATTCTGTTATAAAATCGAATAAATAAAACATACGTGCGGATTAGTCAAATTAGTAGTTGAATGTTAAAATCTCAAACAAAATAAATTTATTTTTTTCTAAATTTTTTGCAATATCATTAAAATACATAGATCTTTATATCCATACGGATGGATCCTTGATAAATATTTTTTAAAAAATTGAAACATCAATTGGGGATGAAGCACTAGTTAGAAGTAATAGTCAAATCACTAGTTGGTCGTTAAGATCTCAAACCAAATAAATTTATTTTTCTCTGAAATTATTGTAATATCATTAAGATACATATATCTTGATATCCGTATGGTTGTATCGTCGATAAATATTTTTAAAAAAATCGAAACATCAATTCAAGATGAAACACTAGTTAGAAGTACTAGTCAAATCACTGATTAACTGTTAAGATCTCTAACCAAATAAGTTTATTTTTTTTTCTAAAACTATTGTAATATCATTAAAACACATAGATCTTGATATCCATACGGTTGGATCGTTGATAAATATTTTAAAAGAAATCAAAACATCAATCTCGGACGAAACACTAATTAGAAATACTAGTGAAAAATCAACGATTTTCATATAGACAACGGATTTAGCTAAAAAACGTTGTAACGTATTTACTCACACAAGGATTTTGAAAAAAAAAAACCATTGTCTATATCATACAATGGTTTAACAATATAAACAATTGTTACAAAGATTATCCCACAACGGTCGGATCAAAACAAAAACACTTGTGTATATTATACAACGGTTTTTAAAACAAAAAATTGTTAAGTCTTACAACTTACAACATTTTGTTAAACAAAAACCATTGTCTGATCCTTTTATAAAATCAAAATAAACAAAACATACGTGCTGATTGGTCAAATTAGTAGTTGACTATTAAAATCTCAAACCAAATAAATTTATTTTTTTCTAAATTTTTTGTAATATCATTAAAATACATAGATCTTGATATCCATGCGGTTGGATCGTCGATAAATATTTTTAAAAAAATTGAAACATCAATTGGGGATAAAACACTAGTTAGAAGTACTAGTCAAATCACTAATTGACTGTCAAGATCTCAAACCAAATAAATTTATAAACATACAACATAATAAAAACACTTGCATGGTAGGTGTCATTCAGACAACATTATAGAACTAAGCTTGTCTAAAATGTTTTTAAATAAATCAAAGAAAAAAAAACTTGTTTGATTTTAACAACGGTTATTCGCAACATTGTCTCGAGGATCTTTAGACAATACATCTCAAAACCGTTGTACAAATCTTTTAATTTGCACAACACCGCTTATAAAAAGACTTGTCTGATTGGATTAACTAGACAATGGTTCTAAAACCGTTGTTGTAAAGCTCAAATCTTCTTATTTACACAACAAAACTTTCAGAAAAGACTTGTCTCATTCAATTTACTACACAACAGTTTTCCACCCGTTGTAGTGATGTTGATCAGACAATACTCGTTTTTAGGGTGAAATAAAACCGTTGTATGAAAATTTTAGCCAACGCTTTTTTCTTCATGCGTTGTCTGATCAGTGTTGTCTGATTCAGTTTTTCTTGTAGTGTGAACTTAGAATTATGAATAAGAAATCATATGATTAAATTTGATAGGCCTGACACGAGATCCATGCCTTTTATTTAATCGGGATATTGTAGGGTAGAAGGAATTGATTGTACTGAAACTAGTCACTGACAGGTTCTTAGTATTCTAAGCAGTGAATTCATATTATCCGGATAGTCGCGATATGTTGAGAAGCATCACTCAAGATGTAGAATAAATATAATTAATCAGTTAATTATATTTAATGAATTATTAGAATTCATATAAATAATAAATAAAAGTTTATTATTATTTATTTCTACTACCGGCTTAATATTGAACCTACAGGGTCACACCATAAAAGAATATTTTCTTTGATGAAAAGATTAAAATTATGAGAGAGGAAGAATTATTTTCTAAATAGTTTAAAAAAATAAATAATGATTAAAATAGTTTTAATCATTATTAAAGCATTTTAGAAATGTGGGGTTAATATATATATATATATATATATATATATATATATATATATATATATATATATATATATATTATTAAAACCCTAGGAAAGCCCTATAAATAGAATGAGATCGTTCATTCTAAGGCTCATCTTGTTTTTTTGAAAAACCTAGAAAAGGAGCTAGCCTCCATCTCTCCCTCTCTCTCTTTTCTCTCTAAAAGGTCTTAGAGTTTTTTGAAGAATTCATCGAAGAAAAATTCTTGGTGGATACCGGTAGAGTGCTTCACACTCTGAGGAGTAACTGCTTGCAACCATCGAATTTTAAAGCTTCGATTTGCAAGGTATGGTTACGATTCCCTTCGCTCTAGATTTTATATGTTTTTCTATATGTGCGATACATAGTTTTTACGGAATAAATGTTATATCACGCTTCCGCTCATCCGTAAATTCCTTCAATGGTATCAGAGCAAGGTTCTGCATATAGAGATTCATATAAAAAAAATTCAGTTTTTTTTATGCATGTATGGATTTAATTATGAATTAATTCGAAATATTATTTGCATGAGATTTTGACCATTGATCTGGGTTCTACAAGTGTTGTGAATCATCTAGGTATTTTCTTCATAATTTTATGATGTGTAGATTATTTGTTATGAATTTTTTAAAATTGTTTTAATTAAAATTCATAAAATAATTATGCATGTTGAAATATATGAATTAAAATTTGCACAAGAACCCCATAGATACATGGTTATTTTTTATTTTGTTTGATTTAAGAAATCATATTATTTTGATTTTTTATTAATTTATTAATTAATTGTTAGTTAATTTATTAATATTAAAATAAAATAATAATAACTATAAAGGCAATTAATGGGTAGGGCAGTTTTTTTTTTTTTTTTTTTTAAAGTGTTATAAAGCTAAAGCAGTTACAACAATCAACAAGTCTGTGCTGCTGTTGCTGTCCGCGCGCGCGTGGCGCGCAATCGCTGGAAAGGGAGTTGCGCATTCCGGGAATGCGTGACAGGTCCTGTAACGCATGAGCGTCATGCGTTACACAATTAATAGCTTTTAATTGTTGTAACGCATTCGAGTAATGCGTTACATCCATTCTGTCCACATTAAATTTGATTTTTTGGGAGTTTGGTAACTCCGTTTTGGGCGTGCAATATACCGTTGGATTCTTTTTTCCGAGACGGATCTAATGGAGTGGTCAAATATTTATATAGACATGCTCTTGGAGCTTGCTTTAGTCCATAAAGTGCCTTATCCAATCTATAGACATGATTTGGATATTTAGGATCGATGAAACCAGGAGGTTGCTCAACATAGACTTCTTCCTCCAGTTCACCATTTAAGAAAGCACTTTTCACATCCATCTGGAAAACCCTGAATTTCTTATGAGCTGCATAAGCTAGAAAGATCCTGATGGCTTCTAGTCTTGCAACAGGAGCAAAAGTTTCATCATAGTCAATTCCTTCTTGTTGAACATACCCCTTTGCAACTAGTCTAGGTTTGTTTCTGATTATCACACCATCTGAATCAGTCTTATTTTTGAAAATCCACTTTGTACCAACAATGGACCTATTCTTTGGTCTTGGTACCAGTTTCCATACTTCATTCCTTTCAAATTCATTCAATTCTTCTTGCATTGCAGTAACCCAATCAGCATCTTTAAGTGCATCTTCAACTTTCTTTGGTTCCTCCTTGGATAGAAAGTTATTGTATAGACATTCATTCTGAGTTGCACTTCTTGTCTGAACACCTGCATCAGGATCCCTAATAATCAAATCAGGAGTATGACTTGCAGTCCATTTCCTTGCTGATGGTAAGTCATGTCTTGATGTAGATGCTCCCCCTAGATTGGTGTTATCTTGATTTGAAGAATTTGCTTGAGTAGAAGCTCCCCATGAATTATTGAAATCCCTTCCTGATGAATTATCAGGATCATCATTTGAATCAGTATCTGAAGAATTCTGTCATGATGATTGAGTTGACTCTGATCTTGTAGTAGAATGTTGTTGCTCCCCCTCAACATTTGCACTACTAGTTGTATTACCATTAATTGCATCATCAGAGTTAGCATCATCAGAATTTGGTGTGCCATCAGGATTTGATGGAACATCAGGATCTGATTCACTTTCTTCAGGTTCCTTGGTAGCTTCATTTTCAAAAATTAACCTTTCATGAGAGTCTTCATTGATTCCAATTATCTTCTTATCATCAAAAGATACATGTATTGACTCCATGACAGTCCTTGTTCTCAAATTAAAAATTCTGAAGGCTCTTGATGCAAAATAGCCTATGAAAATTCCTTCATCAGCCTTTTTTCAAATTTCCCTAGCTGTTCAGGATGAGTTCTGAGAACAAAACATTTACAGCTAAACACACGCAGATGCTTCAAACTTGGTTTCTTCTCCTTGAGAGATTGATAAGGAGTAACACCATGTCTGTTTATCAATGTGAGATTTTGAGTATAGCATGCTGTGTTGACTGCTTCTGCCCAGAAATATGTAGGTAGCTTTGCTTCTTCCAACATAGTTCTGCCAGCTTCAATAAGAGTTCTATTCTTTCTTTCAAATACTCCATTTTGCTGAGGTGTTCCAGGAGCAGAGAATTGTTGAATAATTCCTTTGTATTTGCAGAACTCTTCCATCTTTGAATTCTTGAATTCAGTACCATTATCACTCCTCAGTATCTTGACTTTGTACACCCAGGTGAAGAAAATACACCCAGGTGAATCTAGAATATTCATCAACAATTACAAGAGTGTACCTTTTCTTACTGATGGTCATAATGTTGACTAGACCAAATAGATCAAGATGCAGCATGTGATATGGTTCTTCAATAGAGGATTCAGATTTACTCTTGAATGATGTCCTTCTCTGTTTTGCTTTCTGACATGCATCACAGAGTCCACCAGGAGTATATAACACTTTTGACAATCCTCTAACTAAATCTTTCTTAACCAACTCATTGATATTGCTGAAGTTGAGATGAGAAAGCTTCTTGTGCCAATTCCAACTTTCATCTACTGATGCTTTACTGATAAGACATGTAGGGGAGTCATCATTATTTGAGAGAATGTTGGATTCATAAATGTTACCATGCCTGTAGCCATTCAATGATATCATTCCTGTTTCTTTTGCTGACTACTTCACAATGTGTGGAATAGATGTGGACATGATAACCTCTGTCAGTGATTTGACTAATACTCAATAGGTTGTGTTTTAGTTCCTTCACTAGAGCTACTTTTTCAATGATGACATTTCCAATGATTATGTTGCCATATCCCAAAGTTTGTCCAATGTTGCCATCTCCATAAGACACAGTTGGGCCAGCTTTTTCTTCATATTCTGATAACATGGCTTTGTTTCCAGTCATGTGCACAGAGCATCCACTATCCATGAGTAACACATTTTTCCATTTTCCCTTGTCATCAGAAATAGCAGTATCATCAGTATTGGCCATTAGAGCATAGTTGACCACCTCAGTATCAGATTCTGAGGAAGAGTCCATCCAATCCTTGCTTGACGTGATGAGTGCCTTTGTCTTGTTGCACTCATAAGCAAAGTGACCCATACCATTACACTTGTAGCATCTAACCTTTGACTTGTCAAATTTGCTACCCTTGCTGTCCTTTTTGATATACTTGTCTTTGTCTGCATTGAAGGTCCTTTTCTGGAAGTTACCTTGTCTTCTAGTCTTCCTGAACTTCATCCTTTTGAAGTTTCTGACAATCATAGCAACCATCTCCTCCATGTCTGAGTCAGAAGAGTCATCATCAGTATTGGCATCAGGATTGCCATCAGTATCTGATGATGAGTCATCAGGATCTGACTCAACTATTATTGATTTCCTTTTAGAGACCTCCATAGCTTTTCCTTTTGATTTAGCCTCTGCTTTCAAAGCAATAGATTTTGCCTTGCTGCCTTTCTTATTCTTTCTCTGTTGAACTTCAAGATCATGAGTTCTTAACATTCCATAGACTTCATCAAGAGACACAGTGTTGAGATCATACTGATGTCTAATGATCGAGGTCTGAGTATCCCATTCTTCAGGTAAATCTCTTAGAAATTTGGTGTTAGAATCTTCAGTTTCATATTCCTTGTCAACTAAAGATAAATTGTTCAATAGTGTCAGAAATCTATCATATAGATCAGCCAGGCTCTCATCGGGTCTTGCATCGAATTGTTCATATTCTTCAATCAAAAGAGCCCTTCTGTGTTTCTTTACAGATGCAGATCCCTGGCACTGAGTTTCCAAAGTATCCCAGATTTCTTTTGCAGACTTGCATGCAATCACTCTGTTTGACATGACAGCATCAAGACTACTGTGCAGAATATTCTTTATCTTTGGTTCTCTGAGTACATGAGCTTTTTCTTCTGGAGTCCATTCACTCTTGGCCTTGACCACATAATGTTCAGGTACAGTTTCTATCCGTTCTACGATCCTCGTAGGTATATATGGTCCATCACGAATCCTGTCCAAATAATCAGGATCCCTAGCCTCCAGGTACATCAGCATCTTTACTCTCCATGTTGGATATTCTGATTTCTTCAGGATGGGAATCTTCATGCTTTCATTGTCGACATCTTAGATCGTATCTGATTCAAATTCAAATCAGTTTGCTCTGATACCAATTGTTGCCCAGTAATAAACAATTGTAGAAGGGGGGTTGAATACAATTGTATAAGATTCTCGACTAAGTAAGATATATATCACAAATATGAAAGAATAATAACAGCTTTAATAAATCTGATATAAAACTGTTACAAACTCTCTCATGAAATTCTGATGTTCTTGAGAGCTGCTAGGTTACACAAATATTCAAGTGCGTGATCGATCAATGTTGTGTGTGTTTATCAATCGAAACCTAAACCGTGTTTATATAGTACACAGCTTCTCTATCAATTACAAGATAAGTCCTAATCAGTATCCTTAATCGATAGCTACATTCCTACAGACCAGAAATCGACAGGATAAATATCCTTATTTAACTAGACTCCAAATATAACTCGAAGTAGGAATCCTGATCAGCTTCCAGTCCTGATGATCAATCCTGATCCCAGTCCTGATATGCATCCTGATTCTGACGATCATGCAATCCTGATAGCTATGCATTACTGATAATGTCAGCAATCCTGATCAGTTGAGTCTAGATCCTGACGATCATTGAATCCTGATCTAACATGCTATTTATTCTTGATATACACACAAATCATCTACAAAATTCATCTCAATTTCATAAAATATATCATGGATTAACAACAACAAATTAAGACATAACTTATATGTTAATGAACTTACAAATACATAAATTATTAATTTACAATTATTGAACTTACAATGAATTTTGATGATTAAATCTTCTTTTTCTTCTTTTCTCTTCTTCTTCTTTCTCTTCTTTTCTCTTCTTCTTCTTTCTCTTCTTCCCCTTCTCAAAATTTTATCTTATCCTCAAAAACGAAACACCACACATTACAAAAACAAAAAGGTGGTGGGGGCCGAAATTTGCATCCTGCAACCTTTTCCTACCAATTTTGGTAAGAAATGCACTTAATAATTGGACCAATAACAACGACCGATGGCATGGAAGCGGGGGCCCAGAAAAAGTTAAAATTTTGCATTCGGCTCTTTTCCTACCAATATTGGTAGGAAAAGCACCTGGAAAAATAATAATATTTATATTTTAAAAAATTGTTTATTAATCTAAAAATGTGAGGGACTGTGACGTGGAAGGTGGGGTCCTTTCATTATCAAAATGCAACTAAAACCTACCAAATCTGGTAGGTTGTGCTTTCCTACCAAAGTTGATAGGAAAAGGTTGGTGGTAAACGGTGTCGTTTTTGTTGACATGGCTACTTACGTGGATGGTGGGGGTATCATCACAGTCATTTCCTACCAGTTTTGGTAGGTTTTGATTTCCCATTAAAACCTACCAAAATCTGGTAGGAAATGACCCTGGCAAAATTTCATTATTTTTTTTCCAGAAATTGTTTATTAATTTAAAATACGTGAGGGATGATGATGTGGAATTTGGGGTCGTTGAAAAGTCAAAATGTGACCAAAATCGACCAAATCTGGTTGGTTTTAATTTCCAGCCAAGAATTGGTAGGAATTGATGCTTGCGTGTACAAAACTTGGGACCCACATACACCATTTCCAACCAATTTTGTTGTTAGTTGTCAGAAATGCCCAGTCATTTCCACCCAAAATTTTTTTTGGTCTGTTTTAAATGGTCGGAAATGGTCGTTTTACACCATTTCCAACCAATTTTGTTGTTAGTCGGAAATGCTCAGTCATTTCCACCCAAATTTTTTTGGTATGTTTTAAATGATCGGAAATGACCGTTTTTTTTGTATTGGTTTTTGCCCATCGATTTTAGGTAATCGGTTTTAACCGTTTTTTTTGCAGTGAAAGAGTGACAATTCATCAATTCATTTTTCATGAGTTGAGACTTTCCCCAAAGACACCTCTGAGTAATTTGGAACATAGTATGAAAAACACGATGACAATTAACACTAGGATTATCTGCAGGGTGGTTATGAGGTTTATATTTTTAAACCCATCAAGAGAATAATATATATTATAAGCTGAGGTAAATGTTTGGTGGAATTACACTTATTGGTATCTTCTACTTAAAACATCACAATTTTTCTTGGGCTAAAAAATTATCTTTAAAAAATCTCGAGCTTTACCCTTAATTATGCTTAATTTTTTAACTGCAACATAGGGTAAATAAATACTTGTGATAAACATTTGAAAATAAGCTTTTCTTATGATACATTACTAGAAAATAACCTGTGCCCGGTGATTTTTTTTGGTAATTTATTTTATTTACAGTATTTTTTAATTAATATCATCAATTATGTTATTTTCAATTTTGACTTAAAATTGTTTACAATTACATTATTTTTTCATGAAATTAGTTACTGAATTTTACAAATATTTTGCTCATGAAATATTATTATTATACAGTTAATTATAAAATTTTTATATGTTATCCCTTTACAACTGAAATGTTAATGGTAGATTATTTAAAGTAAGCAAAATCATTTTAAAATGTAAAACACCAACTTGTGTATAGATCTCAAAGATTCTCATCCAAATGAATTTTTTTATTTTCAGCAACAACTTTCTATTATATAAAAAATGTAAGAGATTAATAGTTGTAATTTTTAAATATATATATATATATATATATATATATATATATATATAATATGATCTTGTTTGAAGTCATCTTTTTATTCCAGGAGATCTTTTAACTTTTAATTTTGAAAGCGTGGCTATAAGGGATGATTACAAGGGCAATAACAAATTAGACAAATGTAGTATACACTATATATGTATACATATAATTAAAAAAAAATTATTCAACCTGGGATAAGATCTAGAAGATTTCCATCCAGTTAATTTTCTTTATTTCTAGAAATAGTTTTTTTATTATATAGAAAACGTAATTAAAATCAAATTAATTTTAAAACTGAAACACTAACTTGTATATAGATCCAAAAGATTCATATTCAATTGAATTTTTTTTATTTACATAAACAACTTTCTGTTATATAGAAACGTAAAAGGTCATTAGTTGAATTGAAAAATTATATAAAATTAAAAAAAAAAAACTTTGTACCATTTATTTTTTGCGATGTTTCTCATTATGTTTATTCTACTGCTCAATAGTTTAAAAATCTCTTGTTTGACAATATCTTTCTCTTTCGACAGATGTTTACAATTCCAAGTTTGAAGACGTAACTATAAGCGATGATTATAACAGGACTAGGAAATCGGTCAAATATAATATAAACTATGTATATATAATTAAAATTTTGTATATACAATATGTTCTAAAATTTAGAAGATTGTCATCCAGTTGAGTTTCTTTATTTCTAGAAACAACTTTTTATTTATACATAAAACACAAGAGATCATTATATGAATCGAATAATTCTAAAAATTAAGGAAAAAAAACTTTTGATATTAATACTTGGGACATAATTTTTTTGTGTGAATTTAATCATTACGTTCATCTCACAGCTCAATAGTTTCACAATCGCTTGTTTGGCGATATCTTTTTATTTTTGTATGTCTTCCAATTATAAAGGCATAGCTAGAAGGAAAAAATACAGGGGACTAGAAAATTAGCTCAATATCGTATGATTTAAATATTGTAAGCATATTCATGAGATAAATAGTTAAATTCATTTCGGACTATTTAAAGATAATAAGGCTAGTCATGAATAAAGAATGAATATAACATGACAAATATAATTGAATTCAATTTATGCCCTTGTGATTGGTGATGTAAATATTCGAACATTTTTTATGAAATTGATTCACATGATGGGAACAACTTGCAATGTTGAAAAGTGAATTTACATCTACACAACTTCTACTAACCAAAACTTGGCATGCTGAAAAGTAAATTTACATGTCAATAACTTGTATTCGATTAATAACTTTTTCTTTACTTTGCTTATGTTGTGATGTTATTGTAACTCCTCCGACATGGGATATCTATTACATGATATAATATAATAATATAATATATTTTGGTACAATAGTAATGCAATTTAATAACAATGTAATATATTCGTACAATAACAATATAATTTATTGTAGATTTAGATTAGATTATTATTAAAAACAACATAGAATTTTACGTGAAATAAGTGTTTAGGGTACAATAACAATATAATCAATTTTAGATTAATTTTTTTTTTTTAATTTCAAAACAAGATAGAATTAGTTTTTTCTTAAAACAAATTAGAATTTTACATAAAATAGGAGTTTATAGTACAATAATAATATAATCTATTTAGACTAGATAGTTATAATATATGAGTCGAACATTGAAGTAGAAAGTGTGTAGTAAATTTATACTTTCAAAAATAACTTGATACAAATGTTTAAATTATATGGCTTAACTATCCATATGTGATCATAGATAATATTGACATATATATCAATGTTATGACAATGGCAAAGAAGTGACAAAAAAAAAAATGTAACCTTTTATCATACAAACTTTTAATTGCTTGTATGTGGAAGACGAAAAGTCAAAAATAAAATATTATTTTTTGTAAGACGAAAAAATCAAAATAATAATAAAATTGTTAGAAGATTGGTGAAAGTAGAGGATTGAATAAACCAAAAATAATTTAAAAACAATATAAAGTTCTCCGTGAAATAGGAGTTTAGGATATAATAATTCTAGAAAAAATGACAAAAATAATCATTTTTTTGATAAAATAAACAAAAATAATTATTCTGAAAAAAGTGGCCAATTTTAGCCTTTATATATAGTTGGGTATCTCATGTACAGGATACTCGTTGACAGTTGGGTATCTCATATATATATAGATATCCATTGACAGTTGGGTATCTCATAGGCCAAAGTTGGCCAAAATTTTAAAAATGATTATTATTGTTAATTTTGTATAAAAAACAGGCTAAAGTTGGCTTTCACCCATAATTCTACTACATGAAATAGGAGTTTATGATATAAAATAATCTATTTTAAATTAAATAATTATATATTTTTTAAAAACTAAATTAGGGGTGAAACCAAAAAGTGAAGACACTTTAATTTGATTCCTTCAATTACTTTGATGACTTCTAGCTCGTCCTCCGTTCTCAACATCAACCAATATATGGACCTGTTTGGCAAACGATTTATAAGCTAGTTTATAAATTATAAATTCGTAATAATCAAGGATCAACCCAATTTATAAATCAACTTATAACTTATATGTTTATAAGTTGAATGTTAGTAACAAGGTATATTTTTTTAACTTATTGACTTATTGCTTGATTTTTTTTGTCTTTTAATACTTCATATTTTTACATTTGTGTTTTTAAATATTTTTTTAATTTAAAATGTATGTATTTAGCTCATTATATATAATAATTATTTGTAATACTATTAGCAAATTTGTAACTAAGTAAATTTATCCAAACACTTAAGAATTTATCCCCTTATCAGTTATATAATATTTATTCATTTTAAGTTATAAATCAACTATTTTAACATACCCAAACATGCACATAATCTGCTTTTGTAATATATGGGTTGACAACTAGTTGTCCGATATGCTCAACAGTATAGTATAAGCTCAATAGTATATGCTGAAATAATACCTTTGGAGGTCTCTTCATTAAAGAACTCGGTCCTGTTATATTTTTCAGGTATTGTGCAACTATCTCGGTATCCTAATTTAAGTTATTAATCAGAAATAAAAGAAGAAATTAACTTGCGAATAATAGATCCAGACTTAGTATTCTATCCAACAGATAAATTTATTTCTCAGTGAAGGTTTACCACTAATATGTTAATTAGCAAATTCGCGAAAGAAATTTTTTCAGTCAGCGGCTAAACTGAATTTATACCTGAATTGACGTTTATTAAAACCTAATACAGGTGCATCAACTGATAGTTTAGCTGATAAAATATGTCCGGAGTTCTTCTCCAAGTTTTTTTTTTGAATAATAAGTGAAGTGAGCTTCAAATGGCAAAAAATGTGCACTTTGTAATGATTTTTGGAATCCAATGAAGTTGATTCCTCTTTAATATTGTGTCCCATTAAAGTTCCAAGAGTCGATATTTCGTTGAATAGAAGGCTGGGGAATAAGAAAATGATATAAAGAAGATAGTTCTATCTAAGCTTTCTAAGCTTTCAGAAAGTAATCAAATCTTGAGTCACAACACAAAAGGGAATATTTTCTTCTTGACTCTTGAACTCTGAATAAACCAAGAATATCCTATTTGCGTGTAGGATGCAAATTTTTTTGAATTTATTTCAAGTCTCTAGCTATCCCATTTATAGAGAAAAAATCCTCTTAAACCTTTAATTGTAGCTAGAAAATGTAATGATGTATTACTGGACCATACTCCTTTGGCAGAAAGCTACTTAATCTGATTGCAAATTGTTCGCATTGAATTTCACATGGCAGATATTAGTATTGTGAGCTCACCGCCAATGGAGATTTGCCCTGCTATTCAGCACTACAAATGATCGTAAAACCATCGCTTAATCCATACAACATGCTGTGTCTTGTACTCCATTTGCTTCTACGTTACTAGCTACTTAAAAACTTTCTTCACCTTCGTTTGCTTTCTAAATATTTAAATAAAATCTTAATGTGTCAAAATGACTTTGTTTTTGTATATTAATCATGGTAATATGTTAATATATAAGGTGGCTATGCTAATTCGATGAAAATCCTAATTTATGATTAATAAATGGATAATTCGGATAGTCAATATTTGGGATAATATTCAAGTTTTATTTCCGACTTTAAGTTTTCATATATAGTACAGACGAATTAATTTTTCAAAAATGTACTTTCCATTCAGGAGCAATGAATCGAGAGAGCTTCGATAAACTCTCCACACCCTTATTTAAGATAGGGTGTTTCCTTACCATCTCTTAGGACCCTTAATTATAGGTTCACTACTTAAATTATTTGTTGATGTAGTCATACCTTTATATGTCTTTAAGTTTAAAGATCTACAAGCAGAAATAGATGAATTACTTAAACTTCTTACAACTAACAATTATCTCCGTGGATCATAATAAAACGTTCGCATATTCAAATTAACAAATAAATGTCCTATACAACCTGAAAATATTATTGCAGATTACTCTCAAAATGTTGTCTTAGTCGAAAAACAGCCGAAGACAACAATATAAAAGAGCAAGTCTAATGCTAAAGCTAAAATGGCTATAGCGATTGTTATAAGTTAGAACTAAAAAGTACATTTTGATGCAAAAATACAGCTAGTGCATCAATGATAGTTTCAAAATAGAACCAACTAATTCTATACTGAACTAACATTTAATCTATCTCTTACAACTTTCAATTAAAGTAGTCCTACATACATTTCATTTATAGTTAATTAATGATGTGGTAAGGATGGTTATACTCATCTATAATCTTAAATATAGGACCAACTATCCATTTATGTATTTATTCATCTAAATATAGTTATGCATTTGAGTGATGTTTTTGTGAACTTAGTTCTATATTATAGCTATAGAACCAATTATAGCTATGCATTGGACTTGCTTCAAGTATCAGATTTTCAATGTTGCCGAGTACGGAAGCCTTCACTTTTTTACATTAACAATACCAAGAGCATTTGTAAAGAACTATATAGCAACAGTAGGCTGATGCAACTGTAAATCAGTGCTGCTAGAAACTTGAGCTAATGTAACACTAGGGTTCTTGTAGTTGGACTTTGGGCAACACCTTCCACGACTTCTTCAGACAACATTGTGTTTTAGCAATAACTATTGTGACTACTGCAACACGTACGTATTATTTATTAATTACTCCCTCCGTCCCCTTCAATTCTTTACATTGAGGGAACGACACAGAGGTTAAAAAAAAGTATAAATTAATAAGAAAAAAATAAGAAAAATGAATAAAGTGTAAATTAGATGTAGGCACATGTTTTATGGTTATAATTAGAAGCTTATTTGATAATATTGTAGCTTGTGTACTTGGTTGGCTGGCCGTCTCCATCATTTTAGAAAAAATGATTTGTGCATATTCCAAATCAAAATAGAATAATATTATATTACACTTTAAATTTATTCCTCACTTCACCTCTTCAATTCTTAACATAAACTCAAAATAAGCTGATTCCGTACAATTTGTGTTACCAACTTGTTATTCGTTGTACACCACAGTATAAGCTGAATAAATTAGCAATAGAAAAACAGTGTATGCTGAACAGCATATGCTGAAACAATCCCACTGGAGGTCCCATCATGGAATATGGTCCTTCTATTTTATTTTCATCCCTAGCTCGCCAAAGAAATCATCTTACTGGACATGATTTGAAACAGATAATCTTTGGTAAAGCAGTAGAGTATATTTTTTTATCCTCCGCTGTTAATTAGCAATCCTGGTAAAGATTGAAGGTATTACATTCGCAATTTAGCACAAGAAATTGTATTCGCTCTGTAGGTAACCTAAATCTATGTTATTGAATGAATGTCTGACAAATCTCCGTACAGGTGCATCACCGATGGTTCAAGTACATGTCCACTTTTTTTCCATTTTATGCGAATCAGGAGAACTACTCGTACTGCAATAGATACATGAAAAACAAAGTGTTGGATAATCTCAAATAATAAGATGTTTAATTCTTATTTGTTTATTTATTTGTTTTGTGTTTATTTATCACATGACTGAGTCATGGTGCCTGTTACGAGAATTTGTAGGCAATAAGAAGTAGTGGAGTACGTGTAGGGAAGTGGTTGTTGTTAGTCCTATTTTTTAGCTCGGTAGGTTGTTTTGTTTTTGCTTAAATCCTTCTAATATGCAAGCCTGAAAAAGTATCAGTTTTGGCATTCCTGCTAATACAAGTTTGCATTGTGTTCATATTTTTGAATTCTAAGATTTGGTATCAGAGCTAGGATGTCAACAGCAGAGATGAACAAGGCGAAAAATGGATCGTTCGGCTTAACGTATCCAATGCTGTCCAGAGGCAACTACACAGCTTGGGCACTCAAGATGAAAGTATACACGCAAGCTCAAGGAGTTTGGAGTGCAATTGAACAAAGTGACCCAAAGGTAGCGGTAGAAGAAAAGACGGACAAGATCACGTTAGCCATGCCGTATCAGGGCATCCCGGAAGAGATTCTGCTCTCAGTTGCAGACAAAAAAACTTCGAAGGAAACGTGGGAGGCGATAAAAACGCTTTGTCAAGGCGCAGATCGAGTCAAAAAGGTAAGGATTCAAACCCTCAAGGCAGACTTCGAATCTCTCAGTATGAAGGAGACAAATGTGCTTGATGATTTTTATATTAAAATGAACGGAATCGTAACTAATATACGAGCACTGGGTGAAGAAATGAAGGAATCAGACGTAGTCAAACGATTTTTGAGAGCAGTCCCGTCTAAGTTTCTGCATATTACTTTCACAATGGAGCAATTCAGTGATTTGGAGAAGATGATCGTGGAAGAGGCTATGGGCTCATTGAAGGCACACGAAGAGAGAATCAAGGGAAAGACGGACACAGGTGAAACAAGACTCATGCTTACCAAAGAAGAGTGGCGAAAAAGGGAAAACTCGGAAGGGAAATTATTATTTACTCGAGAAGAATGTCTCAAACGCATAGGAAAGGGACGAACGGAGGGACAAACCTCAGGTTTCAGGGCTCAAGGAGTGCAAGACAAGAGCAAAATCCGGTGTTTTAATTGTAATGTTTACGGGCACTTCGCAGCAGAGTGTAGAAGGCCAAGACGCTCGAGAGATCAAAGATAGGAATCAAACCTGACCAGAATAGAAGATGATGAAGAACCAGCGTTACTATTGGCTGAGCACACTAATGATGAGACGAGACTAATGGTCCTTGACGAAGGAGGAGTGAGACCATTGTGAAGGGTTAATTCAGAAGGTATAAAAGAGGAATCAAACCTGTGGTATCTCGACAACGGCGCTAGCAGTCATATGTCTGGGCAGAGATCAAAGTTCTATTCGCTGGATGAGGGAGTGACTGGTCGAGTCAAGTTTGGAGATGGTTCAGCTGTGGAGATCAAAGGGAAAGGAACGATTGTTTTCAAATGTAAAAACGGCGAAGAAAGGACTCTCAAGGATGTCTATTTTATTCCCAGTCTATGCAACAATATCATTAGTCTGGGACAATTGACTGAAGAAGGAAAAAGAATCACAATCAAAGGTGAATACATGTGGATCCACGAAGAGGAGGGAAAGCTATTGATGAAGGTAAGGAGGTCTGCGAATAGACTGTATAAACTCATTATCGAGTCTGAAAAACCGAAGTGCTTGATGTCAAAAACAGAAGAAGATTCCAGGTTGTGGCACGCACGTTTGGGTCATGTGAACTACCAAGCCATGACACTAATGGCCAAGGAGAAAATGGTCAAGGGACTCCCGAAGATCATACACTCGAAGGAAGTGTGCGAGGGATGCTTGGTATCAAAGCAGACAAGGAAACAACAGCCGACAAAATCAACGTTCAGTGCATCCAAGGTGTTAGAACTTGTACATGGTGACTTGTGCGGCCCAATCACACCCGAGACTGCTACTGGCAATAGGTATGTTTTTCTGTTAGTTGATGATTTCAGTCGTGTGATGTGGGCATATCTACTCAAAACCAAAGACGAAACTTTCGACGCATTCAGAAAATTCAAGGCACTAGTCGAAAAGGGGCCTGAACGAAGGATTGAAACATTTAGAACGGACAGAGGTGGCGAGTTTGGGTCGACTAATTTCATATCATACTGTGAAGAAAATGGCATAAAGCGAAACTATACTGCCCCTTATACGCCACAGCAAAACGGCGTCGTGGAACGTCGTAATAGAACCGTCATGGAGATGGCCCGAAGTTTGTTGAAAGGAATGAGCTTACCAGCAAAGTTTTGGGGAGAAGCAGTCAGGCACGCTGTTTATGTGTTAAATCATTTACCAACCAGAGCATTAACTGGAATTACTCCTTATGAAGCATGGACGGAGCAAAAACCAGATATAGCACATCTCCGCGTGTTTGGCTGTGTTGGACATATGAAAATCCCAAGCCAACACACGTCCAAGCTAGTTGATCGAAGTATTCGAGTTATAAATCTCGGGAAGGAGCCTGGTACGAAGGGTTACAGGTTGTACAATCCTAAGAAAGGACAGATACATGTGAGCAAAGATGTTACTTTTGAGGAGAACAAAGCTTGGTTGTGGGAAGAAACGGAAATTGAGAAAGGTGAGCAAATGGTCACATTCGACATTGAGGGTTTGCAGGAGGATGATGACAGTAACACAGGAGAGAGTGAGGATGCAGGCTAGTTAGAAAGTCCTGTGTCATCACCTACAACACAGAAACTACGGGTTGAAGACTACGACGACAGTGCTACACCAAAAAGAAGCAGATCAATATCAGATGTTTATGACGACACAGAGAATGTGGTTTTGGACGAGGAATTGTATTTAATGGGGATCGAAGAGCCAGCAAACTATAGAGAGGCAGTGGAGGATCAAAGCTGGCGACGAGCCATGGATGCAGAAATAGAATCCATCGAAAGGAATGGTACTTGGTCTCTTGTCGAGCTGCCATCAGGACAGAAGGAGATAGGTTTAAAATGGATCTTCAAATTGAAGAGGGATGCGACTGGAAAGGTGACGAAGCACAAAGCACATCTCGTGGCAAAGGGTTATGCTCAAGAGCACGGTATAGATTACGAGGAAGTTTATGCTCCAGTAACTCGTTTGGAAACCATTCGCTTGCTGTTGGCTTTGGCTGCGAAAAGAAACTGGGAAGTACATCATTTAGATGTAAAAACCGCGTTTCTCAACGGTGAAATCACAGAGGATGTTTACGTCTCTCAGCCTGAGGGATACAAAAAACAGGGATGAAAAAGAATGGTGTACAAATTGATTAAGGCCTTGTATGGTCTTCGACAAGCGCCAAGGGCCTGGTACGCTAAGCTTAACCAGTGTCTCGAAAGTCTGGGTTTTAAACGGTGTCCATATGAAAATGCAGTGTACACGAGGGGAGAAAGAAACAACAGTTTGATCATTGTTGTCTACGTCGACGACATATTGGTCACATGGGCTGATCTAGCTGGAATCGAATGCTTCAAAATGCAGATGGCAACAAAGTTTGAAATGACAGACCTGGGAAAACTAAGTTATTACTTGGGGATTGAGGTGGAGCAAAACCGAGGCTATATAGTTTTGAAACAAGCTTCATATGCAAAGAAAATCATAGAGAAGGCAGGTATGAAGGATTGCAACTCAACCAAATATCCAATGGATCCTAAGGATCAAATAAGCAAGGATGAGCTTGGGAAGGTGGTCGATTCTACTATGTACAAGAGCCTAGTTGGAAGTCTGCGTTATTTGGTTAACACCCGTCCAGACATTGCATATGTCGTAGGAGTTGTAAGTCGCTATATGGAATGACCCACTATTCTTCATTTGAATGCTGTAAAAAGGATATTACGATACCTAAAGGGCACACTACAGTTTGGACTTGTGTATTCGGAGAATGGAGAGAACAACATCATCTCTGGATATTCGGACAGTGACATGGGTGGCACAGTAGATGACAGGAAGAGCACTGGGGGAATGGCCTACTACCTGAATGAAAGTCTTATCTCTTGGGTATCTCAGAAACAAAGGTGTGTAGCCCTGTCCACTTGTGAAGCTGAGCTCATGGCGGCCACTGCTGCGGCATGCCAAGGAATTTGGTTAAGGAATGTGTTGAGCCAAATCACAGTTGATCAAATTGGTCCAGTTACACTTTATATCGACAATATTTCAGCCATTGACTTGGCCAAAAATCCAGTATTCAATGGTAGGTCTAAGCACATTGATATTCACTATCATTTTATCCGTGAATGCGTTGAGTGGGGTGAAGTTGTAGTTAAGCATGTGAGCAGCGAAATGCAGCGAGCTGATAGTCTAACCAAGGCAATGACGACAATAAAGTTTGAAAGAATGCGTAAACTTTTGGGAGTACAACAGCTGGACAAGACGATTTGAGATTAAGGGGGGAATTGTTGGATAATCTCAAATAATAAGATGTTTAATTCTTATTTGTTTATTTATTTGTTTTGTGTTTATTTATCACATGACTGAGTCACGGTGCCTGTTAGGAGAATTTGTAGGCAATAAGAAGTAGTGGAGTACGTGTAGGGAAGTGGTGGTTGTTAGTCTTATTTTTTAGCTCGGTAGGTTGTTTTGTTTTTGCTTAAATCTTTGTAATATGCAAGCCTGAAAAAGTATCAGTTTTGGCATTCCTGCTCATACAAGTTTGCATTGTGTTCATATTTTTGAATTCTAAGACAAAGAAGGCACTTGAGTGAATCACACATTTCATATGATACTTGAATGAGATATCAGTTAATTATATGGCCAAAACCTACCACCAAATATGAACTCAATTATATGAAGAAATGTAATCAGAAGATAAAAATAAGAATATGTAGATATTAGAATAAGAATATAAGAAAGGCCGGTGATCAAAATTATTATACTATATTTTGTGAAGACTATAGAGTGAGCATGAAATGTGTATGAGTGAGTTCACCGAATATAATTGAGAAAAGGCGATGGACACTTTTACGTTCGCTGTCCTCATTTTCCTCCGTATATAAAATCTATAACCTTTATTAATAAGTGAAACCCTTTTTAACATTGGTTCACACTTTTTTTTGTTCCATCCTGTTTTTGGTTTCACCCATAATTTGTTTTTTTTTTAATTTATTTTTCTAAAAAATATAATTATCTAACCTAAAATAGAATATTAGTCTAAACTCCTATTTCATGTAGTAGAATTATTATAGCCTAAACTTACCTAGTAGAATTTTATGTTATTTTTAAATTATTTTTGTTTATAACTTTTATTAATAAGTGAAACCTCTTTTTAACATTGTACCAAATTTGGTTCGCACCATTTTTTGGTTTCACACCTAAGATCCTAGAAATCTTATATCACATTGAATTCTATGTTGTTTTTTGTTTTTCTTAAAAAATAAAATCCTATTTCACATAAAAATTCAATATCACATAGAATTCTATGTTGTTTTTAAATATATATATATATAAATCTAAAATATATTATAATATTATTATTGTAGTAAAATATATTATGTTATTATACCATAAGGGTCAGATCACCCACCAGACCCAATTATAATCACTAAGTTGTAGAATCAAGATGCTAACTTTATATCACAAAATAATATTAATCTAAAATATATTATAATATTATTATTGCACTAAATATATTATATTATTATTATACCTACGTCACAATCAGCCATCAACCAGACCCGATTATCATCCCTTAGTTGTTGAATCAACATAATAATCACAATCTATTTTATACCCCTGAATTTGTAATCTAATCAACATGTGTACGAGCATCTCGCAACACTCAAAACTCTAACTATCATTCTCTTCCTAAATCTCTTCAGTATATTTTGAGTATAATTCTTAATTTCATGTTGATCAAGTTGGAAATATGTGCAAATTCTTTTTTTTTTTTTTTATTATTTTGAACTCCAACAATAATTTGTTCCCACAACATTGAGTTTATTTACTTGACTACAGTGAAACCTGTATAAATTTATAACCTTAGTCTCAAAAAAATTATTATTTTAATGAGGTTATTAATTTATCGATTAATGAATATTTTATTATTTTATTGATAAATTCATATTTATTAATTTATACAATATTTTACATCAAATATTTTATTACTCAATATATTATACAAGCAATCACAATAATTCAAATAAGTATTGATACATATTTTTGATACATGTATTAAAATTAATAAATTCATGTACCAAAAAATAGTTAATTATATGTTCTTAATTTATAATTTATAGATGCACACCCTTTGTTGATATTTAAAAAAAAACATTCTCATGCACATCTTAAACTCATCCGGATTACTTTTTTTTATAGGATGTGCACATAAATCAACAGTGTGCATATATCACCTCTCCTAATTAATTGGTTTATGTAGCAAAAATAATGTAAATGTTTGTAAATTCCATCACATATAAACCGAATATACTTAATGCTCTCTCATAAAATTAGAGATAAAATTGTATTTTATTTTTATGAAAAGAGGAACAGTTAATCGTAAAGATTTAATTTAGCAAAATTAACTAAATAGTATCCAAGAATTATGTGCAATGTATAAAAAATTATTATATTTAATGAATTATAACTTTATATTTTTAGTGGGCCTTAAGAACTTTTGTAAATTTTATTATCTTATGCATTTAGAAATAATATTAATTTATCATATTAACCCAAGTCGGGATTTTTTTTTATTAATTTATCAATATTTATTTATCGAGGTTTTACTGTATATCTCATAAATTTCTCATGTTTAATTTCTCATCAACACGCATAATTTGCAATATGAGAAGTGGGTAAGTAGTATTATAGGTGGAGAATGTTAGAGTCTCCAAAATTGTTCCCAAAACCATTCCCCCTAATGATGAGTTGTCAAAATATTATTGGCACTTCTCTCATAAATGAGTGGGGCTCATGGTGCATACATATGAATCTGACAAATAAAAATACTTCATGTGTCATTTTAAAACATATTTGAGATCCAATTCCGGGTACGTACCATTGGCCATTATATTATTATAAGTAAAATAGATAATTATTTATATTGGTGGCCATCTAAAATTTGTATTGTAATACTAATTAATTTATTATAACCTTAATACCTTATATAATTAATTTAAATTTTTAAATAAATTAACTAGCCGTGGCGGGTTATCATCTAGTTTTAATAACTTCTAAATAAGGCCCATTAATAAGGCCCGTTAATAAGGCCCGAAACTCTAATTAAATATTAATTTCGTAATTAATATTTGGGCTAGAAGTACAACCTGTATTAGAAGACGTCCAATACAAACTTGTTCTAATACTAGTCGGCTTGTTTCAATACAAGTCCGTTATGATATGGAAACAACTCCTACAAGGAAGGATCTAGAATGTATCCTTATCCACTGTCAAGGATAAGACTTATCCTTCAAGAAAGTCAATACTTATCCACCGTCAAGGATAAGACTTATCCTTTAAGAAAGTCAATACTTATCCACCGTCAAGGATAAGACTTATCCTTCAAAGAAATCAATACTTATCCATTAGGCTTTTAAACGCCTATATAAAGGGTCTCACCCCTCATCCTAGAATTACGTTTTGGACACAACTCCATACGTCATCTACAAAGTTTTAGACTTCATCCTCGAATAAGGACATACAAGTCACTACGTCCTTGGAGTGCCCCTGCCGTCATAGCCCCGAGGGCAACACCAAGAACTACGTTTTTATTGGCTTGATTCTCTAAACACTAGAGATACGTAGACATCTTGTTAGGACCGAGTTAGTCCCCGACAACAAGAGCAGCCATTAAATCTCGAAGCTCCCAAACCCTAGCAATAAATATATGTATTAAATACACCCTAGATTTTATTCCATAACATTTGGCGCCGTCTGTGGGAAGACAACATCAACCATCGCAAACACACGAAGAACAACTCGAGATACTCAAACTTCTGAGGAGCTTCCTATCACCTCTGAGTCTGATGCTCACGGAAATCAACCACCGCCAACTACTGGCACTCAAGGGACGAATATCCCCACCAACACTCAAGGACCGGAAATCCCGATTTCGGTTGAAGGGACGAATCCCCTACAAATGGTCGTTCATGGATCTAATCCACAAGAGACCACTCTTCAGCAACCAATCTCCCACTACTCATGAATGCACCAAGTGGCCTTCAACTCCATACTACGGATCTTCCCCAATACGCAACTCATACTCTTGGGATGCCAAGCTATGGCATGCCCCCTCGACCCATGGTGGGCGGTAGTGGTCTCAATCCCACTTACCATGAGGCATATGTTCCTCCTTACATACAAGGTCTGGGACCCCAAAATCAACAAACTCAAACTCGACGGACCCCTTTGATTCAAGACTACTCGGGTCCCTATACTGAGGACGAGAATTATTCAACTGGAGAAGAGAGGGATGTTTCCCCAAGGAGGAGACGTTCTTCCCAAACAAATCGGGAACAACCCCAAACTACTAAGGAAAGAATTGCGGCCCATGAAGCAGAGGCTGCAAGGCTCAAGAAATTACTAGAAGAGCAGAAGGCCGCAAAAGCACAAAGACAAGCAACTGGAAGAGTCCCGATAATCAACCTGGACCCAACACCGAGAAGAACCAAGAGGGCTGAAGCCCCAAGGGGTGATCCTAGTGTTTTGTTGCCCCTAGGATATCCTGATGATCCTACACCACCGTTCACTCAAGACATCATGAAAGCTAACATATCCAGGAAATTCAAGATGCCAACGATCAAAGCTTATGATGGAACGGGGGATCCCGCAAATCACGTAAGAACCTTTTCTAATGCACTGCTGTTGCAGCCAACCAATGATGCGGTCAAGTGTAGGGCGTTTCCACAAACCTTGGCAGGCATGGCCCAACGTTGGTATCGCCGTCTACCTCCCAATTCCATTGGATCTTTTAAGGAACTAAGCAAAGCATTCATCAATCAATTTGTTAGTGGAAGGGTGCACGAGAAAAGTTCTGCATCACTCATGGGAATCCAGCAAGGAAAGAATGAAGTTTTAAGGGATTATATCAACTGATTCACCCGGGAGGCTCTGAAACTCCCGGACTTGGAGGACAAAGTAGCTATGATAGCCCTGCAGCAAAGAACCACTGATGATCACTTCAAAAGATCATTGGAAAAACATCCACCCGAGAGCATGCTGAAGCTCCAAGATAGAGCCGGAAAGTACATCAAGGCTGAAGAAAGCATGAGAAAGTATGAACGCACTACTGGTGGCAGTGTAAATTCAAAGAAAAGAAAGGAAACTCAGGAGTACGACGTCAAGGAAAAGTTTCCCAGAATGTCAAAGGATTCTGATTTTCCACCCAAGAGGAACAATTTTGGGCCAAAGTTTACGGAGTATGCAAGATTGAACACTCCCAGGAGCCAAATTCTGATGGAAATAGCAAAGGAGGAGGATCTCCGATGGCCGAAGCCACTAAGGACTGATATGTCTAAACGGAATCAAAACCAATTCTGTCGGTTCCACAAGGAAGTCGGTCACGACACGGATGATTGCAGACAACTAAAGGATGAGATCGAGTTTTTGATACGAAGAGGAAAGCTCAATAAATTCACTAAGGATGGAAATCAAGGGAGTCAAAGAGGAAATTATGAAAGGAAGGACTATGCCAGAAGGGACAACGATCAAGATCGAAATCCCAAGCCCCGAGGGCCGGTAATCAACATGATATTCGGAGGGCCAACTGCTGCTGGGTCCTCCCGAAACTCAAGAAAGGCTTATGCTTGAGAAGTAATGACTGTGGTGGGAGAAGCACCGAAACGTGCCCGAATAGAAGTATCAATAGGTTTTGATGATTCAGATCTGGAGGGAGTGAAGTTTCCCCACGATGATCCCTTAGTCATCGTACCTGTGATAGGGAATTCTGAAACAAAGAGAGTTTTGGTCGACAATGGAGCCTCAGTGGACATCTTGTTCCATGATGCTTTTATCAAGATGGGATATACTGACTCTCAGTTGACACCCTCAAATATGCCTATATATGGATTCAATGGAGTGGAGTCGAAGGTGGAAGGCACTATCCAACTCCCAATGACAATGGGACAAGGGTCGAATACGTCAACTCAGATGTTAAACTTCATACTTATAAAGGCAACTTTGACCTAGAATACAATCCTGGGAAGGACGTGTCTTCATGCGTTCAAGGCCGTTGCCTCATCTTATCATCTGAAAATCAAGTTCCCAACGAGGAATGGAATTGGTGAAGAACGGGGAGACCAAAAGATGGCAAGAAGCTGTTACGTAGCCGCGTTAAGGCCTGATGGAATCGGGGGGCGGGTTCTCCCCATTGAAGACATGGATACTAGTGAAAATGAAGACCGAAGAGGGAAACCAGCTGAGGATTTAATCCCAATTCCCTTAGTCTCTGGAGAACCGGAGAAGCTGACTTATGTTGGAGCACTATTGCCTGAACCCTTGAAAAGCAAGCTCATATCTTTTCTTCAAGAGAACAATGACATTTTTGCTTGGACAGCGGCTGACATGTCAGGGATTGATCCCCAATTGATAACCCAAAAACTGAATGTGGATCCTGAAAGGAAGACAGTGAAACAGAAGAAGAGAAATTTTGCTCCAGAAAGGCAAGAGGCCATTAAACAAGAAGTAGAAAAGCTTCTGGAGGTCGAGTTCATTGAAGAGATACAATTCCCAGAATGGTTGGCTAACCTAGTGATGGTCAAAAAGGCCAATGTAAAATGGAGGATGTGTGTGGATTTCACTGATTTGAATGGTGCATGTCCTAAGGATTGTTTTCCCTTACCAAGGATTGATGCCCTAATAGATGCCACAGTTGGGCACGAGATGCTGAGTTTCATGGATGGCTTAAGTGGATACAACCAAATCAAAATGCACAAAGATGACATCTCCAAGGTATCATTCATCACTAACTTTGGTGTTTTCTGTTATCCAGTCATGGCATTTGGACTTAAGAATGCAGGGGCAACATACCAAAGATTAGTGAACAAAATTTTTGAACACCTGATTGGAAAAACCATGGAGGTCTATGTGGATGACATGTTTGTTAAAAGCCTCGATAAGGCCGATCATATAAACCATCTACGGGAAGCGTTTGAAGTGCTGAGGCACCACAAGATGATGTTGAATCCAACTAAGTGTGTCTTTGGTGTAGGCTCGGGAAAGTTTTGAGGCCTGATGGTTTCCAAGAGAGGAATCGAGGCTAATCCCGACAAAATCAAAGCAATTCTAGACATGGAACCACCACGGACTTTCAAAGATGTCCAGAAACTAACGAGAGGAGTGGCAGCATTGGGAAGATTCATCTCCAAGTCAGGAGAGAAGTGCTTACCTTTCTTTAAAGCACTCAAGAACGTGAAATTTTTTGAGTGGATAACTGAAAGCCAAGAGGCCTTTGAGGCCCTGAAGAAATACATGGCTGAGGCACCACTGTTGGCAAAGCCAAAGCCAGGAGAAATTCTCTATTTGTACTTGGCGGTTTCTAATACAGCCAATGGAGCCGTTTTGGTAAAAGAAGAATTGAAGGTTCAGAAACCCATCTACTACGTAAGTAATATTCTACATGGGGCACAAATAAACTACTATACGATAGAGAAGTTTGCCTTAGCCTTAATAATGGCCACAAGAAAGCTACGCCCATACTTCCAGGCACTCAAGATAGAGGTCTTAACCAATCAGCCTCTAAGAAACATCTTGCATAGCCCTCAAGTTAGTGGAAGGTTGATCAAATGGGCTATTGAATTGGGAGAATTTGACATCAAGTACAAGCCTCGAACGGCCATAAAAGCTCAAGCACTCGCTGACTTCATGGTTGAATGCACTATTGACAACCAGGAAGTCGGGGACAGGAAGTGATAGATGAAGACAAGAAAGATGAAGACGTGGTGTCCAAAGAGTGTTGGGTGCTCTATTTTGATGGAGCATCAAAAACAAAATCAAGTGGAGCAGGTTTGGTGCTACAAAGTCGTGATGGATTTCTCATAGAATACGCACTAAAACTAGACTTCCAAACGACAAACAATGAAGCTGAGTACGAAGCCCTGATAGCTGGCTTAGGGCTGGCTAGAGATTTGAGAGTTAAAACTCTGAAAGTGTGTGGAGACTCGAGGCTAGTGGTTTCCCAAGTAAATGGGGAGTTTGAAGCCAGAGATGAAGTCATGGCCTGGTACCTAAAACTTGTCAAGGCCATCATGACTCAGTTTGATGAATGCTATGTGGAACACATTCCAAGGGAAGAGAACATAAAGGCCGATGCCTTGTCTAAGTTTGCCTCTTCTGAAATTGAAAACTATGCAGTAAGTGTATACTTCTAAGTCTTGAAGACCCCGAGCATCAATGAAAAGTTGGTAGCACCTATTGATGTTGCCATCTGTTGGATGGATCCCATCAAATCTCATCTGGAAACTGGGTGGTTACCCAATGACACTTCAGAAACATGAAAGTTATATGTGAGAGCACTAAGGTATACCCTGATTGAGGGAATCCTATACAAAAAGTCTTTCATTGTTCCATATCTGATATGTTTGAGACCCCAAGAGGCAGAATTGGACCTAAGGGAAGTACATGAAGGAATTTGTGGGCAAAATTTGGGGGGCAGAGCCCTTGCTCATAAAATCACTCGTCTAGATTTCTATTGGCCAAGCATACTTGCATATGCTAAGGGCTACGTGAAGAAATGTGAACGGTGCCAAAAGCATGCACCGGTGGTTAGACAACCCCCCAAAGATGATGACATCCATAAACTCACCTATCACATTCGCCATGTGGGGAATGGATATACTTGGACCATTTCCAATGGCAAGTGCGCAAAGAAAGTTCTTGATAGTAGCAATCGACTACTTCACCAAGTGGATTGAGGCTAAGCCTTTAGCCAAGATAACCACCAAGCAGGTGATGCATTTCTTCTGGGAAAATGTGATATGCAAATATGGGATTCCGGGTATCTTGGTCACAGACAATGGAACTCAGTTCAACAATGATATCAAGTTACGCTTCACTTATGTTGCCCATCCTCAAGCAAATGGGCAAGCTGAGCTTGCCAATGGAATTATCCTGGATGGATTGAAGAAAAGAGTTGAACGCTCTAGAAACCCTTGGGTAGACAAATTGCTCCCCATATTATGGGCATATCGTACTACTTGTAAAGTCACCACTGGAGCAACCCCCTTTCTGCTGGGCAGAGGCAGTGGTTCCAGTGGAGATTACTCACACATCTCCAAGATTCGAAGCTTATGAGCCAGAGACAAATGAAGAAGGCATGAGGCTGGCCTTAGATCTAATTGATGAAGTTAGAGATGAGGAAAATGCTAAAGTAGTTGAACATCAAAAAAGGGCATCTTTCTACTATAACCTAAGGGTTAAAGAGAGATTATTCCGTCAAGGAGACTTAGTCCTCCGAAAGATTGAAGCATCCGGGGTTGGACAGAAAAGAAAATTAGCCCCTAATTAGGAAGGGCCCTACAAAGTCAATAATGTGTTTGGACGAGGCTCATATAATATAGAAACCCTCGAAGGGCATGAGGTACCAAGGACTTGGCATGCCTCAAACTTAAAAGTTTATTATGTTCAGTGCATCCTAAAAGGATCCGCTAGTAGGACAAGTAGAAATAAGGTTCGATGAAATCATGAGCTTCCTAGAAAGCAGATGAAGGGTTGAACCCGTTTAACATCCTCACAGCTTTGCCAAGACAAACTACAAATGAATGCAAATGAAAGAATACAAAATATGCATGACAACTGCACAAATAGAGTTGAATACAACGAACCCCGAAGGGTGAATGTTGCTAATAAACATACAAAAGAAAGCCAAAGATGCCTATTGTTAATTAGCAAAAATTTTAAGCTCAGGAGAAGTTTGATATGATAGACTTGAGAATGAATCACTACGAGTGCAGGCATCAGTAAGAACTCGTAAGGGTGAAGGGTTGAAACCCCAGAAACCTAACACAGTCAGTCAAAACCCCATAATTCGATATGTTCAATGAAAGGCTTGAAGCCAAAACAAGACGATATAAGACATAAAAGGCTTATGCAAATGTCAAGCTAGCCTCGAAAAAGGCAAAATCGTCGTAAATGTGTAGGTCGCTCCACACTTTACACCAAGACGATACTCGTGAAACACTAGTGTATATTAAAATCCCCAAAAAAGGGTAGTAAGTCCCAGGTAAGGGATAAAAAGACCCCAAGTCTCGAAAAAGACTGGTATGACTTCTATGAAACCCTAGTGCATTATCATAGAAGTTGGGGGGCAAATGATATGGGTTAAAAATAATCCTAAAGACATAATTAATATTGCATTAATTAAACCTAGATGGTCCATAAATAAGGCCCATTAATAAGGCCCGAAACTCTAATTAAATATTAATTTCGTAATTAATATTTGGGCTAGAAGTACAACCTGTATTAGGAGACGTCCAATACAGGCTTGTTCTAATACAAGTGCGCTTGTTTCAATATAAGTCCGTTATGATATGGAAACAACTCCTACAAGGAAGGATCTAGAATTTATCCTTATCCAATGTCAAGGATAAGACATATCCTTCAAGAAAGTCAATGCTTATCCACAGTCAAGGATAAGACTTATCCTTTAAGAAAGTCATTACTTATCCACCGTCAAGGATAAGACTTATCTTTCAAAGAAATCAATACTTATGCATTAGGCTTTTAAACGCCTATATAAAGGGTCTGACCCCTCATCTTAGAATTACGTTTTGGACACAGCTCCATACGTCATCTACAACGTTTTAGACTTCATCCTCGAATAAGGACATACAAGTCACTACGTCCTTGGTGTGCCCCTCCGCCATAGCCCCGAAGGCAACACCAAGAACTACGTTTTTATTGGCTTGATTCTCTAAACACTAGAGATACGTAGGCATCTTGTTAGTCCCCGACAACAAGAGCAGCCATTAAAACTCGAAGCTCCCAAACCCTAACAATAAATATATGTATTAAATACACCTTAGATTTTATTCCATAACATCTCCTCCATAACATCTCCTGAAAATTAGAAATTTCACCAAGAAATGGTATAATTTTTGCAGTTGGCTAGCTTGGAGGCAAACAATAAAGAAGGTGACACATGAAATCAGGAGTAGGTTGTTAAAATGTTAAATTTATGTTATATATATGTTCATACTAGCTACCATAATCTTAAAATTTTTGTCCATGGCATTGTATGAAATATAGCCCTTTTCTCCTGTCAAGAGAAGGTTAAAATATATAATTTCAGTGGATGCATGAGTGGGTAAAAGTATTTAAATTTCTGCAATATAACATTAAATGACCAACATACTTAAATTCAATGGTATAACCTTACTATTTTATTATTATTGTTTTAGTTTTTACCGGCTTATAACCCGTGTTAAGTACGGGCCGCATGAGCGGACATTAAAATATTAATATTGATAAATTACTGATAATGTTATTAAAATATACGTAAAGAATTGAATGAATATTATTAAAATATATGTGTTTGTAAAGAATTGAATGATACAAATATATAATAAATAAATTGTATTTAATTATGTAATTATGGACAATCGAACTCTGGATAAAACTAAAAAATTAAAGTAAATAAATAAATTTTATATAATTACGTAGTTGTAAGGAATCAACTGTAAATGGAGCTAAAGAATTTAAAATAAATAAATAAATCTTGTATAATTATGTATTTGCAAGGAATATGAAGCTAAAGAAAGTAAATAAATATGGTCTATTTACGTAATTGCAAATTTGGTAATTTGGTACTATTACATGTCATTAAACATTATTTTCTTTATTAATAAAGAGGATATGTTTGATGTCTGTTGCTATTGGTAGGTTGATCAAGTTATATTTTAATGAATTTTGCTAATTATTTCTGCTTCATTTTACTTGTATTTAATTCTTCAAATTATAATATTCCATTTTGATGGAGCAAGTTTTCACGAAAAAGTCGATAATATCTTCTAGAGTGAGCTACTTAAAACATGGCCAATATAGTGTTTAGGATCCACAGAACAGTTCATATCATCGACACACCAAGAGCAGAAATATCGTGTTTACCTGAATTACCGGGTAATACTCTATTGGCAGTAGACACTACCTAATTAAACTGCTGATATCTTGAAGAAGATATTAGTACATTGCGCACTGCCAAAGGAGATTTTTCCTGCAATTCAGGGTTACAAACAGATAGCAGAATCGGGATAGAAGAGATCAATAATAATTATATCCTAGGATAATTTTTACTACAGGTATGTGATTTATATTATATTTATCAAAGTAGCAAGTGCACATTCCTTATGTTAGATTAGGAGGTTGTACCAGCAGTTGGACGAGGAGTTGCGAAGATTAGGTACAAAGTTTTTCCAAATAGTGATGACCGGGTATCTTAAGCCTTGTGGGAGTTATATATCCAGATGATAGAAGAGATGACTACAACTTTGCTTGATGAATACAAAAACCTCATTTTAATTAGTCTTTTCTAGGGCATGCGAGTAGTTTACATTAATGTTCGCTAACATACCACCAGATTAAATTTGAATTTGTGTATCATTTTTGTAAAGATTTACATTTTTAAAAAAAGTTTTTGTGGAATAATGATCCTTACGCGTATCCTTAGTTTCACAATACTGCAAGCTATAATCACAATAAAGCTAGATCGAAAGAAATGGCACATTAAGACGAAGAAATTAAAAACATGATGATGATCTCGATGATGACCACCTTTTTCCATACACGAGTTTAAAACATTTTGTATATATGTTCGCATAGTATACATGTAACTTCATCATTTGTATTCTGTTACAATGTAGTTTAGATCGTTTACTTTTATAAAGTTTATTTTGCAATCTTTATAATTGCTTGGCTTACAAAATTCGGACTCCGTTTCATGAAACAAATTAAGATTAAAAATTTGACTTGTTGCCTTACTTTTTTTCAATTTATATCTTAAAAATCTTAAATATTAAAAGAACATATTAGAATTTGATCAAGTCTGCCCTATATATTTTAGCAACGCCAGTAATTTTTGTAGGGCCGTAAACGAATAAAGCCGAGCCGAGTTTTGTCCAAATCGAGCCGGACTTGATTTTTTTTTTAAAATGAACCGAGTCGAGCCGAGCCGAGCTTTTTAATCGAAAAAAAGTGATGTTCAAGATCGGCTCGTTAAAAAACGAGCCAAACACGAGTTTGTTCACGAACATTTCGAGTCGAGCCGAACACAAACCGAACTCGAGTCGTACTTTTATACTCAACCAAATCCAATTTTTAAAATTACTTACTCGATTTACAATCTCACGTCTAAAATCACATCTTAAGAATATACGATTATGTTTGAATTTCAATACTAAAAGTTAATTTATTTTCTTCTAATAATCATATTAGGTTAATATTTGTATTTATGAGTAATCAAACATTACTCACTTCACCTAATAACAATAGTTAAAATAAAACAATTTTATCACTAACTTAGAGCCTCTTTATTTTGGCTCTTAACTTGAGATTTGAGGAGTTTTACAACTTTTTTTTTCTGCAAGATACTTTTATTAATATTAAATTCACTAAAAGTCTCATCTTTCTCCTCAATTTTAAGAGGTACGAGTCACTTTTAAATAATATTATATAATAAACTAATATGACAAACTATCTTTCTCTATTCACTTTCTTTTGTAATTTTATGAATGCAACTTATAAATTTTAATAATGAAAAACTAATTTGGATTGGATATAAAGAGTTTAACTTTTGGTAGTACGTTGATGTTATACATTTTAGATATAACAAATACAATTTCTTATTCAACCACAAAATAACCAAAATAGATCGCAATTAAGTTTTATTTAACATATTCAAATTGTTAAAGATATTATAAAATTCTCAAATTTATACTCCCTCCGTCCCCCTCAATTCTTTACATTGAGGGGACGGCACAGAGGTTAAGAAAAAATGTAAATTAATAGGGAAAAGTAAGAAAAATGAGTAAAGTGGTGGGACCAATCAATATTTAATGTATAAAGGGGGTATAAAATAGGTATAGTGGAGGAAAATAGTGAATGTGATTGGATTTTATATTATAAAATGTTACTATTTTTGGTATGTAAAGAAATGAGAGGGACGTACCAAAAAAGAAAGTGTAAAGAAATGAGAGGGACAGAGGGAGTAATTAGTTAAACGAATCGAGCCGAGTTTAACGAGTTCGAGCTGCGCTCGAGCCGATCCCGAGTAAAACGAGCCGAGTTCGAGTCGAACAGGTATAAAGCTTGGCTCGAGCTCATTTACTAACCGAACACATTTTCATGTTCAAGCTCGTGTTCATTTAGTAAACGAACCGAGCCGAGTCCATCTAAAACAAGGTGAGCTCGAGTTTTGTTCATGAACGGCTCTTTTCGCTTACGTCCCTAAATTTTTGGCATGGTTTACTAGGTACATGATGCGCTATTGAAATTGGTCCGTAATTTTTTTTGCATGGGAACGCGTTTCTAAATTTTCATTGCTAGCACCATTAGGGCTGTTCACGAACCGAGCCGAGCCGAGTTTTGACGTAAACAAGTCGAGCTTTATTTTTTTTTCTAACGAACTAAACCAAGCCAAGCTTTTTAATCGCACAAAAATATGTGTTCGAGCTCAAGCTCATTAACTAACGAGCCGAATTGCACATGAGCCGTTCTCGAACAGCTCGGCAAGAATTAAATTTATACACACAAACAATCCAATTTCTTTTGTCCTAACAAAATAAAACTTTGTTTTATCCGAGCCCAACCCAGTTCTCTAAAGTCTAAACAACTAAACCCAAGGCTGCATTCGTTCATTCACAATAT
This sequence comes from Heracleum sosnowskyi, assembly GCA_030848705.1. Lineage (NCBI taxonomy): Eukaryota > Viridiplantae > Streptophyta > Magnoliopsida > Apiales > Apiaceae > Heracleum > Heracleum sosnowskyi. The sequence goes on along the minus strand of JAUIZM010000046.1, from coordinate 156,917 downwards.
CTCATCTTTTCATATAAAATTCACACGCCTAAATTCCCCAAATACCTAAATTTTTATGGCATACGTGCTGATAATTAAAAGATGTAATATTTGAAAGATTGCAAACTTTGGAAACCTATGGTCGAAGATATATACAAAGAGGGGTTCGAAGACTAGATTGCAAGAACCTTTCTCGGGGAGATGGTCGATACCCACTACAAGAAAACAGGGCAATTACGACGGAAAACTTACGACGGAATGCTGGGCGCGCCCAACTTACGACGGAAAAGAAAATTCCGTCGTAAATAGACGACGGAAAACAATTCCGTCGTAAGTTTATTATTTTATTAATAAAATTTGGCTCCAAACGATTAAAAAATAAAAAATCAGCGCGCCAAATAAAACTTCGTCGTTTTTATATTACGACGGTTTCGGTTTTCCGTCGGAAGTTATTTATTTTATTATTTTACCGAAATTAGATTTAATTATTAAATAGATAAATTTTTCGCTGGATAAACCGACGTTGTTTCAGAGCGGAATATACAACGAAATGTCTGTCGTAATATAACTTATGACGAAATATAATTTTCCGTCGTAAATTAGCCCGTGTAAATTTACCACCCATTTCTTATCCTCCTGCCCTTTACCAATTAGCCGTTTAAAATAATATTTTTTAAATAAACTTACGACGGAATCATATATTCCGTCGTAAAGTAGACTGTGTGAAATTCATCAGTATAACTCCTGTCCCCTCTAACTCCCACATTATTCCCCTCTTTCTTTTTTAACAAAAACACATCTTCATATCATTTAGTTCATATAATGACATAGCAACCGCGATTACAACAATCATCAATGTAAGGCTTAAATTTTAAATTCCTCTACTTTATTTTAATGCATTTATATATATGTGATTTACTTTTAAGTTCATTACATGTTCAACATATATGTGTGTTCACTTGTGTTATTGATTTGTATATTTTTTTATATTTGTAGATGTCTTATGATACTAGTTGGATCTCTAAACGAATTATAACCGGTGGTTATGGTTTCACGGAAGAATATACTAAAGGGGTTCAAGATTTCTTGGCATTTGCAAAAAAAAATAGTAAGGATCCGAATAATCCGGAACTTTTAATTAGATGTCCTTGTAATACATGTAGGAATCAACTCATTCAACTCGTTCCCAATGTCGAGTTCCATTTATTTGCAACCGGTTTTCTAGAGAGTTACACCGTATGGCATTATCATGAAAAAGAAAGTGGGCCGGGAGATGAAGAAATGATTGACCGCGAAGGTGTGTTTGATGAATTTGACATGTTGAGGGATGCCTTTAGAGGGGAAGATTTTGGAGAGGAATATAGCAACCACGAGGACCCGAACGAGCAAGCGGCTAAATTTTTAGACAATGTGAATAGCGTCGGGGAACCAATATATCCGGGCAATACCAAGTACTCACAACTGAAGTTTGTTACGAGATTACTACATTGGAAGAATCATAATAAATGTAGTGATAAGGCATTTGATGAGCTGCTTTTTTTACTTGGAGACGTGTTTCCGGAGGGGCATAAACTTCCTTTTAATTATTATGCTGTGAAGAAGATGGTCAAGAAGCTGAACTTGGGATACGAAAAAATACATGCATGTGAGAATGACTGCATGTTGTTCTACGGTGATGATAAAGATTTGGAAAATTGCAAGTATTGTGAATTGAGCCGATACAAAGTTACAACTAATGGTGGGAGCATTACCATTCCGAGAAAGATTTTAAGATACTTCAAAATCACTCCTCGTCTACAGCGTTTGTACATGTGTACCCACACAGCTGAGCATATGAAGTATCACAAGAACAAAACAATGACTGAAGGGGTTCTTAGTCACCCTGCAGATGGAGAAGAATGGAAGGAATTTGACAAGAACTATCCGGATTTTGCAGCAGAGATTCGTAATGTTAGACTTGGTCTTGCAACTGATGGATTCCCCCCGTACACCAATGTTACTTCTACTGTTAGAAAATGGAAAGTTTGAGGCATATTTTATATATGTTCTTGATGGAATTTCCGGAAACTAATACTTGGAGGTTGTTCCTTGTAATGAGGACTTAAACTTTCATGTTTGGATCTAAGACATTTTCTTAGTGTAATCCATAAATAAATTGAGTTGAAATAGGTTGCTTGAAATGGGTTATGTGGGTTGGTTATATTAAAATAACTTGTATCCCACATAGAAATGGTAATGAGAGGTTGATGGGTTTATATAGAAACATGTGCAAGAGTAGTGTACAACTACTAAGGCATGTGGGTGTGCATGATGTTAGTATGTGCCTCACGCGCGCCGCCGCCGCCCGCCTCGCCTCGCCCCGCCACGCCACGTCACGACTCGACTCGACTCGGGTCGGGTCGAAGGGCGATTTGGGCGAATGTCTCGGCGTCTCGCGTACGCGAGGCGACCTGGGCGAGGAATTTTATTACCTGTTTATTTAATATTATTTATTGATTTAATTTAACAGTATCAGTATTTATTTATAACAGCTAAACGAACTGGGTCAGGATTTATATTAAATCCTGATGGACCAGTTCTTGGATCAAATCCTGATGGCCTGGTCAGTACTTGGAGTTAAATCCTGATGACTACTGATCCTGATGGCAGGTTCAGTCCTGACGAAATCCTGATGGTCGATCAAGTACTGATGCCACTCCTGACGGACATGAAATCCTGATGGCTTTACTTCAGTACTGATGATGATCAAATCCTGATGGACCAGGAAATCCTGACTGAGCTGTAACTGTTATTAAATCCTGATGACAACTGTTATGGTAATTAAATCAGAATATTTAGTATTAAATGTCATATCTTCAGTTACAATATTTTTTCGGTTTTACGTTTTATTTTGTATTTTTATATAGATACAAAATATAACGTTTGACATTGGGACATATACGTAACTCTGAAAACCCTAGCAACGATCATCTTCTCAGTTTTCTCTCAACACATACAGAATACATAGTTCTTGGGCGAAGTGAGGTGCTGGTCGCTGTTGATCATTCCGACTACTGTGAGTGGATTGATCTGTGCTGTTTTATCCTGGGAGTGATATTGCTGCAACCCAACACAGCGTAAGTGGGGCAATAATCTCTTCAAGAACAGTCAAGACTTCTCGAAGGCTTGGCGACTCAGCTGTTTTATTTATCTATCAGTATTTGTTAAAGCTCCTGAGAGATAAGTGTTCTTTCTTGTCTTGTTATTTTCAGTCTCTGATTATACTTTTGTTTCGACCTTTGTGTTTGTTTCGTTATTTGGTATTTTTGCCTGTTCTTGTTAATTCGAAATATATATATAACTACCCTATTGTTGCTGTGTAGTTAGTAATTATACCCAACAATTTTGAAGAGATTATTTTTCTGTGTTATATATTGTTAATTAACAAGATGGTTAACGGAACTGTAACTCCTGATGGTGCTATTGCTTCTGGTTCTGGTGTTACTGTACCCACCATAGATTGGACCACGTACCGTTTCCCACAGCCTATTGATTTGTCAGGAATGCCTGATAAATTCGGTGGGGGTGTTGGTTTTTCTCGTTGGCAGAAAAAGATGAAACTGTGGTTAACGGTAAAGGGTCTATGGCTGGTGGTGCAGTATGAGAAACCGGTTATTGATCAGGAAAAGGCTGAAACTCTTAAGGCTTATGCCATGTGGGAGGAAAAAGATGGGGTGGCTAGGGCTGCTATACTGGCAGCTTTGGCGAACACTCTATTCGATGTTTATTCATCTGACTCTTTCACTGCTAAGCTTTTATGGGAGAAGCTGGACCAGACACACAATACTGACTCGCAAGGGTTGGAAAAGTATTCTGTGGCTAGGTTTCTTGATTTTAAACTGGTGGATACAAAATCCATGACCGAGCAGGCACATGAATTTGAGATGTTGGTTCATGCTTTGAAGGAGTCCGGAATGGACCTTCCTGAAAAGTTTCAGGTTATGGCTGTGATTGAAAAGCTCCCTAAGTCTTGGGAAGAGTTTGCTCTCTCCCTGAAAAGACAGAAAGGAGAGATCACTTAGACAAACCTGATGTTGGACATCTCTGTGCAGGAACAGCACAAGTCCAAACAGGGACATGTGATGCCTGCTGAACATGGGGGTTCAAAGGTGAATGTAGTGACTATTGGACAGAAAAGAAAGGCTGTCACTAAGAAGGATAACACTAAACCTAAAAATGACAAGAACAAGGCTAAGAAACCAAAGACAAACAAACCATGTTGGTCTTGTGGACAGGTTGGTCATTGGAGCAAGGACTGTCCTACAAAGAAAGCAAAGAAATCTGTTGTGGTAGCACAAGCTAATACTGTGCTTGCAACCACTGATGGGCCTAAGGTTAACATGGTTGTTGGTGAGGCTGTTGCCTCTGGAACCAATGACGGGTATGTTACCTACAACCCTGTACTTCTTTCCACTTATCTGTCACATGAATGGTTGATTGATACTGGAGCTAATGTACATATTTGTACTGATATTAGTTTATTTGTATCTTATCAACAGAGTCATGGAGTGACAGTGACGATGGGGAATGCTAGTGCTGCTCAAGTTCTTGGAATAGGAAACGTGGACCTGAAGTTTGCTTCTGGGCGTGTTCTATCCCTCACTAGAGTGCACCATGTTCCTGATATTCGTAGAAATATTATAAGTGGAAGTTGTTTAGTTAAGAATGGTTTTGAACTTTCTTTGAAATGTAATAAAGTAGTTATTACACATACTGGTACATTCTTTGGCAAAGGTTATTTGTCTGATGGTTTATTTTTAATAAATGTTGAACCTGTTTTGGGCAGTTTTATTAATGATAGTGTTGCACCTTCTGTTAATTGTGTTGAATCATCCGATTTATGGCATGCTAGACTTGGTCATTTAAATTTTGGTGCTCTAAAGAATATGATGAACTTAGAGTTGATTCCAAAATATGCTATTGAAAAGAAATCTAAATGTCAAGTATGTGTGACTGCTAAACAAACTAGGAAACCCTTTCATAATGTTGTTAGGGATTCAGGAGTTTTAGATTTAGTACACACGGACATATGTGAATTTGGTGGCATGTTGACTAAGGAAAATAAACGATATTTTATTACCTTTATAGATGATTGTAGTAGATATTGTTATGTTTATTTACTTAGACATAAGGATGAAGCACTAGAAAAATTCATTATGTTCAAAACTGAAGCTGAAACACAAACTGGTAAAGTACTTAAACGTTTGAGATCTGATAGAGGTGGTGAGTATACTAGTACCTCGTTTAATGAATTTTGCGCAAGCAATGGTATAGTTCATGAGGTGACTCCACCATACACACCTGAGTCTAATGGGGTAGCTGAACGAAAGAACAGAACCTTTAAAGATATGATTAACAACATGCTTATTAATTCTGGGTTGCCTAAGTACATGTGGGGAGAAGCTTTGAATACGGCTTGAATACGGCTTGCCATATTCTGAATAGAGTTCCTCTGAAACATATGGACAAGACACCTTATGAATTATGGAAAAGTAGAAAGACAAGTTTAAAGTATCTTCGTGTGTGGGGGTGCCTTGCAAAGGTGCTTGTCCCTGAACACAAGAGAAAGAAACTAGGTCCGAAAACTGTTGATTGCATCTTTCTGGGCTATATTGAAACCACTACGGCTATGAGATTTTTAGTATTAAAATCTTACATAGACGGTATAGTGGCTAACACTATAGTTGAGTTTCGTGATGCAACATTCTTTGAGGATGTGTTCCCTATGAAGACTGGTATACCTCAAGGTATTTCTAATGATGATCATACTCACACATCAAGTTCTATTCCTGATCATGTGGAAAGGATGACAAATGTGGGGGCAGATCCTGACAGTAGTTCTACTCCTGACGAAGTAGATGAACCTAGAAGGAGTAAGCGTGCAAAGGTAGTCAAGGACTTTGGAAGTGATTTTGTCACTTACAATGTCGAGGATGAACCTTTAACTTTCAGACAGGCCATGGATTCTTCGGAGTCAAGGCACTGGAAAGGTGCTGTAAAGAGTGAGATTGACTCTATTGTTTCTAACGGAACATGGGAGTTGGTTGACCTACCTCCTGGGTGTACTACTATAGGATGTAAACGGATATTCAAAAGGAAGATGAATCCTGATGGCTCAATAGATAAGTATAAGGCTAGGTTGGTAGCTAAGGGTTTTAGGCAAAAGGAAGGCATTGATTACTTTGACACATACTCTCCTGTTGCAAGGATGACAACAATCCGAATGCTTATAGCATTGGCTTCTGTACATGGTCTTATCATCCATCAAATGGATGTAAAGACAGCTTTTCTTCATGGTGATCTTGAAGAAGAGATTTATATGGATCAGCCTGAGGGATTTGTTGCATCGGGTAACGAGAGAAAAGTATGTAAGTTAATCAAGTCTATATATGGCTTAAAACAAGCTCCTAGAGACTGGCATAAAAAGTTTGATGATACTGTTTTAGAATCAGAATTTGTAGTTAATGAAAGTGACAAGTGTGTCTACTATATGGTTAAAGGAAATGAATGTATTATCGTGTGCCTATATGTGGATGATATTTTATTGTTTGGAACCAATATTGAGATTATTAACGAGACAAAAAGTTTCTTGAAAAGGCATTTTGAAATGAAGGATATGGGTGAGGGTAGTGTGATTCTTGGGGTCAAGTTGACACAGTCAACTAATGGAATAACATTGTCACAATCTCATTATATAGAGAAATCTATACTTGAGAAGTATGGTTATTCAAATTGTAGAATCGCTAGTACACCATACGATCCTAAAGTTGCCCTAGTCAAGAATAGTTCAGGAATTCCTGTGTCTCAGTTAAGGTATTCTCAGATTATTGGGAGTTTGCAATATCTTGCTAATGTGACTAGACCAGATATTTCTTATTCTGTGTCTAAGTTAGCTAGATATACAAGCTGTCCGAACAAGACTCATTGGGAGGCACTAGATAGAGTTCTTAGATATCTTAAGGGAACGATTTCCCTTGGTTTGCATTATCGAAGATTCCCTGGAGTACTCGAGGGATATAGTGATGCAAGTTGGATAGCTAAGAAATCTGGTACCAATGGAGTGACTGGATATTTGTTTACCCTAGCAGGTGGAGCAATATCCTGGAAGTCTACTAGACAGACTTTGATTACTCGGTCTACTTTTGAGGCTGAGTTGTGTGCACTAGATGCCACGGGGACGGAGGCTGAATGGTTGCATGGACTTATGTCAGTGTTACCTGTAGTAAGCAGACCGCTTCCAGCCATTGCTGTTCATTGTGATAGCCGTACAACTATCGACAAGATCAGTAGTGATAAGTATAATGCTAAAACAAAGAGACACATCCAAGTTAGACTTAAGTCTATAAGGGGTCTTGTGTCTGAAAGGATTATTGCTGTAGAGTTCATTGGAACTCAGGATAATATAGCTGATCCTTTGACTAAAGGACTTGAGCATGCAGTAGTCCTTAAGTCTAGGTTGGGGATGGGACTGATAGCCCATCGTGATTCATCAGCAGCGGGAACCCAATACACCTGAGAGGAGATCCCTTGAAGTGTATTCAATGTGGTAATAACAAGCTGTGAGGGTGAGTTGGTAGTACCTTTACTATATACCTTGATACGCACGTATCTGAGTCTATCCCCTGTAAACCTAAAAGGTACTGTTACTGCCAGTATAGCAAGAGTTATTTAAACTCTGAATGGGGTCAAGTCATTTGACGAGATGATTGCAGTACATCTCTGGAGATGCCCAGCTAAGCGAATGTAATTGTGTGGTCGCAATTAGAGGAAAGGGTTATTCCTTGAAGCATTCGACGAACAAGATCGAGACAGGACCATTAACGTCTCAAAGCCGTAGATCAGCACCATAGCCTTTGATTTGTCGTCGTCTATGGAGTGTGGTTACACCAAACGGATAAAGATTCAAGGTGAAACATTCCATCTAGATCTGGTAGCCATCGAAGTAGAGGACTTAGGAGGGTTCAAACCCGGAAGGGTACCGACTCTGAAAAACAAGTCATGATAAGGACCGATATGTAAGCATTTCTGTATGGATTTGTGGGGGATTGTTAGAAAATGGAAAGTTTGAGGCATATTTTATATATGTTCTTGATGGAATTTCCGGAAACTAACACTTGGAGGTTGTTCCTTGTAATGAGGACTTAAACTTTCATGTTTGGATCTAAGACATTTTCTTAGTGTAATCCATAAATAAATTGAGTTGAAATAGGTTGCTTGAAATGGGTTATGTGGGTTGGTTATATTAAAATAACTTGTATCCCACATAGAAATGGTAATGAGAGGTTGATGGGTTTATATAGAAACATGTGCAAGAGTAGTGTACAACTACTAAGGCATGTGGGTGTGCATGGTGTTAGTATGTGCCTCACGCGCGCCGCCGCCGCCTGCCTCGCCTCGCCCCGCCACGCCACGTCACGACTCGACTCGACTCGGGTCGGGTCGAAGGGCGATTTGGGCGAATGTCTCGGCGTCTCGCGTACGCGAGGCGACCTGGGCGAGGAATTTTATTACCTGTTTATTTAATATTATTTATTGATTTAATTTAACAGTATCAGTATTTATTTATAACATCTAAACGAACTGGGTCAGGATTTATATTAAATCCTAATGGACCAGTTCTTGGATCAAATCCTGATGGCCTGGTCAGTACTTGGAGTTAAATCCTGATGACTACTGATCCTGATGGCCTGTGTCAGTATTTGGATCCTGATGGCAGGTTCAGTCCTGACGAAATCCTGATGGTCGATCAAGTACTGATGCCACTCGTGACGGACATCAAATCCTGATGGCTTTACTTCAGTACTGATGATGATCAAATCCTGATGGACCAGGAAATCCTGACTGAGCTGTAACTGTTATTAAATCCTGATGACAACTGTTATGGTAATTAAATCAGAATATTTAGTATTAAATGTCATATCTTCAGTTACAATATTTTGTCGGTTTTACGTTTTATTTTGTATTTTTATATAGATACAAAATATAACGTTTGATCTTTTACGTCGCCTATTATACGTCGGTTCTATCCAAAGGCGACGTATAAAATACTTATATACGTCGGTTCCGCCTAAAGGCGACGTATATAAGTGTTTTATACGTCGGTTGAGGAAAAGGCGACGTATATAATTCTACTATATACGTCGGTTGAGTAAAAGACGACGTATATAATGACATTATACGTCGGTTGAGAAAAAGGCGACGTATATAATGCTACTATATACGTCGGTTGAGGAAAATGCGACGTATATAATGCTACTATATACGTCGGTTGAGGAAAAGGCGATGTATATAATGCTATTATATACGTCAGTTGAGCAAAAAGACGACGTATATAATGGTACTTTATACGACGGTTTTTTTAATCAACGACGTACAAAAGCTCAAACTTAAAGTAACATAATAATATAAATTTGGACTTGCTCAGTATACTCTCGAAGTCTCATCCTCGACTAAACGAAAGCCCCAATTTAAACCCTAGAGACGAAAGCTCGGTCTCTATCAATTCAATCCCTAGAAACTCTCTCTCAACATCTGTAAGCCATAGGCTAATTGGGTTCGAATTTGTAAGCCCTGCGCTAATTTGGTTCGTGCCCTAAATGGATTAATTTGTAGGATTTATGGATGTTGGTTCTTGAGAACTGGATTTGTATACTCTGCCTTTCAATTACAATTGGCTACTTCACTCTGCTCCAGGTTCGTACTTTAAATTTATGTGAATGTATATGAATATGTATATCTATATATATATTGATTTGTTAAAGCTTGTATATGTGTGTGTGTATATCGATTTGCTTATTGTATATGTGTGTATGTATATTGATTTTGATGCATCTTTATAAAGACCGTTCTCTTAGAATGCTTCTAATGGACACAAGTAAAATTTTAAAAACATAAAATCTGTTGATACCTGATACGATAACTAGTATGTGTGAGTACTTTCGATTGCAAAAATTCTACTATGTTGCTTGCTAACAATGAACAAATCAGTGGATTACTCTAAACTCCTATGAGTTTATGAACATTATTAATGTTTAGTTTTTAGTAATTATAAATTAAATTGTCATGTAGAGGTTATCTTTTTGTTGTAGGTTCTTTATCAATTTCTGGAGTACTGATAAAGTTGTTCAAAGAAATTTGTACTCTTAGCATTTGGTTTGGCTTGTAAACTGCCAGCCATCTATTAAAATGCTTTCTGTAGTAGTTAAAATTTATCAATAGATGATTACTGTTTAAAACCTTTCTGTAGTAGTTAAAATGCTTGAGAGCTTAAAGTAAAATACTTTTCAACAATCAATTATTATGCACATGATATTGCAAATTACATGTACACTTGTGCATCAGCCATTGCAGCTTTATTTAAATATTCCAGATATGTAAAATTTTACAGTTTCAAGCCAAAGTGTTAGTTGAGATATCAGATCATATCTCCTTGCACACTCAATCACTCATAAACATGTACTCTCATGAATTCCATAGTTCTTATGTTATTTGTTAATATCGAAGCCTAGTTTGCAGCATACTTGATCACAACTTTTAGGATGACATTAATTGCATTCTCAGGAACCGTAGTTGATACCAAGATCTGTCATCCAACAGAATTTGACTTTTATCTATGCAGCCATGCTGGTATTCAGGTAAAATATCCCAAGTCTTATATTGGAGATGTAACTAAAGATAAAATGCTCTCCTAAAAAGATTATTTTTTGGTTTCACAAATGTCGAATTAACTGGTTAGATAAATTGTGCAACAAGCTCCTCTGTAATTGGCTTAGTTTATTCTTTGACTTTTTAAATTCTCACATTTTTTTCATGACAGGGTACAAGTCGGCCAGCGCATTACCATGTTCTTTGGGATGAAAACAATTTTACAGCAGATGGAATTCAGTCGTTGACAAACAACCTTTGCTACACATATGCGAGGTGCACACGATCAGTTTCTGTTGGTAAGCCTAAGCTGCTGCTCTTCATTTCTATTAATTGTTCGTCACAGTGTATGCACAATATAATTCTTTGTATAAAGCATACCTCAGACCAGAAACCAACTAGCATATAATTTTGAATTGGAATATGAAATCTTTCAGGAGAATGCTTTGCCTCAAATTGTCAAAGCCTTATTTCCCTGGATTCTCTTAATTCTCACATACTCAAAGTGCTATATTAAGGGCTTAATGAACACAAAAGTCCTATAAAGTAGAAAAATAGACTTTGTGCCACAGGATGAAATGATCAAACTATTTGGTGGCCCAAGTTATGTCATGGAAGTAAGATACAACATTTCAGCACTTTTAAGAAGTGTGTATAGAACCCACTAATCAATAAATTCTTTTTACGCTTTGTGCAGTTCCTCCTGCTTATTACGCGCATTTAGCTGCATTTCGAGCCAGATTCTATTTGGAACCTGAACTCCAGGAGAATGGATGTGGTGTTGGTCAAGGTATGAAGAATACTCGAGGCGTTGGAGAGTCGGGAGTACGTCCATTACCAGCCCTCAAAGAGAACGTGAAAAGAGTAATGTTCTACTGTTAGTATTAGTAATGTGGGAAAGCAGGAAGAGCTTTCTACATGTATATGTTTGCATTAACAGTTTTAGATGGCTGGCAGTTTACAAGCCAAAGCAGGAGCAATAAGATCAGACTGTCAGCACTTACAGTTTGTTATTGTTATCGTTTTCTGCAGGTTATGGTTTCACAGGCCCTGTAAAGCTGATGACTGGATATTGTTTAATGTAGGGAGTAGAAGGCATTTTTATCTTTTCTTCTTTCTGTTCTAGCATCTGATGCTGCTGCTGCATATTACTTAAGATTCACATTTTGAGTATTATGATAAACCAAATGTTTTTGATATGCAGATTGAAAGCCCTACAGCTTATAATGGACGAGGCTTTGTTTCAGGACAAATGTTTGATAGGAAAGGACAGGTTTAGAATCATTAACATCGTTCTTCATTGTCCAATATATATTTTTTTGGTCTCCTTGAGTTATGATTTATAATACAAGTGTTTGTGTGGATTTTGCTGGCTAGCTGATCGCATCAGTAAATCAAGAGGGCGTATTTAGGAAGAAACCAGATCTTCCAAACGTATCAAAGCTGTAATCTATGGACCTGAACTGAGAAGGAAGCACTCAACCTGTTTTCTACTAGTGTATTTCAGATTTGTATAATTAGAATGGTTTGTATTTCAAGTATGTGATAATAATTATTTTAATTTAATTAGTCACTTTGTTGAGAAATTTGGGTTGCAAGTTTTATTATTATTTTTGGTTGTTAATAATAGGAATTTTGATGTATATATAAATATAAACAGGGGAAAAAATGTCATTTTTCAGTAGACATACGTAGGCCTTTTTGGTCTTATACGTCGCCCTTTTTGATCTTATTCGTCGCCTTTTTTTGATATTATACGTCGCCCTTTTTGATTTTATACGTCGCCCTTTTTATGACATTATACATCGCGCTTTTTGATCTTATACGTCGCCCTTTTTATGAAATTATACGTCGTCCTTTTTGGTCTTATACGTCGCCTTTTTAACCGACGTATATGATGCTTTATACGTCGCCTTTTTAACCGACGTAAAAGATGGTGACTTTATACGACGCCCCTGTATACGTCGCCAAAAGGGCGACGTAAAAGACCAAAAAAGGCGACGTAATAGGCCTGTTTTGTACTAGTGATCCCCTGTAAACCTAAAAGGTACTGTTACTGCCAGTATAGCAAGAGTTATTTAAACTCTGAATGGGGTCAAGTCATTTGACGAGATGATCGCAGTACATCTCTGGAGATGCCCAGCTAAGCGAATGTAATTGTGTGGTCGCAATTAGAGGAAAGGGTTATTCCTTGAAGCATTCGACGAACAAGATCGAGACAGGACCATTAACGTCTCAAAGCCGTAGATCAGCACCATAGCCTTTGATTTGTCGTCGTCTATGGAGTGTGGTTACACCAAACGGATAAAGATTCAAGGTGAAACATTCCATCTAGATCTGGTAGCCATCGAAGTAGAGGACTTAGGAGGGTTCAAACCCGGAAGGGTACCGACTCTGAAAAACAAGTCATGATAAGGACCGATATGTAAGCATTTCTGTATGGATTTGTGGGGGATTGTTAGAAAATGGAAAGTTTGAGGCATATTTTATATATGTTCTTGATGGAATTTCCGGAAACTAACACTTGGAGGTTGTTCCTTGTAATGAGGACTTAAACTTTCATGTTTGGATCTAAGACATTTTCTTAGTGTAATCCATAAATAAATTGAGTTGAAATAGGTTGCTTGAAATGGGTTATGTGGGTTGGTTATATTAAAATAACTTGTATCCCACATAGAAATGGTAATGAGAGGTTGATGGGTTTATATAGAAACATGTGCAAGAGTAGTGTACAACTACTAAGGCATGTGGGTGTGCATGGTGTTAGTATGTGCCTCACGCGCGCCGCCGCCGCCTGCCTCGCCTCGCCCCGCCACGCCACGTCACGACTCGACTCGACTCGGGTCGGGTCGAAGGGCGATTTGGGCGAATGTCTCGGCGTCTCGCGTACGCGAGGCGACCTGGGCGAGGAATTTTATTACCTGTTTATTTAATATTATTTATTGATTTAATTTAACAGTATCAGTATTTATTTATAACAGCTAAACGAACTGGGTCAGGATTTATATTAAATCCTGATGGACCAGTTCTTGGATCAAATCCTGATGGCCTGGTCAGTACTTGGAGTTAAATCCTGATGACTACTGATCCTGATGGCCTGTGTCAGTATTTGGATCCTGATGGCAGGTTCAGTCCTGACGAAATCCTGATGGTCGATCAAGTACTGATGCCACTCCTGACGGACATCAAATCCCGATGGCTTTACTTCAGTACTGATGATGATCAAATCCTGACTGAGCTGTAACTGTTATTAAATCCTGATGACAACTGTTATGGTAATTAAATCAGAATATTTAGTATTAAATGTCATATCTTCAGTTACAATATTTTTTCGGTTTTACGTTTTATTTTGTATTTTTATATAGATACAAAATATAACGTTTGACATTGGGACATATACGTAACTCTGAAAACCCTAGCAACGATCATCTTCTCAGTTTTCTCTCAACACATACAGAATACATAGTTCATGGGCGAAGTGAGGTGCTGGTCGCTGTTGATCATTCCGACTACTGTGAGTGGATTGATCTGTGCTGTTTTATCCTGGGAGTGATATTGTTGCAACCCAACACAGCGTAAGTGGGGCAATAATCTCTTCAAGAACAGTCAAGACTTCGCGAAGGCTTGGCGACTCAGCTGTTTTATTTATCTATCAGTATTTGCTAAAGCTCCTGAGAGATAAGTGTTCTTTCTTGTCTTGTTATTTTCAGTCTCTGATTATACTTTTGTTTCGACCTTTGTGTTTGTTTCGTTATTTGGTATTTTTGCCTGTTCTTGTTAATTCGAAATATATATATAACTGCCCTATTGTTGCTGTGTAGTTAGTAATTATACCCAACATCTACTATATACTCAGTTTGGCCTGTTGTACTACTTGTATACAACCTTCCACATACCATGTCCATGAAGGAGCCATACATGTTCATGACACTACTAGTACCCGGGCCAAATGATCCTGTGAGGAATCTTAATGTCTATCTTAGGCCTTTGATTGATGAGCTGTTTAATTTGTGGCAAGTTGGGGTGCAAACATTTGATACTTCTACGAAGACTAATTTCATAATGCATGCAGCTTTGTTATGGACGATCAGTGACTTTCCCGGACTGGGTATGGTCAGTGGGTGGTCAACCCATGGGAAGATGGCTTGTCATGTTTGTATGGGTGATGTCAAAGCTAGGCAACTACCACACAGCAAGAAGTCCAGTTTTTATGGGTTACATAAGGGATTCCTAGACAAACGCCGAAACATTCGACGAAAAGGTCAGACTGTTCGTATCATGATTGCCGGTATCACTTTTCCACCACCTGGGAAACTACACAGCAAAGAAAGGGCAATTGGATTTGGGGATTCACACAACTGGACACATGTCACTAGCTTCTTTGACCTGCCATATTGGGATTCATTGCGTCTGCGTCACTGCATTGATGTCATGCATACGGAAAAAAATGTGTTTGAAAACATTTTTCATACTATTCTCTGTAGTGCCAAAACAAAGGATACCACAAACTCAATAGATGATTTGAAAGCAATGGGTATCAAGCAAGAGCTATGGATGAATGGTAAACACAGGCCTAGAGCTAGATACGAACTCACCCGAGATCAGCTGAAATTGTTATGTAAATGGGTACATCGATTGAAACTCCCAGATGGTTGTTCATCAAACTTGAAGAGATGTTGTAAGATACCTCAACTAAAATTCCAAGGCATGAAGTCCCATGATTGTCACGTATTTATGCAAAAGTTGTTGCCTTCTGCATTTCGTGAACTTCTTTCGGATGATATAAACAAAGTACTTTGTGATCTTTCAAATTTTTTCAAAGACTTGTGCTCAACTACACTACTCGAATCAAATTTGAGGCAAATGGAAAAAAACATAGCTGGGATCATCTGTACTTTGGAGAATAAATTCTTTCCAGCCATGTTTGATCCAATGGAGCATCTTCCCGTTCATTTACCTGAAGAGTGCAGACTCGTTGGCCCTGTCCCAACACGGTGGATGTATAATATTGAAAGGCTACAACGCAAAATGAAACAGAAAGTGGGGAACAAAGCACGAGTTGAAGGTTCCATTGCAGAAAAGTATGTACATGAAGAGTTGACACATTTCTGCTCCATGTACTTCGAGTCTGGAGTTGAGACATCACATAACTTGTTAGGTCGTAATGTGGTGGATGATCACTCACGGGATCCAAATAAACTAGATGCATTCACATATCCAGTAGAGCTTTTGGGAGCATGTACCGGTTACAATTTAGATGAAGATTCCCTAAAGGTCGCAGCTCATTACATTCTCACTAACATACATGAATTGGCACCTTATATCACGTAAGCATTCAAATATTTTCTTTCATTTATAATACATTTAAATATTCAGCACTAACATGGTCACTTTTTCAGTATGTTCGAAGAAGAGGTTCGCAATCATAGTGCACATATATTGAGTGATACTGAGATGGATACAATGTTAAAGGCTCATTTAGCTACATGGTTGCAGAACAAGGTATTTTATTATACACAATAACTTCTATAATTTCTAAATTTGTTCATATACATGTGTTTGACGAAACTATTTCATTTCAGGTACACCATCGTTACAAACGATTTCAATATTTGTTGCAAGGCCCAACTTCCTATGTGTTTTCTTATAAAAGATGCAAAGTCAATGGATACTCATTCAATCTAGGAAGATCAAGCTCTGGGGTACTTGTGAAAGGTAGTTGTTATGGTGATAGTGGAAGCAATTACTATGGGACTTTGCAAGAGATTCTCAAAATAACATACGGTGGCGGAAATCAAGTGATTTTATTTAAATGTCATTGGTATGATCATGTTAGAGGAGTAAAGAAAGACAAGAATGGAGTGCTCCTAATTGATCTTACTTCAAAACTAAAAGGGGATGATGTTTTTATTCTAGCAAGTCAAGCCACTCAAGTGTACTATGCTCCTAGTGTGAAGAACCCCGATAGTAATATTCACACAATCATCACATGTAGGCCTCAATTGTTGAGTGGAAGAACAAAAGATGTTGATGCAGAACCTCTTCAAGAAGAAATCTCAAATACCATTGCATTAGATTTTCCCTCGAGGTCGTTATTCATTGACTTTTCGCAGTACGAAATGGAAGAAGGTCCAGAAGAAGAACAAGTGCAACAAAATGAAGTGGAAACTGAAGAAGATGAAGAAAATGCAAGGGAAAATCAAGAAGAAGAAGAAGAAGAAGAAGAAGAAGACGGTTATGATAGCATTGAAGTGGAAGATGAGTAAAAAATTTAAAGGCTAAGAAATCTTAAAAATGAATAATATGATGTGTTGGTGCAAAAAAGTTGGAATTTAATGTCATTCTAGGCATATTTCTATTTTTATTTGAATTAATAGGATTTTCGGCTCACTAACTCTATTTAAAACTAACTTTTTTCACGATTCAAATTTTTAATTGATTCAAAGGCTAGGGAATCTTGCAAATAAATAATATGATGTATTGGTGCAAAAAAGTTGGAATTTAATGTCATTCTAGGCATATTTCTATTTTTATTTGAATTAATAGGATTTTCGGCTCACTAACTCTATTTAAAACTAACTTTTTTCACGATTCAAATTTTTAATTGATTCAAAGGCTAGGGAATCTTGCAAATAAATAATATGATGTGTTGGTGCAAAAAAGTTGGAATTTAATGTCATTCTAGGCATATTTCTATTTTTATTTGAATTAATAGGATTTTCGGCTCACTAACTCTATTTAAAACTAACTTTTTTCACGATTCAAATTTTTAATTGATTCAAAGGCTAGGGAATCTTGCAAATAAATAATATGATGTGTTGGTGCCAAAAAAGTTGGAATTTAATGTCATTCTAGGCATATTTCTATTTTTATTTGAATTAATACGATTTTCGAGATATTTTTTTCATCATTTATTTGAATTATATGAATCTTATTAATGATTGTTATTTGTAAAGATATTTATTCTGTCATTTATTTGATTTAATTGTAATTTATCTTAATTGTGTAATAGTGTTACTAAAGTTGATGAGAAATTGAAGATAAGAAAGAGGAGGAGAAGAAAAAATAAACTCCAGGCTGCTGTAATTTTTTCTGGGTAACTTACGACGGAGTTTGACTTCCGTCATAATACTGGGTAACTTACGACGGATATTACGACGGATGTTCTTTTATGTTCCGACGGATATTGAATATCGTCGTAATACTGGGTAACTTACGACGGATGTTCTATTCTTTTTCCGTCGTAAGTTTCACTAGGGTTCTTTAGAATTCCTACTTATTCATTCTTAAAAGGTATAGATTGATCACAGACATCATGTTAGATTGTCATCAATGCAATAAAAATATATTATATAGCTAATTAAAAATCTACAACGACATTAACAAGAAATCATTAGCAAACGTCTTCAACCGAAATTCGTTAATATCATATAAATTATTGTACATCGGGTTAAACAAACAAGATCTATTGTGTTTTTATTTTAATTCATATTTTAGTTAATATCAATTAACAAATCATAACAACAATGGTAAGTATTGTATGTTTATATGTATCAATGGGACAGCGAGGACCAAATATCGACATTCGTTACATGTAGTGCTACGTGAATGACAATATCGCCATCGTTGAGATTCTTTTAAGCATATTTGTATTATTATTTTAAGTTACATATTTTAGTTAATATCAATTAACATATCAGAACAACCATGGTAAGTATTGTATGTTTATATGTATCAATGGGACATCAAGGACCAAATATCAAATTTCGTTACATGTAGTGCTACGTGAATGATAATATCGCCATCGTTGAGATTCTTTTAAGCATTAAAGATTTGTGTTATTATTTTAATTTACATATTTTAGTTAATATCAATTAACATATCACAACAACAATTGTAAGTACTGTATGTTTATATGTATCAATGGGACACCGAGGACCAAATATCAAAATTCGTTACATGTGGTGTTACGTGAATGACAATATCGCCATCGTTGAGCTTCTTTTAACCATTCAAGATTTGTGTTATTATTATTTTTTTCTGGGTAACTTACGACGGAGGTTGAATTTCGTCGTAATACGACGGAACTTCTGTCGTAACTTTCGTATTTACGACGCCATATTCCGTCGTAAGTTCGATGGGCCCCTTGCCTTGAACTTGCGACGCATCTGGACTTTGTGACGCAATCTGAACTTTCTACTTGAGCAAAAGCGACGGAACGATTCCGTCGTAATTGGTGGCATTTACGACGGAATTAGTGTAAAAATTTTGTCGTAAATGCCCTGTTTTGTTGTAATGACCATTGACGGTGAGGTAATTATAAGTTTGAATGGTGATAATTGGTCTGGTGTAGAAGAACAATAAATACACCCACAATCTATTTTGGTTTTAAAGTTTAATTTGAAAGTGTATATGTTGATTTTGTGATGCTTTGATGTTCTGACTAAGGGATGTAAATATATTGTGCCCAGGTGACTCTGTGTGAGTTGGATATTTTATATATGAATATTGTATATATAAAGGATATATGTTTTTTTTTCGAGTTTTAACAAGCCGATTTCGAGCCGAACAATTTTGAGTCGAGTCAGAGCTGAGCTCCTTAACGAGCCGAGCTCGAGCTTTTTCGCAAATAACTCGGTTCGTGAATAGCTTAGTTCGTGAACAGCCCTAGGCACCATATGCTTTGGTTGAAAACAATATTTTGACCTTTTTTGGCTAAACTAATACTATGGCCTTTTTTCATTGTCAAGGATCATGATCTAAATTATTTTTATTTTTGCTAAAATAACACTATATCCGGAAAGTACAAATGCAGGGATCATAATTGTACTTTCCCATAGACCCCTCTAGTAATGTGGAACAAGTATAAAAAACACGTGTTAATTAATCAACATTAGAATTATCAGGATGGTAATGAGGTTGGTTTTTAGAATCTTCCGAGAGGATAATATTATGAGGTAGATATTTTTGTGGAAGTAAAAATACAAGAAACTATTATTCTTAATTACACACTTAATTTTTTGAGCTTCATGACTTAGACTAAATAAATACTTGCGATAAACTTTTAAAAATCTGTTCGTACAAAACATTATTAGCATCAATACACTTTTCCGATGAGTCAATATATGTGGCATATGGTTAAAATTAATCAATTTTTCACATATCTCTTAGACTCTTACATCTTGAGACATTAGACAACCACAACCCAGAATTGTCCGGCCCCATCAATACCGAAGGAAAAGAAATCTGCATATTCCCGACTAAAATAAAAGAAGAAGACACTTTAATTTGATTAAACTTCCAACAGATTAATTAACTTCTCAGTGATGGTTTACCGTTAATATTGTATTTCAGCAAATTAGCAAAAGAAATTTATATATTTACTCAATGACGGGACCGATTTTAAGAAAACTTAATCCATGTGCATCGACCAATAGTTCAGCTGATCAAATATGTCCGGAGTTCTTTTCCATGTTTTAAAAAAAATTAATAAGTAAGATGCAAATGGCAAAAAAATGAGCACATTGTAATGATTTTTGGAATCCAATGAAGTTCACTCCTCTTCCAGAAATTGTGTCCCATTGAAGTTCCAAGAGTTGATTTTTTGTTGAATAGAAGGCCAGGGAATCAGGAAAAGATAGAAACAAGACAGCTCTATCTAAGCTTTTAGAATGTAACCAAATCTTAAAGTCGTAACACACTAGAATTTCCTATTTGCCTGTAAGATGCAGCAAATTTTGAACTTGTTTCAAGTCTCTAGCTACCCTATTTATAGAGAAATCCTCCAAACCTTTAATGTAGGCAAGAAAATGTAACTACTGGGCAATACTTTATTCACTACAACAAATCTGACCAATTATGATGGAAAACTTATGATTGAACCGCTGAGCGCCAAACTTATGACGGAATTACAAATCTGTCGTAAATGTGACCATTTACGATGAAAAACTTATGACGAAATTGTTGGGCGCGCCGAACTTATGAAGGAATTACAAATCTGTCGTTAATCTGACCATTTACGACGAAAAATTTACGATGGAATTTTTGGCTGCGCCGAACTTATGACATAATTACAAATGAAAAACATTTATGTCGTAAGTTAATTATTTTATTAAGAAAATTTAGCGCCAAAAAATTGGGGAAAAAAAGTAAATCTGTCCACGATGTCGTTTTTAACTTACGACGAATATTTATTCCATCGTTAGTTAAATATTTTAATATTTTATTCTCATTAAATTTAAGTGAAAAATTAATTAACATTTTTTAAGAAAAACGTTGTCGTTCTTAAGTTACGACGGATATGTATTCCGTCGTAAGTTCAATATTTTAATATAATCTCTTTACAACTAAACGTAATTGAAATAAAAATACTTTTATATCTCGAAAAGACATAGTTTTAAAATAAATATACGACGATTTTTCCGTCATAAAAGAGTTGTTGGGGTTGTAAATTCAAAATTTTCCCAAAAATATTTGGCGGTAAATTAAAAATGTTCCCAGAAAAATAGGCGGAAAATTCAAATTTTTGGAGTCCAATGACTTCTGACGGATTCCGTCGTAAGTTAGCACATGTTTTTTTTGTGTTTCAATTTTTTTAAAAATATTTACCGATTATCTAACTGTATGAATATCAAGATTTATATGTTTGAGTGATATTCCAAAAATATTAGAAAACAACAAATATATTTGTTTCGAGATTATAGTAGTCCACAAGTGATTTGACTATTACTTCTAAGTAGTGTTTAGTCTCGGATTAGTGTTTTGATTTTTTAAAAAAATATTTCCCGAAGATCTAACCATGTGGATATCAAGATTTATATGTTTGAGCGATATTCCAAAAATATTAGAAAACAATTAATTTTATTTGGTTTGAGATGATAATAGTCACTAGTTATTTGACTAGTTCTTCTAATAAGTGTTTAGTCCAATATTTGTATTTTCATTTTTTTTAAATTATTTACTGATGATCGAACCGTATGTATGTCAAGATTAATATAATTGACTGCTATTCCAAAAATATTAAAAAAAAAAATTATTTGTTTCGAGATTATAGTAGTCAACTAGTGATTTGACTATTACTTCTAACTACTGTTTAGTCCCGGATTGGTGTTTTAATTTTTTTTGAAAACGTTTTCAATGATTCAACCATATGGATGTCAAGATCCCCCGGTTTAATTAAAAAATAATATTAAAAAAGGTGGATCCCACTATTTTGTTTTTAATTTTTAACTCTAAACCATAAACCCTAAACCCGAACCCTAAACCCGAATAAATTTTTAATTCATTTATTCAACGATCCAACCGTACGGATGTTAATCGGTAATTATTCTAGTGTTTGAAAAAAAATATCAAAAAATATAAAGGTCCGGTTGTGCCGCATCTTTACAGAAATGTTGGAACAGTACTACTTTCGGGAACGGGACACGTGTCAGATTCACTGAATAATTTTTTTAAATTTATTTTTTGGACGATCCAACCGTACGGATGTTAAATGGTACTCATTCTAGTGTTGGGAAAAAATAATAAAAAAAATAAAAGGCCCGGTTGTGCCGCATCTTTTTAGAAAACGTTAGAAAAGTACTCCTTGGGGGAACGGGACATGTGTCAGATTCACTGAATTATTTTTTTGAATGATTTTTTCGACGATCCAACCGTACGGATGTTTATTGGTACTCATTTTAGTGTTGGGAAAAATAAAAAAAAAAAATTAAAAGGCCCGACTGTGCCGCATCTTTTCAGAAAACGTTGGAACACTACTTTTTTCGGGAATGGGATGCGTGTCAGATTCACTGTTTTTTTAAATTATCAAAAATGATGCATTAACATTCCAATTTTGAAATAATTTTAATGTTATAAATCATTTATAGTATATTAATATTTTTTTAATTTATATTATGTAACTCATTTGTTTGAATTATATTCCAAAAATATTGGAAAAAATAAATGCATTCGGTTTAAAACTATAGCATTCAACTAGTGATTTCACTATCATTTCTAAATAGTGTTTAATCCCAGATTGGTGTTTCAATTTTTTTTTAATTATTTTTTGACAATCCAACCGTATGGATATCAAGATTTATTTATTTGATTTATATTCCAAAAAATTAAAATTAAAAAATTTGAAATACCAATTTAAGATAAAACACTAGTTAAAAGCATTAGTCAAATGACTAATTGACTTTTAAAATCTCAAACTAAGTAAAAGTATTTTTTCTGCAATGTTTGAAATATCATTAAAATATTTAGAATTTGACATTCACACGGTTTGGATCATCAAGAAACATATTTAGAGAAAATCAAAATACCAATCCGGGAGAAACGCTATTAAGAAGTATTAGTCAAATTACTAGTTGACTATTAAAATCTCAAACCAAGTAAATTTATTTTTTTCTGGAGATGTTTGAATTATCACTAAATTATATAGAACTTGACATTCATACGGCTGAATCATCGAAATATATTTTTAAAAAATTGAAATACCAATCAAGGAGAAAGTACCCTAGAAGTTAGTCAAATCATTAGTTTATTGTCAAATTAATCTTAAAGTGAGTAAATTTATTTTTTTTCAAAAATAATTGGAATATTACTAAAATATATAAATCTTGACTGTCATATGATTGGATCAACGAGAAATATCATACTAAATAATTTTCTTTTTTCTCCTAAAATTTTGAAATTTCACTAAAATAAATATATTTTGACATCCATGAGCTTGGATTGTGGTCGTATATTTTTAAAAAAACCAAAACACCACTCAAGAACAAAACAACGTTTAAAAACACCATTCAAATCAATAGTCTGACCATTAAAATCTCAAATCAAAATTAATTAATTTTTTTATTTAATTGTCATATTTAATTATGCAGAAAAATAATACCTTCCCTCTTCAATATTTTTGTCTGCCAATTATCCCGAGTATATTTTTAGCACAAGTTGAATCCCCCGCCTCTAAAACCCACGACGTCGTTGGATGTTAAAACTAAAACGTTTTGACAAGTGATTTTTATAATCTCTTACTTTTCCACTTCAATTCACACAAGTCCCACACTTTAGGGTTCTATTCTTTGCTCCTCCTCCGTCTATGCTATCCCCATCAATTGCTTAGTGTCTCCATAATTGGTATTGCTTTGTTTTATTCCGTAATTGATGTTACTTCTACGGATTGATTCTATGTTGATTTTTTCCACTCCATAATTTGTGTATATCTATAACGATTTGATCTATATGAATATATCTATGTCCATTTATGATTTTTGCTATGTATCAGTTGATCTATTTCTTCCTCTATTTATCAATTTTTAATATGTTTAAAATTTTGCTATGTCTGTGATTCTTTTTTGTTTTCTTTATTTGATTTTGTGCATAAATTCAAAGGTTGATTAGGCTTGATACATTTACTTAGTAATTTAGGCAATGTACCCCTTAGTTGATAATTAATAAGTTCAGTTAATTAATTTGTAATTTGTGTTTAAATAAAATAATTGATTTGTATTTGTAAATTGGTATGAAGGTCGTCATTGAATTCCTTTTTTTTATATTAGACAAAATCTTGAAAAACTGCCTTGTTACTGTAATATCTCGGACATTAGCTTCGATCTTTGGTTAGTCGTACAACACATCTGTTCCATTTAGGTGCGTCACATATGGCTCAACTAACAGTTGTAGTCAGTTTTTAATGAAACAATAACAGTAGGGTAGTGCTCATCCACACTTGGTTCGGTTAATCCCTATAATGTTTTGAAGTGAATTATCTCCTATAATGTCGCCATACTCTGCATTTGTGTGTTGTTTGTAGAACATGATCATTAATTGTGTTTGCCATTTGAAAGCGGTATAAGCCATGAATGCATTATACACAAACATGCAGTAAGTTGCTGATTATGAATAATGAGATGTTTTTTTTTGGGATGTAATATGTTATGCAGTTCTGTTACACTACAAGAAAAACAGCTTCACACAACGGGGATGCCCGTTGTGTAATACCCTGTTTTCCTGTTGTCAATTGAGGCGCTGTCTCTTACGCGTCTCAGACAACGGTGAAAAATCGTTGTGTGACACGATTACAACAACACACACTAGTTACAAAACTGTTGTCTAATAACCAGAAACAACAACACATTTTTTTAGAAAAGTGTTGTAAAAATTCATCTCCAACAAGATGTTCTTATTAAAGTTTTGTTGTTGTTCGCTAAATAGACAATAGTTTTCAACTAAAAAGAACTTGTTTTAAGTTTTTTTGTACAACGATTTTTTTTGGTAAAATGGTTGTTTGGTTTAGATTTCAACAATGGTTTTCTTTTCGGAAATATTGTGTTTGTTCATTCTAGACAACACTTTTTTGTTTAATGTTTGTTGTCTGAGTTCATTGCACTCAACATAATAATATTGTGTTATGTTGCGTTTTATGAAGTTAGACAATGGACATATTGTTTTGTATGTTGTATGAATTTCTTATTCACAACGGTTTGTTCAGGACAACTTGTTGTTTAAATTTGTTTTCAACAATGGTCTTTTTCTACCATTCTTTTGTTCGTTAAGTTGTGACAAAATGGTCTTTAGATTTGTAAAGTGTTGTCTGAATATCTACAGACAAGCAATGCAATTTGATTTTTTTTTCATTTTTGTGTTGTATGAGCTTTATTTTACAATGGTTTGGTTATAAAAGTATTGTATTAGTCAAAACCACATGATACTTTTGTGCAGCCTGTGTATTGTCTTTATGTGTATTAAACAATGGTTTTGTATCACACAAAATAGATCAAGAATATTTGATCAACCATTACAAAACAACTAAACCAAGGAACCATTGCATTACAAGCCATATCCATTACAACCAAAGTTCTAACCAAACCATACCAACACAATCAAAATAATCCATTGATACCAATACATCCAGAAGTCAGGGTAACGATAGGACATTCACAAAAGACTGTTTTCAACGGCAGCAACATATTTTGGGATGAACATATCAACAAAAGATAAACTAATTCACTTAAAGTTATAATATATACACATATGTACGCTAAACTACCATTGGAACTCCCAAACATATGTTCATTTCAAAATACCCATTTATATATAGGACAAAGTTCAACGCGCATGATTCTTCATAAAATGCTTCGCCCATTCAACCATTATCTCATTGAGGTGATTGATGCCATACTCTAAATTGGACCTCCGTTGCCACTGAAAAAAGGGACAATAATAGTACAAATTACATATCTTCATCACAGAACACAGGGACATCAACAATTTATTTCAAATTGCAAATTTTACCTTCACATGAAATTTGAGTTCCTTATCTAGACATATATCTTTCATGTAGCACATCACAAATAAACCACAGTCCTTGCTCCCAGATTGGACAGGAACACCCTGAAGAACATTAAAAAAAATTATATATGTCTACACAACTAACGGAAATCAGAGAAACCGATGAATATACAAAAGATATATTACCGCTAGATTCTCCCACACTATTTTCTTCTTTTCTTCTTTAGCGTCTTCTTGGCACTGTCCTTGTAAAGTTTGATGGCACTACGACAATATAACATAAATCAAACTACTAGACATTTTCCTTAATTGTAAAAGCGATTCATAATTAATCAAAGTTCTGATGAGGTACTCACTTATCAATCACCTCAATCCATTCTTCATTTGCGACTCGATGCTTCAACGGGTCCATGTGGTAAACTACTTGTGAGTCAGGATTCACAGCAATTAGCGCCCAATGGTTCCAAGTAAATTGTGAATACCAACAATGAGAACACTTTATTTTCAACAATTTCATTGAAGATTTTAGTCACAATATACATAACTTGTTAAATTAAAAAGGACCTCCATGGTTTAAATTGCGACAAACACAATTATTAATTTAATTATCATAGAAAATGTTCTCTCAAATAAGTAATAATTTTCTAAATATAATTCCTAAAATTTTACCTCAGTTTTTTATTTAAAAAAATCAACACTTATTTAAAGAGGGATATTAATAACCAGAGCACAAGTCAAAAAACATATATCTTATTAATAGTATAGATGGCGAAAAATGTAAAAACAAGTACTCACACGACATTATAAGGTAGCAGAAAAAATTGTCCCTGCTTAGCATTCTTGAATCTTAAAGATAAGGCAGGCGACCTCTCTCCAGCAGTTCCACAACCGATGGCGCCTATCATCCGAGGATCAACAAATGCTACCATGTCTGTCATCTTGTGCTTTTTCACATATACCTCCAATAAACTAAATGAAAAGTAAACAATCAATGACACAAATATAAACTAAATTTAAAAAAATATTGACAGTCATAGAATAATTTTTAAACTTAGACACTTACTTAATAAACATGCAAATGACGGACCCTGATATTTCACCTCTAGAACATAAAGCATGGACATCCGATAGAAACAGAACCTGCTTTTTGGTTGATCCAAAAGCTTCTTCAGATAGCTCAGAAGTGGTTGTTTGACCATCCTTCAAGGCATCTTTTGCCCAGATCCACAAACGCTTCAAATTCATAGGGTAATCAGCACCCATGTCCAACACAAACTCCGGTTCCTGGACTATATCTGTCACCTTCTTATACTTCTTTGCCACAATTTTCTTGCCTCCCTGAAAAAAGAAAAAAAATAAAAATATAATTCGAAATAAACTAGTAATAAAAGTTTATTTGTTAAGTAAATAAACGTGGAAACTAACCTTCTGAGTTCCTTTTGCTGCAGCAGGGCATGTCTTTACTTCTCGAATGAGGAGTCTTGGCCACTCAATAAACGTACCCACAGCCTCTTCCACAGTTGTGATCTCATCTTGAATGGGGAAAGGAATCTTAGCAGATCCTTTGGTTACACGAGTAATAGAGACTCGTGCATTCTCTTATGAGAGGTGCTTCCCATGAAGAACTTTACACATTGTATCAACAGTTGCATAAGCAACAACATTGGTGGGGGAGTCGATGGCTAATTCCCACTCTGAACACCTAACTGCTAACGGGTCTTCCTTATAAACATTCCCAACAACCAGTTGATCATCCACAACTACAACCTCCGCAGCTTCCACGTTATTCCCCTCAATCTCAACTTTCTCATCAACAACATTTTCTTCTTCCAAAAGATCCAATTGCTTCTTTACACCTGGAATCTCCAGTTCATTCACAATGGCATGTGCACCCTTGGAACAACTTCCTTGCCGTGATCCAACATTTGGACTGTTACCTACAATCTCAAGATTCTTTCCAGTCTCAATTTTCTTTCCAGAAAAAAATGCTTTCATCTTTTCCATCTCTGCAGCCCAAAAATCATCTAGCTCTCGAACAATCCTTTCACTTTCTTCCTTCATAAACCTCTGAATACCATCTTGGATCCTCTCATCAATTGACCTTTTCTTCCGCTTTGGAAGATTAAAGTAAACAGACTGCTTGACATGAGTCCCTTGGCCATGGACTCGTCCTCGATGCTCAGGTTTACCGAGCACCTTTGTGAGGACATCATCAGTGCCATCCTCTGTCAACTCCCCATCACTAACTCTTTTTTTCATATTCACCTGAAAATTAACAAGAAATGGAAATAGGTTAGTAATCCACAAAATAATTCGGAAATATGGAACTTTAATTATAAAAAAAATGAATAACTTACAATTTCTTCAGCAATTTCTTTAACTTTGTCCGACTTATAGTTCCCATCTTTATCCTGCCGCGCACGGAGCCAGGTAGAAGATCGATCTATCTCTATTTCAGGATCATCTTGAGACTGCATGAATAAACACGTTCAAGAAATTAAAATTAAGCAAAAATTATACAGTGTTATAGAAAAATAATAAATGAAAAAAATGATCACTAACCATTTCTTGTTCTAGGTTAGCATAACCCTTCCGAGATATGCAATGAGGGTATTCATTCAGCTCACTTCGCTCTTTCTGCTTTTCGTGGATTACCTTTTTCATATAAAAAACAGTAAAATATTAGCAACAAAGCCCAATGTGCCTTGTAAGAACTTTGTAAATAAACAAAATATAAAAAACTCACACTGAATTCACCAGATAGACGATAATCAACAAACATGTCCCAGTGCGCTTTCTCGATGAAGGAGTAGTCGGCTGGAGGATACTCTAACAACTCACGCTGATCTCTATACGGGAGGATATACTCGGTTGTTAAATGACTTTTAAACTCCCTCCATTTCTGGCAAGCGGATTTCCACACCATTTTTCTTGCTGTTGGCGGTACATCGAATGCCATCTACGTTCATAAGAATTGTTATTTAAGTACTAGTTAGGTTGTACGTAGCACATATGTACTTAAAGCTAGTAGCAATTTATATTACCTGCACACAGTCCCAAATTTTATTTTTCCTTTCTTTCGGAACACGTATCCATGAATCATACCATATTGGGACTTTAGTTCTGGCAAGGAATCCGATATAAGATTGCATTTCAGCGCCAGCGTCACCGTACGGCTCACCTTTTTCATTGAAAGGCACCGAAAGCTTTATGCCCAGGATCTTACGTCGTACAATCCTGTGCATTGTCACAGCTCCGCGTTTTAAGAGCTTTAGTCCCTCTTTCTTGCTGTCAGGCACTTCTTTACTCCCACGTTTCCTTTTCCTAGATATTTTACTTTGTACATTGTCGAAATGGCCTTCTTTTTAACAGACTCAGGGGAGGAATTTGATTTGCAAGGCTGCACTAACTTTTCATTCAACGGGGCTGACCCCACCAACTTGGTCTTTTTTAGTGCCTTTAAAAGGATTGACGCAGTATGACTAGGAGCCGATTTTTTCCTCTTTAAAGGAGCCATGATTAATCTGCACACCAAAAAGTTTAAGAAACTCACAATCATATATTTAAGAAACTCACACAAACATAAATAAAAATGAACTTAAAAAACAAACTCGCAAACTTAAAAAATATAACTTGGAGAACATTATACACCCTAATAAATATAACACACCAATCAGAACTTAAAAAAAAAACCAAATTAAAACACAAACTCGCAAACTTGGAGAAGTACCAACATAAACAAAACACAAACTCACAAACTCATAGATGGGTAAGTGATGACAATAAAAAATTAAATGAAAACTAAATTAAAACAATACAACTATACTTAAATCAAAACACAATGCACAATAATCAAATCAAACTAATTGCATGTAGAAATCAACCATTTCACACAGAAAGAAAAATAATACAGACAGAGATAAATAGAGACATAGAGGGAGGGGGAGAGAGAGGAAGAGAGAGAAAGAGAGAGAAAGGGGGTAAATGGGAGAGAGAGAGATACAAAGAAAGAGGGGGAGAGAGAGAAATGGGGTCAGAGGGAGAGAGAGACATGGAAAGAGGGAGAGGGAGAGAGGGAGGGCGAGAGAGAAAGAAAGTACCGATGAAAGAGAGAGCAGGAGAGCGGGAGAGCGAGATGCTAGGGCTAGAAAATCGCCGTCGCCGAGAGAGAGAGAGCTGAGACTTTGAGGGAGAGAAATGAGATTTACAAGTGGGGAGTCATAAAGCTAAAGAAAAATCAACGGTTAGATCTTCAGCTTTTTTTAATCCAAGGGATGAAAATAATTTAAATAAAAAATGTAGAAAAAGAAAGCTGATTTCAAGTACACTTTCTGTACTCTATGAATCAGATAACAGAATTTCTAAAGAAATTGTTGTCTCATTCATACAACACTTTCCCGGTTTTAAATGTTGTAGTAAAGTCTTTCTTACAGCGATTTGTTCTGTTAGCTGACCGTTGTATAAATCATACAACATATTTTATTTAGAAACTGTTGTAACACCTTCTTTACTACAAGCTATCTTTTTCTAAAAAAATTGTTGTATAAAATGTATATTTTTTTTCGCTACAATCTTGCCTTTATCTTTCAAATTATTTTACTAATTCTCAACATTTCGTATTTTAGTGTATTGAATCGATCATTCGTATTGTGAGGTCAATAATGTCATCTTGATTAACCAACATTTCTGTAACTTAGACAACTTTGATGTTATATCGATCGTTATTATACGATACAATTATCGAAATTATACCGACAAATATAAAAATTTACTAGTGTAAAATATTACAAATATATATGATTCAATGTATGGCTCAAATGGTTGTAACGAGTATTATATCCCAACATATAAGTCTATCATTTACGTGCATGTACGACGTTTATGTCATGCACTTGACTATTATTAGTAATATTTTTTATATACCGATAATTTCAGTGATTCATCTAAGTAAAATTCGAAAGAAGATTAATGATTATAAAGAATTTTATACTTATATGTTTATATTTTATCTTAATATCACTTATATTTCCGAAAAGTACAAAAAAAGAAATTAAACATGAGAAACAAAATACAACGGTTCGTTACAAAACATCGTTGTTGCACAATAAATCAGATAACAGAATTTCTGAAGAAACTGTTGTCTCATTCATACAACACTTTCCCGGTTTTAAATGTTGTAGTAAAGTCTTTCTTACAGCGATTTGTTCTGTTAGCAGACCGTTGTATAAATCATACAACACATTTTATTTAGAAACTGTTGTAACACCTTCTTTACTACAAGCTTTTTTTTCTAAAAAATTGTTGTATAAAATGTATCTTTTTTTTCGCTACAATCTTGCCTTTATCTTTCAAATTATTTTACTAATTCTCATGATACTAAAGCAAAAGTTATAATTAAATTATGATTTAGTGTATAGAATCGATCATTCGTATTGTGAGGTCAATAATGTCATCTTGATTAACCAACATTTCTGTAACTTAGACAACCTTGATGTTATATCGATCGTTATTAAGATACAATTATCGAAATTATACTGACAAATATAAAAATTTACTAGTGTAAAATATTACAAATATATATGATTCAATGTATGGCTCAAATGATTGTAACGAGTATTATATCCCAACATATATGTGTATCATTTACGTGCATGTACGACGTTTATGTCATGCACTTGACTATTATTAGTAATATTTTTTATATACCGATAATTTCAGTGATTCATCTAAGTAAAATTCGAAAGAAGATTAATGATTATAAAGAATTTTATACTTATATGTTTATATTTTATCTTAATATCACTTATATTTCCGAAAAGTACAAAAAAAGAAATTAAACATGAGAAACAAAATACAACGGTTCGTTACAAAACATCGTTGTTGCACAATAAATCAGATAACAGAATTTCTGAAGAAACTGTTGTCTCATTCATACAACACTTTCCCGGTTTTAAATGTTGTAGTAAAGTCTTTCTTACAGCGATTTGTTCTGTTAGCAGACCGTTGTATAAATCATACAACACATTTTATTTAGAAACTGTTGTAACACCTTCTTTACTACAAGCTTTTTTTTCTAAAAAATTGTTGTATAAAATGTATCTTTTTTTCGCTACAATCTTGCCTTTATCTTTCAAATTATTTTACTAATTCTCATGATACTAAAGCAAAAGTTATAATTAAATTATGATTTAGTGTATAGAATCGATCATTCGTATTGTGAGGTCAATAATGTCATCTTGATTAACCAACATTTCTGTAACTTAGACAACCTTGATGTTATATCGATCGTTATTAAGATACAATTATCGAAATTATACTGACAAATATAAAAATTTACTAGTGTAAAATATTACAAATATATATGATTCAATGTATGGCTCAAATGATTGTAACGAGTATTATATCCCAACATATATGTGTATCATTTACGTGCATGTACGACGTTTATGTCATGCACTTGACTATTATTAGTAATATTTTTTATATACCGATAATTTCAGTGATTCATCTAAGTAAAATTCGAAAGAAGATTAATGATTATAAAGAATTTTATACTTATATGTTTATATTTTATCTTAATATCACTTATATTTCCGAAAAGTACAAAAAAAGAAATTAAACATGAGAAACAAAATACAACGGTTCGTTACAAAACATCGTTGTTGCACAATAAATCAGATAACAGAATTTCTGAAGAAACTGTTGTCTCATTCATACAACACTTTCCCGGTTTTAAATGTTGTAGTAAAGTCTTTCTTACAGCGATTTGTTCTGTTAGCAGACCGTTGTATAAATCATACAACACATTTTATTTAGAAACTGTTGTAACACCTTCTTTACTACAAGCTTTTTTTTCTAAAAAATTGTTGTATAAAATGTATCTTTTTTTTCGCTACAATCTTGCATTTATCTTTCAAATTATTTTACTAATTCTCATGACACTAAAGCAAAAGTTATAATTAAATTATGATTTAGTGTATAGAATCGATCATTCGTATTGTGAGGTCAATAATGTCATCTTGATTAACCAACATTTCTGTAACTTAGACAACCTTGATGTTATATCGATCGTTATTAAGATACAATTATCGAAATTATACTGACAAATATAAAAATTTACTAGTGTAAAATATTACAAATATATATGATTCAATGTATGGCTCAAATGATTGTAACGAGTATTATATCCCAACATATATGTGTATCATTTACGTGCATGTACGACGTTTATGTCATGCACTTGACTATTATTAGTAATATTTTTTATATACCGATAATTTCAGTGATTCATCTAAGTAAAATTCGAAAGAAGATTAATGATTATAAAGAATTTTATACTTATATGTTTATATTTTATCTTAATATCACTTATATTTCCGAAAAGTACAAAAAAAGAAATTAAACATGAGAAACAAAATACAACGGTTCGTTACAAAACATCGTTGTTGCACAATAAATCAGATAACAGAATTTCTGAAGAAACTGTTGTCTCATTCATACAACACTTTCCCGGTTTTAAATGTTGTAGTAAAGTCTTTCTTACAGCGATTTGTTCTGTTAGCAGACCGTTGTATAAATCATACAACACATTTTATTTAGAAACTGTTGTAACACCTTCTTTACTACAAGCTTTTTTTTCTAAAAAATTGTTGTATAAAATGTATCTTTTTTTTCGCTACAATCTTGCATTTATCTTTCAAATTATTTTACTAATTCTCATGATACTAAAGCAAAAGTTATAATTAAATTATGATTTAGTGTATAGAATCGATCATTCGTATTGTGAGGTCAGTAATGTCATCTTGCTTAACCAACATTTCTGTAACTTAGACAACCTTGATGTTATATCGATCGTTATTAAGATACAATTATCGAAATTATACTGACAAATATAAAACTTTACTAGTGTAAAATATTACAAATATATATGATTCAATGTATGGCTCAAATGGTTGTAACGAGTATTATATCCCAACATATATGTCTATCATTTACGTGCATGTACGACGTTTATGTCATGCACTTGACTATTATTAGTAATATTTTTTATATACCGATAATTTCAGTGATTCATCTAAGTAAAATTCGAAAGAAGATTAATGATTATAAAGAATTTTATACTTATATGTTTATATTTTATTTTAATATCACTTATATTTCCGAAAAGTACAAAAAAAGAAATTAAACATGAGAAACAAAATACAACGGTTCGTTACAAAACATCGTTGTTGCACAATAAATCAGATAACAGAATTTCTGAAGAAACTGTTGTCTCATTCATACAACACTTTCCCGGTTTTAAATGTTGTAGTAAAGTCTTTCTTACAGTGATTTGTTCTGTTAGCAGACCGTTGTATAAATCATACAACACATTTTATTTAGAAACTGTTGTAACACCTTCTTTACTACAAGCTTTTTTTCTAAAAAATTGTTGTATATAATGTATCTTTTTTTTCGCTACAATCTTGCCTTTATCTTTCAAATTATTTTACTAATTCTCATGATACTAAAGCAAAAGTTATAATTAGATTATGATTTAGTGTATAGAATCGATCATTCGTATTGTGAGGTCAATAATGTCATCTTGATTAACCAACATTTCTATAACTTAGACAACCTTGATGTTATATCGATCGTTATTAAGATACAATTATCGAAATTATACCGACAAATATAAAAATTTACTAGTGTAAAATATTACAAATATATATGATTCAATGTATGGCTCAAATGGTTGTAACGTGTATTATATCCCAACATATATGTCTATCATTTACGTGCATGTACGACCTTTATGTCCTGCACTTGACTATTATTAGTAATATTTTTTATATACCGATAATTTCAGTGATTCATCTAAGTAAAATTCGAAAGAAGATTAATGATTATAAAGAATTTTATACTTATATGTTTATATTTTATCTTAATATCACTTATATTTCCGAAAAGTACAAAAAAAGAAATTAAATATTAGAAACAAAATACAATGGTTCGTTACAAAACATCGTTGTTGCACAATAAATCCGATAACAGAATTTCTGAAGAAACTGTTGTCTCATTCATACAACACTTATTCAGTTTTCAATATTGTAGTAAAGGCTTTCTTACAGCGATTTGTTTTGCTAGAAGACCGTTGTATGAATCATATCTCAAAATTAATGACTATATCTTTGTCGGGACTAAATTATCTCAAAATTTTTTAACTCCCCCTCAGAAGTTTTCATCTCCCCCTCAGAAGTTTTCATCTCGCCCTCAAAAGTTTTCCTCCAAATTTTATCTCCCCCTCAAAATTTTATCTCCCCCTCAGAAGTTTTCATCTCCCCCGAGGGTTTCCAATTTCATCTTCCCCAAATTTCTCCAAATTTCATCTCCCCCAAATTTCTCCAAATTTCATCTCCCCCAAATTTCTTCAAGTTGTAGTGAATTACTCTGAAGTTGTAGTGAATTACTCTCATTTGCAGTGAATTGAAGTGAATTGCTCTAAGTTGCTCTGAATTGCTCCAAAATTAGGTATTTAATTGCTCTAAATTTAGGGTTCACTGAATTGCTCTTAGTTCTTCATTTGTTTGTTTGATTTGCTCTAAATTTAGGTATTTGTTTGTTTGTTCACTGAATTGTTCTTAGTTCTTTAATCAAATACTAATTACTTATAATTACTAACGGTTCTTTAAATCATAGTTGTTTAAATGGCCTCAATTTATAAGTATGAGTTCTTCATTTGTTTGTTTGTTGTCTTATAATTATTAAGACATTTGCTGCCACTGTAAAAGATGGTGTGCTGTTTGAGGAACTATTAAGACATTGTTTTTTTTTTGACATTAAGACATTTGCATTTGCTATAAATTGAAGAGTGTTGCCTTTGTTGGATAGGGATTTCCATTTGCTGTAAAGATGGATAGGGATTGGTTGACAGCTGACAGACGATCAAAACAGTTTCAAAATGGAGTGGATGAACTATTGTTGTTTGCATTTGAGAACGGAATTGATGAAAATAAAATTAGTTTGCCATGTGTGAAATGCGCACATAGTAAATCATGGAAAGCTCGGATAGTGAAAGATCATCTTTTCCTTAATGGTATCGATGAGACCTACAAATGTTGGATTTGGCATGGAGAAAGTGCAGGAGGAAGTCAATCTCCGGAAGAGACGGTAGTTCCCAATCTGTGCATCAAATCCCGATGGAAACAGAGAATGTTGATGGTGATGTTCCGATAGACTCCTCAGATTTATTTAATCATGTTCAATCTGAACATGAACCCTTTTATCCGAGATGTGAACGATTTACAAAGATGAAGGCTTTAGTAAAGTTATACAACATCAAAGCAAAATATCAAATATACGACTGCGGCTTCTCTGAAATTCTACTTTTGGTTGGGTCTATGCTCCCGGAAGGCAACACTTTTCCTTCTTCATTCAGTGAAGCCAAGAAAAGCTTGTGTGTTTTAGGAATGGAGTATGAGAAAATACATATGTGCCCAAATGATTGTCTATTATACCGCGGAGAGAGAGATGAAGATGAGACGAGCTGCCGCATTTGTCAAGCCTCTAGATGGAAATTGAACAAAAAAGGAGATGAACTGGAAGGGGTTCCTGCCAAGGTTCTGTGGTATTTTCCATTAATACCACGTTTAAGGAATTTGTTCAGTTCACCTCAAACAGCCAAGGATTTGACTTGGCATGATTCAGAGAGATTAAAGGATGATAAAATGAGACATCCGGCAGATTCACAAACGTGGAAGGAAGTCAATGCAAAATGGCCAGATTTTTCTTCAGATTCTAGAAACCTTCGGTTAGCTTTATCCTCGGATGGATTTAATCCGTTTCATAGCACAAATATTGATTACTCTTGCTGGCCAGTTTTGATGTCAATCTACAATCTTCCACCTTGGCTTTGTATGAAGAGGAAGTACATTATGCTATGTTTGTTGATATCTGGACCGAAAGAACCCGGCAATGATATTGATGTGTTTCTTCAACCACTTATACAAGATCTACAAAAGTTGTGGAGGGGAACACAAGTTTATGACGCATACCAAAAAGAGTACTTTTCGCTTAGAGGCATTTTGTTGTGGACAATTAGTGACTATCCGGCCTATGGTAACTTATCGGGCAACATTGTCAAAGGATATAACGGATGTCCTATTTGTGTTGATGAAACAAAAGCAACAAGGCTGGTTAATTATCGTAAGTGTGTGGTCATGAGGCATCGGAGGTGGTTGGCCCGTGATCATCCGTATCGCTGGCAGAAGAAAGATTTTGATAACACTGTAGAAAAGGATATTGCTCCAGTTCCATTAACCGGAGAGGTGTTTGAAAGAGTACAACATTTAAAGGGCCATATCTATGGTAAGACACAACGCCAACCTCGCTTCAAGAAAGGTGATCCTCGACCAATTTGGAAGAAATTTTCTATATTCTTTGAACTTCAATATTGGAAGTTTTTGCCCGTTAGGCATGTTCTCGATGTGATGCACATCGAGAAAAATATATGTGAAGCTTTACTTGGTACCTTGCTTAATATACCAAAGAAGACCAACGACAAGGAAACTGTCCGTCTTGACATGGCAGAGATGGGAATAAGAATGGAGCTGAGACCAAAAGTTGCGGGAAAGAAGGAGAAGTTACCGTTAGCGTCTTGGAATTTAAGTCATGCCGAAAAAAAAGTTGTTTGTGTTGGGTTTCGGGGCATCATACGCAGCGAAAACAGTCGTAAAAACAATAAAAATCCGAAACCCTAACCCTAGGATCCGTGTACAAGACATGGCTGATTATGGAGAAACGAAATCATACCTTAATTGAGCTTATAATATTCGGAAAGATGGAGGTCCTTGTTTTAACCACCACGCAGCCCTTGTTCAAGATCTGCGTCGCCAAAGTAGTCCACACGAACGCTCGATCGTCCAACGATCACGGAGTTGGTACTAGCCAAATAAAAACGCCCTCAAAACTTTCTCTCTCTGTTTCTAGCCACTCTAATATGCAGAGCTGCTAGGGTTTTTTGTGAAAACGAATTTCTATCACTTGACCTAAAACAATACATCATAATGTATTTATTGAAAGAGAATTTTGGGCCTATACTTAATCTGATTGGGCTTCCAAAACCCAATCTGATTATTAGTAGTATTATTTATTATATTCGAATTATTATATAATTGATCAAGTCCTACTTAATTAATCCAATAATCCAATAATAATAATAATTTAATTAAATTCGAAATTTAATTAATGCTCCGTTTAAAACGTTCTTTATGTGTAACCCTTTAGGTTATTATTACGTTGGCAATAATTTTAATATCTCATAATAAAATTATAAACAATGAGCGACATCTTGTAATACATCATTGCTACCCAAGTAATAATAATAATTGGTGATCCAATTAAACCTTTCGTGACTAATGTTTCCGTGTAATATAATCCCTTTAACCAAATATTATAGATTAAACTCGAGGCATGTTATTAGTCATCCTCTTCAACGTTTAATCCAGGTTTCCTTGATCAATGAGTAGACTATTAAAACAAATCAATATTTGAGCATGGCCATGCATTTTCATAGTCTCACTCAATCAAGAGGCCAATAATATCTCTCCTAATAATAGGAGGGTTAAATCCTATATCTATCATTCATATTTCTCATACGACTCATAATATACCCAATGTCCACTTTTATCATCACCCGGTCAAAGGTAACTTTTAATGAAATCAAAGTATATTAATCCTCGTATAAAAATATAATGATCTCAAGTCTAAGGATATATCATTACACCATTATCACTCTGAGCTATTCTAATGACTTTATTACACTACAAGAAAAACTGAATCAGACCACTCAACCAGGCCCGTTGTCTATTACCCCTGAAAACCGATGACTATTGAGATGCCGTCAGATGGACCTCAGACAACGCTTAAAAAATGTTGTGCAAAATAACTGAAACGACAGTCAGCGATAACCAAAGTGTTGTATAATAGCCAGAAACAACAACAGTTTATTACTCAGAAATGCGTTGTATAAGGTAATGAACACAACACACGAAGAAATATAAAATGTTGTATAATACCTAGAAACAACAACAGTACTCTAGGGAAAACGTTGTCCGAAAACAATAGTATCAAGAGATTTTTTTTTTGTTTGCGTTGTTGCACTACTTAGAACACAATGGTTTTAAATATAAAAAACCTGTTGTGCTATGTCTAAATAGACAAAACTTATCTTCTCTAAATGTGTGTTGTGTGAAATTATACATAACAACAGTTTAGGTAATAATCAATTTAAATACCGTTCTAGGAAGTAGTTTATACAACAGTTTTCTTTTTTCCGGATTGTTGTCTTTCTTCATTTAGCACAATGGTTTATTTGCCAAGAAAGTATTGGCTATAACCTATTTTTACAAGCTTTTGTTGTTAAAAAATAGTTGTGAGAAAGAAAATATACAATTATGAGAATAAACAATGATTTATTAATCTAATGTATTTTTACATTGCGAATATTTTAGAAACTGTTACTAGTCAAAGAACAACTTGCTGAATCTCATACTCTTCATAATCAGTACTACTTAAAATAAATACTAGGTTACTAATCAACTGCCAACTCTAGATGTAATTACTTGTTTGTGCAAAACAATAGTAACCGTGTCAGTACCTGTATGTCCCTCTGCTAGTTTCTCCAACTTAGCCCCAACCAAGCGCCTCTCATCGACTCCCCCATCTTTAAGTTCATATATCACCTGATAACAATACAAACCAAAATAATTTGAACTACATCCCAGGTATCTAACTATACCATCCCTCTAACTAGAAATAGAAACAAACAAACACCTAATATTGTCACTCATAACAGAAACACCCACCTATCCTATTATCTTACAGCTCTTAATAATCAAAAGCACATAAAAAAGACAATAAATCACCTGATAACATATTAAACTAAAACAATTTCAACCACATCCAAGTTTTTAACTCTTTCATCCCTCTCAGCAGATACGCACGTACAATCCAACTATCTCAGATGATTTATTTGCTGATGTGCCACCAAAGTAAAAGTTTCTAAGTTTCCCATGTATTAGAATCCCATCCCCATTCCCAATAACCGGGCTGGGATCCCGCGATCCAAACAAACTAACTATTTCATCGCTCATACAAAGGCACACACACAAACAACATAA
Source organism: Heracleum sosnowskyi (assembly GCA_030848705.1). Taxonomy (NCBI): domain Eukaryota; kingdom Viridiplantae; phylum Streptophyta; class Magnoliopsida; order Apiales; family Apiaceae; genus Heracleum; species Heracleum sosnowskyi. The sequence continues at coordinate 116,823 of JAUIZM010000046.1, read as the reverse complement.
ACATGTGATACCTATAGAAACCAAAATAATTGCAGCCACATCTAATTATCAGTAATTTCATTCCTCTCGATAGATAAATTGTCACCAACAAATATATCCAAGTCGGTAACTGTTTCATCCCTCTTTAGATTCACGCACACATCCAACTATATCCAACTATAGTACAACCTCTATTAATACATAGCCTCAGGATATAAATTTTTTATTAATCAGTCACCACAGTATAAATTCATCGGAGTGGTAAAACTGATATGTATTACACATGACAAGTGTCTTCAGCATATATATTAAAATTCTATGACATGCCACCAAGATCAATCTCACTACAAAGACCTCAAATTTTACTGTAAGTGTGGAATTACGATCACCATTTGCAATCCCTTAAATCGCATCAGTAAGTACAGAATACTTTATGTAAACCAATTGCAGGTCAGAGTTCTCGAAAGAAAAAACAATTGGCAAGCTATAAAGTTGAAAAGATAGTGAAGGCTGAATGTTACTAACATGGAAGAATTTTTACATGTTAACCTTCACAATCATATATAAACTGACAACCACATAGACACTTATAGTCTCGGGCATAAAGATATATACTCCAAAACAGAAACTTGAACAAGTGACTGCTTATATAAACAAGTGACAGTATACAATGCCAACTGTGATGTACATGGGCACATAACGATAAGACAGAACTCAACACATAGTTATTTTGGTGAAATACGTAACTTACTCATAGTTTTTTAAATACTGTATAAAAATTACCTCCTTTCTGTTTTACTAACTGCAGCAAGTGAGTACTGATCCTCTCAAATTCTTCCTTCGCGGTATTAAAAGCCTCAAAGGCCACAGAAGCCTCCTTCTTCTCTGCATCCAATTTCACGATTCCAACTTCAATATCAGAGTGTGCCTCTTGGAATTGATCCCTTTCTTCTGTCAGAGTCTGAACTCTCTCCTCTTCCTCATACAACTCCTCCGTAAGCAAACACAACGCATCTGTCAGCTCTTCTTTTTTAGATTTGAGAGAATCTTCCTGCAACACCACTCCCACATTCTCCCCTTCATTGTCAAGTGGTATCATCGTCGCCCAAAAATTTCAGCTTAAGTTTAAATCAAATAAGCAGTAGTTTCATAGTATTAGAGTATATAAAATCAAAGAGAGAGAAGCCCAACATAAACTAAAAATGCAAATTACAAATAATATAAAAGCCCTAAATTAAAACAAGCAAATACAAAACAAAAACAATTACCTGTACAAAACCTTAAATCAAAATCAAATCGAAGAGAGAAAGAGTAATACCTAAAAATTGAAACTTCAATTGGAGAATAGGAATTGAATGAAACCCCCAAATTGAAGTTGTAACTCAAATCGAAGACAAACTATAAACTAAAGATAGAATCCAGTCTAAGAGAATAATGTTTGTGGGACAAGAATGGTGTTTGGGTTTTGTTGAGAATGATAAACGATTGTTTGGCAGGGGAAAAGAGAAAAAGGTAATCTACTTGTGAAGGGGGGAAATGAAATATTAGAAAATGGAGGGAAAAAATTGAAATTTTAAGAACGGAAGTAATGAAACCAAGGGAGGGAAATAAAAATAGTGAGTTAACAAATTGAAGATTTTTATTAAATATATTTATATAGTAAATTTAAATTTTTCAACGATCTAATTATACAAATTTTAATATGTACATACTTTAGTGATGTGAATAAACTAAAAAAAAAATCAATAATGATTTTAAAAAAAATTGAAACATATGAAACACTAGTTAGAAATGCTAGTCAAGTCACAATTTGACCATTATAATCTTAAACCAAATACATTTATTTTTCTTCAATTATTTAAATATCATTAAAAATATATATATCTTCACATCAATATAGTTGAATTGTAGGAAAATATATTTTAAAATATTCATACTAATTAAAAGTACTAGTCAAATAACAAGTCAACCATTAAAATCTCAAATCAAATAAATATAGTTTTTTAAAAAACTTTTGCAATATCACAATCCGGAATGAAACACTAGTTAGAAATATCTGAAGTATGATCGTATTCTATCTATCAATGATATTATTATTATCATTATTAACCTTTATTTAAGTGTTTTTATATATTTAACAATTTTTTATACTAAATATCCAAATAAGATATTTATACAATAACATTGTATGAAGTGTGTAACACTTATGTATGTATTAACGGCAACAAATTAAGTTTTTTTTAAAAAAAAATCAACGCTTTTGATATAGACAACGGTTTAGCTAAATAAAACGTTGTAACGTAAATAATCACGCAAAGATTTTATAAAACGAAACCATTGTCTATATCATACAACGGTTTAACAACATAAACAATTGTTACAGAGATTATTCAACAACGAACGGATCAAAACGAAAACCCTTGTGTATATTATACAACGTTTTTTGGACCAAAACCATTGTTACGTCTTACAACTTACAACACTTTGTTAAACAAAAACCATTGTCTTATACTTTTATAAAATCGAATAAACAAAACATACGTGAGTCCCGACTCGTATATATATAATTAATATAAGACAACTTAATGACGACTTTATAATTAAATTATGTCATACTAATATGTAAAATGAGTTATTTGAATATGACAAAATTGTTGTTAATAGTATTGGTATGTCACTTATTCGCTAATAGTATAGTTATTATATAATGTTTGTATAACTTCGGAATTAGTAATGTTATAATTATTAACATTTTCCTAGCTAGATAATATTTCCTTGTAAACAAATATCAAGGATCATAAATCATACAATATATGATGTCCACATTTACAACGTGTATAACAAAATATCTGAAGAATGGTCGTATTCTATCTATCAATGATATTATTATTATCATTAACCTTTATTTAAGTGTTTTTATATATTTAACAATTTTTTATACTAAATATCCAAATAAGAGATTTATACAATAACATTGCATAAAGTATGTAACACTTATGTATGTATTAAGGGCAACAAATAAAGTTTTTTTTTTTTAAATCAACGCTTTTGATATAGACAACGGTTTAGCTAAACAAAACGTTGTAACGTAAATAATCACGGAAGGATTTTATAAAACGAAACCATTGTCTATATCATACAACGGTTTAACAACATAAACAATTGTTACAGAGATTATTCAACAACGAACGGATCAAAACGAAAACCCTTATGTATATTATACAACGTTTTTTGGACCAAAACCATTGTTACGTCTTACAACTTACAACACTTTGTTATACAAAAACCATTGTCTTATACTTTTATAAAATCGAATAAACAAAACATACGTGAGTCCCGACTCGCATATATATAATTAATATAAGACAACTTAATGACGACTTTATAATTAAATTATGTCATACTAATATGTAAAATGAGTTATTTGAATATGACAAAATTGTTGTTAATAGTATTGGTACGTCACTTATTCGCTAATAGTATTGTTATTATATAATGTTCGTATAACTTCGGAATTAGTAATGTTAATTATTAACATTTTCCTAGCTAGATAATATTTCCTCGTAAACAAATATCAAGGATCATAAATCATACAATATATGATGTCCACATCTACAACGTGTATAACAAAATATCTGAAGAATGATCGTATTTTATCTATCAATGATATTATTATTATCATTAACCTTTATTTAAGTGTTTTTATATATTTAACAATTTTTTATACTAAATATCCAAATAAGAGATTTATACAATAACATTGCATGAAGTATGTAACACTTATGTATGTATTAAGGACAACAAATGAAGTATTTTTTTTTAAAAATCAACGCTTTTGATATAGACAACGGTTTAGCTAAACAAAACGTTGTAACGTAAATAATCACGCAAAGATTTTATAAAACGAAACCATTGTCTATATCATACAACGGTTTAACAACATAAACAATTGTTACAGAGATTATTCAACAACGAACGGATCAAAACGAAAACCCTTGTGTATATTATACAACGTTTTTTGGACCAAAACCATTGTTACGTCTTACAACTTACAACACTTTGTTATACAAAAACCACTGTCTTATACTTTCATAAAATCGAATAAACAAAACATACGTGAGTCCCGACTCGCATATATATAATTAATATAAGACAACTTTATAATTAAATTATGTCATACTAATATGTAAATTGAGTTATTTGAATATGACAAAATTGTTGTTAATAGTATTGGTATGTCACTTATTCGCTAATAGTATTGTTATTATATAATGTTCGTATAACTTCGAAATTAGTAATGTTATAATTATTAACATTTTCCTAGCTAGATAATATTTCCTTGTAAACAAATATCAAGGATCATAAATCATATAATATATGATGTCCACATCTACAACGTGTATAACAAAATATCTGAAGAATGATCGTATTTTATCTATCAATGATATTATTATTATCATTAACCTTTATTTAAGTGTTTTTATATATTTAACAATTTTTTATACTAAATATCCAAATAAGAGATTTATACAATAACATTGCATGAAGTATGTAACACTTATGTATGTATTAAGGACAACAAATAAAGTATTTTTTTTTAAAAATCAACGCTTTTGATATAGACAACGGTTTAGCTAAACAAAACGTTGTAACGTAAATAATCACGCAAAGATTTTATAAAACGAAACCATTGTCTATATCATACAACGGTTTAACAACATAAACAATTGTTACAAAGATTATTCAACAACGAACGGATCAAAACGAAAACCCTTGTGTATATTATACAACGTTTTTTTGGACCAAAACCATTGTTACGTCTTACAACTTACAACACTTTGTTAAACAAAAACCACTGTCTTATACTTTTATAAAATCGAATAAACAAAACATACGTGAGTCCCGACTCAAATATATATAATTAATATAAGACAACTTAATGACGACTTTATAATTAAATTATGTCATACTAATATGTAAAATGAGTTATTTGAATATGACAAAATTGTTGTTAATAGTATTGGTATGTCACTTATTCGCTAATAGTATAGTTATTATATAATGTTCGTATAACTTCGAAATTAGTAATGTTATAATTATTAACATTTTCCTAGCTAGATAATATTTCTTTGTAAACAAATATCAAGGATCATAAATCATACAATATATGATGTCCACATCTACAAATTGTATAACAAAATATCTGAAGAATGATCATATTCTATCTATCAATGATATTATTATTATCATTAACCTTTATTTAAGTGTTTTTATATATTTAACAATTTTTTATACTAAATATCCAAATAAGAGATTTATACAATAATATTGCATGAAGTATGTAACACTTATGTATGTATTAAGGGCAACAAATAAAGTATTTTTTTTTAAAATCAACGCTTTTGATATAGACAACGGTTTAGCTAAACAAAACGTTGTAACGTAAATAATCACGCAAGGATTTTATAAAAGGAAACCATTTTCTATATCATACAACGGTTTAACAACATAAACAATTGTTACAAAGATTATTCAACAACGAACGGATCAAAACGAAAACCCTTGTGTATATTATACAAATATACAACGGGTTTTTAGAACAAAACCATTGTTAAGTCTTACAACTTACAACAGTTTTTTAAACAAAAACCATTGTTTTATACTTTTATAAATTGAATAAATAAAACAAAGTTAGTCAACATCCTAACATATAAAAATTATTATGCAATAATTTACTCACAATTTTATAATAAAATTATATCAAATTTACACAACGGTTTTTTTGCAACATTGTCTTACGTTTATTCACACAATACGACTAAAACAACCGTTGTCCCAATCCAACAACGGTTAAATTAAAACATTGTCTTAATATTTTTTAGACAAGAGTTAAAAAAACTGTTGTCTAAACCCATTCATTTGCGTCGTCTATATCCACTATTTTTCACTTTCTCAGACAACGGTTCGTAAACCGTTGTAATGTAGTGGATTAGACAATACTTTTTTGAGCCAAAAAATAACCTGTCATCTGTTAATTTTAGGCAACACTTTTTCGGCCGTCCGTTGTCTGAAAGGTGTCGTCTGATTCAGTTTTTCTTGTAGTTTACCATGTAGAATCTCATTGTGGGTCAATCCGGTGCATGTACTATGTTCTTGACTTTAGTATCACTATACCTATGACCAATGAGATGTGGTCATTTAGTCAACGATCATACTAATTTTTATGCATTATAATTGTCCCAATTCATAATGCTTAATTAGGGATATTTTAGGAATATAAACACTATTCATATAATCTCATTTTTAAGTCACATACTTAAAGATATAGAATACGTGTTCGATATTCCAAGGATATTTATTACTCTAACATTAATATCGCAGTAAATAGAGACATAATAATTGCTGTCGAATAATCAATAGAACATAATCTTTATTAAATAACAAAATAGTGTTTCCCAGAAGTACAATTGTATTGTCTCTAGGGCACTAACACTAACAGTTTGCTCATCGTTTCTCAGAATGAAGTTGCCTGATGGTTTTTGTTCTAACATTAGGAGTCTTGTATCAATGGAAACTCTTCGTCTTACTGGATTGAAATCTCATGACTGTCATATGATTTTGCATCACCTGCTCCCGATTGCAATTCGGTCATCACTGCAAAAATAGGTCAGGAACACTGTTATTCGGTTTTGTCTCTTCTTCAAGGCCATTTACAGTAAAGTTATTGAGGTTGATAAGTTGGAGAAAATGCAATCTCAGTTAGTAGAAACCTTATGCCAACTTGAAAAATACTTCCCCCCTTCCTTGTTTGATTTAATGTTTCATCTCTCTGTCCATCTTGTACGAGAAGTTGAGCTTTGCGGACCAATTTTCCTTAGATGGATGTATCCTTTTGAGAGGTATATGAAGACATTCAAGGGATATATAAGGAATCGGGCTCGTGCAGAAGGTTGCATTGCTGAGGCTTATATTGCGGAAGAGGTAGTTGAGTGTTTGGTGAACCATGAAGAAGCGACTATTGGGGTACCGAAAAATGGTAGGCATACCAAGGATGCCATTTGCAGGCCATTATCTGGTGCAACGATGATAAACCCGAGCATCATGGATTTGCACGTAGCACATTTATGTGTTCTACAAAATACAACTACTATTAGGCCATATTTTTAGTAAGTCATGAAATTATATTCACTTATATAACTGGTTGCATATTTTTATATTATCTACTGTGATTACATGCAGTGAACACATGTCAATTTTGATGAATAACAATCGTGATCATGAAAATGACGAAATGTGGCTGAAAAACAAGCAAAATGAGACATTCCCAAAATGGTTCAAAGATAAGGTATTATGTGCATTTCATAATAGTTTTGTGCATTTTTTTTACAACTACGTAGCTCACATATGTATCATTTTGCAACTTGGCAGATTGCTTCCGATTTGTTTGATGGAAAAGAGGTATCACATGAGATAAGATGGATTGCAGATGGGCCTAACAAGGATGTTCCTGCATTCAGTGGCTACAAAAAAGATGGTGTTACCTATAGTACCAAGGATCGTGATGATACACGTCAAGTTCAATGCAGTGGTGTGTGTGTACAAGCCGATACAATGGTTGTGGATGGTAAGGATCAAAATATTGAGCATATGTCGCATATATTTTACGGAGTCATAATTGATATATGGGAGTTGGACTATAACAACTTTAGGATCCCACTTTTTCGTTGTAAGTGGGTAGATATGAACAAAGGGATTAAGGTCGATGACTTGGGCTATACATTGGTTAATTTGAATAGGTTGGGGTATTTGAATGATCCATTTGTTTTAGCAAAACATGTTAAGCAAGTTTGTTACATCGACGATCCTCTTGATAAATTATGGTCCATTGTGTTGAAATTACCTGATAAAAAGTACTATGAAGACAACGAGGATGAAAGTGAGGGATCCGTGGAAGTGGAACTCGAGAATGATTATTTTCGACCCAATTTGCCGGATGTTGACGAGGAGGACGTGGCTAGTTACATTCGAGATGACATAGATGAACTAATAGAACTTTCATGATGTAATTTAATTTGTGTTCTTTGAATTTGTAACGATGATTCTTGACACTTGGTTGGTTTGTTTCTGTTAAGTTTCTTCATGTTTGGTTTGTTAGCTAATTTGGTCTTGGTTTGTTGGATGCATATGATGCCTCTATTTTGATGGCAGGTTAGCTGAAATTCCATTTATATATTTTGTTAGATATAATTGCTGACGTTTGTTCATCAGTGTTTAAAGTACCAGGTACATATCAGAGTTTATCTAGAAGCCAGTCAGAGTTTGATAAAGTCTGACTGGGTGAAGAGTTCACATTGAAGCCAGTCAGAGTTTGATAAAGTTTGACTGGGTGAAGAGTTCACATTGAAGCCAGTCAGAGTTTGTAAAGTCTGAAGTGGTGATAGTTGACTTAGCTGTCGGTGCAAAGATAAAGATTCTAGAAGCAATATATTCTGAAGATGGAAAGAAGCAGAATATATTGATACAGCTAAGGAAACGGAATAGAAGACTGAAGCAATCCTTAATTGATATGAATTGTATAGCTAATTTATAGGAGTATAAATTAGATAAGGATTGTATGTAGCTGTGTACTATATAAACACAGATAGGTTATCCCTAGAAGGGACGCGAACATTGAATATATTATTCTTGTAATCTAGTAGCTCTTTGTGATTCATTAACATCACTAAGAGAGAAACTGTTAATATAATTACAGTTTGTTGATTTATAAAAAGTGTTCTTGATTGTTATTCTCATATACATACTTGATTATATTGTGTATTCGGCCTAACAATTGGTATCAGAGCCAAGGCTGTTTAATATATACAGTTTTACGATTCAAACACAGTAATAATCATGTCTGAAGAAAATCAAACTGCTCCCAAGGCTGAACAGGTTAAGCCTAATTCTGTGAGTCGATATGAAACAATCAGGGTTCCAATTCTCAGACCAGTAGAGTATCCAATTTGGAAGGTGAACATGACCATGTTTCTGGAGGCTACAGATCCAGAATATCTTGACAGAATTTATGATGGTCCTCATAATCCAACCAAACTAGCCCATGTTGTTGATGGTCAAGAACAAAAGACTGTTCCAAAGGAAAAGAAAGATATGACTCCTGAGGACATCTCATCAATTACAAAAGATGCAAAGGTTAGACATCTTCTCCACAGTGCTTTAGATAATGTTATGTCTAACAGAGTAATTGGCTGCAAAACTGCCAAAGAGATATGGGATGCTTTAGAAGTCAGATGCCAGGGAACAGGTGCTATTAAGAAGAACAGAAAGACAATACTCACACAGGAGTATGAGCACTTTGATTCAAGACCTAATGAAACCTTGACTGAGACTTATGACAGATTTTGCAAACTATTGAATGATCTGTCTCTGGTTGATAAAGAATATGAGCTTGAAGAGTCTAATCTCAAGTTTCTGTTATCTCTACCTGAAAAGTGGGATTTAAAGACAACCACAATAAGAGATAATTATGAGCTTTCTGATACAGATCTTGATGAAATCTATGGGTTGTTAAAAACTCATGAACTGGAGATAGAACAAAGGAATAGAAGATTAAGCAAAAAGACAAAATCTGTTGCTCTCAAAGTTGAGGAGAAGCCCATCAAGAAGGAATCATCAAGGAAGAAAGCCAAGGGAAAGGCTTTAGTCATTAAATCTGAAAGTGAGTCATCAAACTCTGATGATGACTCAAACTCTGATGAAGCTTCTGACTCTGAGGATGATGAAGAACAGATGATGCAAATGGCTGCACTGATGGTGAAGACCTTCAAGAAGATGGGATTCAAGAACTTTAAGAAAGGGAAGAGATTCTCAAGGAAAGATTCAAATTCTGAAAGGAAAGGTTTTAGAAAGTCTGATGGAAGGGAGACCAAGTCTGGCAAGAAGGATAAATCTGAAATCCAGTGCTACAAGTGTAAGGAGATGGGTCACTATGCTCCAGAGTGCAAGAAAGGCAAAACTGAGAAAGCACTCATCTCTAAAGGCAAAGACTGGGCAGATACTTCAGACTCTGATGATGGAGTAAATTATGCTCTCATGGCAACTGTCAGAGATGAGACTGAATCATCTGAAAATAAGGTACCCCTAACTACTTATGCTTATGATACTGATAATATATCTGAGTTAAGAGTATATCTGAAAAGCGTACATGTTAGTTATAGGGATCAGACTTTAGAGAATGAGAGAATTAAATCTGAGAATCTTAGTCTTAAAGAAAGAAATAAGTTTCTTGAAGGAGAACTTGAAAATATGAAGCAGATTCAAAAAGAAAGAGATGATGCTGTTTATGTTGAACAGGAGTTGCTCAAAAGATATAAGCAATTAGAATCTGATCTAGAAAAAGAAAGAAAAATAATCAAGACTTGGACAGACTCTGGAAGAGACACTCATCAAGTGTTTCAGACAGATTCTGTAGGTTTAGGCTATTGTGAAAATGATGAACTTAGGTTTAAAGACAAGGTTAAGGTTAAACCACAACTTAAACCTGTGAAATTTGTTCCAGAAACCAATAAGTTAAAATCTGTTGTAATAAGAGAAGCTGATATGGAATCAGATGAAGCCTGTGAAAGACAGGAAAATATTATAACAGAAAAACTTATGGAAATAGAAGCTGTTAGAAAACCAGTAAAAGTCTGTGAAAAACAGGTTAATGTTGGTTTAATGACAGGAAAACAGTTCAATCATAAGCTGAAAGAGGTAAAATCTGCCATGAAACCAAAAGGGTCCAAGAAGAATAGGAATGGAAAGATAGGCATAAATAATAGAAATAATCACTTGCCTACTACTGGTGCTCCAAGGAAAACATGTTATAATTGTGGTAGTTCTAATCATCTTGTTAATTACTGCACAAAGAATAAAAATATCAATTCTTTATGTTAATCCCAAATGACCTAACAGAATTGTAGAAGGGGGGGTTGAATACAATTCTTGATATTTTCTTAAACTTAAAAACACTTTAAGAAATTAAACTAAACTGAATAAATAAAAACATAAGATATAAATAATTCAGTTGGATTGTTTGATGATCCAACTGAAGTGTTTTTATTGCGGAATTAATCTGTGATACAAATGTACACAGCTGCTCAGTTACAGAGTTGTAGAGAAGAATGCTCTCAAAGATAGCTAATACAAACTATTTGTTTTTCTTCTCTTACTTTTTAAAGTAACTGCTACACTTGGTTATAAATACCCAAGTTTACAATTCTACGTTTGGCTAAACTAAAGAACAATAGTAGTAACCATCAGTAGCTTGCTTTTCATTCCTTTCGTCCAATGGTCCTTGGAGATCCTTGCTTTTGTCTTCATGCTTATAATGATCATTCCCAAGAGCCTTATTGGAAATTGGAATGTTTCCATAATTCCAGTAACCATTTTGATGGCTTCCAATGCAAAGTACACTTCCATATCTCCTTTAGATCTGTTCAGTAAACTGTCACTATCACTTGGTCAACTATTCAAAAAGTAATAGTGTTTCGTTGATGTTGTGGAGATGTGTTTCGTTGATAGCTTTATTCCTTGTTTCGTTGATGAGCTTCCTTGTTTCGTTGATAGAGTAATCTTCATTCCGTTGACATGTCTTCACTTAGGCAAAATTACAAGGCACAATATATTTACAATTATCCAACCTATTTTGCCTATCTAACCATTAGTCAACATGACTTAGAAAACCTATCTAATACTCACAACAAACTGCATGTCAAACTATGAAGTATTGTACAGTGCGATTGCTATGACACTCATTCCGTTGATGAGCTTCATGTCAACGAAACACTGCAAAGCATGCCATTTCGTTGACAGTTACAAAAATGACTTAATACAAAATCTACTAAGTGTTTTTATAATTATCATCAAGAACAACATATTCCTAACAATCTCCCCCAATTTATGACTGATAGAATAACAGCCATAAATCAAGAGCCTTGATGATAAAAAAAACACTCAGTTAAATTACACATGATAAAAGTAGAATTTGCATTTAGCTTCATTAAGTTTTAGACATAAAATAAGACTTACAAGACTAATGCCCAAATGTGCTCCTCTAGACTAAGCAAATGATTCATCTTGGTCTTCTTTGAGGCATAGTCTTCTTCCCTCTCCTAGAGTTGTTTTCCTCAATCTGGACCTGTAGCCTTCTGTAAAAGATCTTCTCTTCTTCATCTTGATCACCAAGCTTGGATTGCATGAACCTTAGAGTATGATTAGATGCCTTATCCAGCTGGTCTTCCATCCTGAAGAACCTTCTGCAGTTGTCCTTGTCCTTAAATTCCATCATCCAGTAAGGTTGAAGATGGATCTTCTTTCCTGTTGAGGGCACTCTTAGCATCCTGGGAAGAGCCTCAGGCTTGTTCCAGCTAGCCTTTATTTGACATATCTTGGAGACCACCTCAGACTTGGCTGTTTTGGTGAAGCCAAAGTCTTTCTTCAAGCATCTAAACACTGTGAGTAGTGTTTGGTAGTCTTCTCCTAAAATTCTGTAGAGAGGCCATGTTTGTTCTCTCCCACCCTTGTATGTGAAAATCAATCTTTCAGGTAACTTTTGAGAAGCTGCAATGCCCCTTACTTCCACCAGGTTGTCTAAATCAAGATGTAAGCTGGATTCTTCCCTGATGTCAGCAATGTACATGCAGTCCTCTGGATTTGTAGGGGGTTTCTGAGATTGTGGCTTCCTCACAAATACTGGCTTTGCCTTGACAGCCCTTTTCTTTGTCTTCATTGGTTGATCCTTTTCAAATAGGAACTTTGGAAAATAGGCTTCATCAAATTCAATAGGCTCCTCCTTTGGCATGATTGGTTGATCATGAAAGTTGACAGGGTGTGCAGGGTCACAGGCCAACTTTCCTCCAATAGGTGGATCAATAGGAATTTGATGTGCACTTGTTGTGGAAGGGGCTTGAGCAGTGTCCAGAGAGTCCTCTTTTTCAAAGTTCAGATTCCTCTTAGCTCTAGCCTTTGGTTGCCTTACACTTTTCCTTGCTGGTTCAGCTTCATTAGCTCCATCCTTGGCTTTTTCTTCCTGAAAGGTTTCTTCATCTTCAAGTGCTTGAGCAACTGCCAATGCTTGCATTGCTGCCCTTTCAGATTCTTCAGCCTTGGCCTTTGCAAAATTTGGGTGACCAACCCAAATGCAGATTTCCTTGCTGTCCCTGTAGATGATGGCCCTTTGTTTCCTTATGCTTGGATGATTGCTTGCCTTGCTCTCAATGATCAGCTTCCCTAGGACTTTGAACTCATCTGGCTTTGGAGCAGGATAAAATATCCTTTCAATGTTCTTGCCTTTGGGTTTGGCAGGTGATATTGGAGACATCCCTCTTGCATCCACATTCGTAAAGCATGAAGATTGACCCTTCTCATTTCTTGAATTTTGAAGGATTCCATGCTGAAGAGGTTCTATAGCATAAGAGCTCTTGAACTGTGGCTCCATTTGTACAATCACCATTGCATTTGTTGATGGCTGATCTGTCTTTGAAGATTCAGTAATGTTCTTGAACCTTGCTTCTATGTTGGACCAGTGATCTTTGATTTGTTCTGCAAGTTTCATCCTCATAGAAGCTTCCTGGATCAAGTCAATACTATCCTTCTTCTTCTTTCCAAACTCCCCCATTGCTAGTGGCTCCTGTGGCAGTGAAATGGCTGGGACCAACACCTTTGTGATTTGAATGTTTAGCTCCTTAGACTTCTCCCCCTTTTTGTTAGCATCAAGAGAGATAACTGGGAGGCCTTGAGCTGCCACTAGCTGAGTGAGTAGCTGAGTTTGCTTCTCCTGTTCCTTCTGCATTTGAGAAAGTGTAGCTTCCACCTTGTCCACTCTTGTAGAGAGAGTTTTCAAGGATGTAGCCACCTCAGGTTCCTTAGAGAAAAACCTGGTCATCTTGGACACAGTGAGAAGAGGGAGCTTTTCATCCAACATCCTGTAGTTAGCATCCCTGAGATTGCTAATGGAGTCCTTGATTTCTGTAGCTTCAATCCTTGTCTGCATCATTTGTAGCCTTTGAATTTCCAGAGAATCCATGATGGCCTTGTAGAATTTCTTGTCCCTTGCATTTGCAGACTCATGAGCTAGATAGGCCTCATTGTACTGCCTTGAGATAGCAGCATCTAGAGTGGCTCTGCCATGTATATCCTGAGAAAGCCAGCTTGGTGTAGGAGGCACCACAGAAGTCCCAGTCTGTGAAGTGGTGGCCACCTGTAGATTATCACCATAGCTGTCCTCATCATCAGAAAACTCAAAGTCTCCACTTGCTGCAGCTCCTGGAGGTAGATTGGTCAAGGCATCCTTTGCTCTTTGCATTGATGCAGTAGTATGAATTAAGTTGAGTGACCTTTCTGCCTCCACATTGCCCTGTTGAGCCATAACTTGATAGGCTGGCACAGGATGAGTAAAGGTCTCAGGATCCAGGGAAATACTATCCAGAGTTTGTTGATAATGCTCTTGGAAAGTAAGTTCCCTTTCTCCCTCACTGACCTCCATTAACTCATTAGCAATGGCTGCTTCCATCCTTATTGCTCCTGTAGTCCCTTCTCTCTCTCCACTCTTTTCTTGCATCATGGGCTCCCCATGGCTCACACCTCTCACACCCTCACCTTCACCTACTAAGGTGGTACTCTCAATCTCTCCTTTTGCCTGGCTGGAAGAAATAGCCAGCCTCTCACTCTCATTCTTTCCTTTTGCCTGGCTGCAAGCCAGCCTCTCAATTTCACTCCCTTTCAAACCTAAAAGTGTCTCAACTACCACCAGGTCATCTACACTAGTTGTGGAAACAACTTGATTTTCAGTAAAAGGTGTAGAATGACCTATCAACGGAATGGTAGTTTGAACTGTCAACGGTATAGGTACCGTTGATGGAGAAACACTTGTCAACGAAAGAGGCTGTTTCGTTGATGAAGTCAATAGAGCATTTTGAGAAAGTGAAATTACAGTAGAATCTGTGGTGATTGATTTTAGATTGGGGTCCACAGATTCTCTTGCAGTTTCAGAAAAACTTGGTTGATGGCCCAACAAATCACTTAATAAGTGATGACCATCAGCTTCAGAGTGGGGCTTCTCCAAGATTAGAGTTGGAGAATCAGGAAAAGATGTATGGATCATGTCCACATCTAAAGATTGAGTTGGTGAATTGGATGGAGATAAATCAAAATTAATGTTTAGAGAGTGGGACTGTAACCCCAGAGTAATGATAGGGGTTACATCAAACTGAATTTGAGAAACTGGAAGTGTTGCTTCCAGTGTGTGTGCACCCTGTGAACCCTTGGTCTTTTGCTTCACTCTCCTTTGGTATTGGGAAAATGTAGACTTTGGGCTTGAAGTGTCCCTTACCCTTTTGGACTGTGCTCTAGGTGAAGAGCTTGTTTCAATAATCACATCCTTTTGGGAGGATGCAATTAGACTTGTGTTTAAATCCATTTTACTCATTGTGCCTTGTTGGGAAGACACAATGGGGCTAGGCTGGGAAACACTTACCTCACCTTCCTTATTCTTGGGGTTTCTTTGATTTTCACCCCTTCCCTCACCTCTTACAACTCCAGACTCACTCCCCTTAGGTTGTGTGGTAGTTTTTACAACAGGTACCTTTTGAGAAGCACCTGAGGTTGGCTTGGAGGATTTCTTTGATTTTGATTTAGTTGCTGGGGCAGGAGCCTGTTGGGACACAGCTACAGACTCCATAGCAACAAGGTTGGAGGAGACAATAGAAGTAACAGCTATACTAACAGGGATAGTAGTAGTTACCTCAATGATTGGCAGATACACCACTGGAACATCACCATTGTAGTTCAGCCTCAGTATGTCTGTCAATACTCTCTTTTCTTGTACAAAGCACTCAAACCTGGCATTAGGGTTAGAGATAACTAATGGTGCTGGACTAACATGATTAGCCAGCATCATCAGAAACCTTGCATAATAGATATTTTTCTTCCTATTTGCCTTATCACCCATCTTAGCACCAATTTCATACATAAGTTGGGTGCTAAAGTTGAAATATCTATCATTTAGAAGCATGGTTAGGAGAATTAACATAGAGTTAGTTAATGCATCAAAATTACTAATCTTTCCAGAAAAGACCTTAATGAATGCATCAGCTAAATAACTGTATTCCCTAACCAAACCTCTCCTAATTATTCTACCCAGATTATCAGTAGGCAAAGAGTAGTTTATAGAATTTAGCATGGTAGTTATTTCAGTGTTAGTAGGCAAAGCATCACAGTTATTATCAGGAATTTGTAAACATGCTTGCAAAACATCAGAATTAACTATGTACTCATTACCTTGGAGAGTGAATTGCAGAGTGCAATTTGTTCCACTATACTCACATGAGGTCCAAATCTCCTCAATTACTTCATTGTAGAGTGGTGTAGAGTGAAACATTGCATAGCTCAACTTGCAATTCTTCATGAAATCCATCATTTTGAAGAAAAGTCTGTTCGGGTTTTCCTTTGCAACAAACAGGATGGAGTTGTTCTTCTCATAGATGAACCCTCCAGCAGACATAAGCTTGACTATGGGTGCCATTGTTGAGTGAGGAAAAGCTTCGAACTGAGTTGCTTGTTAGAGAGAAAAAGAGAGAAAAGCCTTTGGAATTTTTGAGAGCAGGTAAAAAGGAATTAAAGAAAATAGAAATTCTTAAATACTCCCCCAAAAATTCTCAGAAAATGAGTCCAATAATAAAAGTAAATTACTGGATTGGCTTAAAAATATAACAGTTACTCTTAAAGTATTACCATGATTTATACTTACAGGGATGTATGCATAGATCGTGGTAAAAGACGTGTCAGTTTTCAACGGTTCAGATAAAAAGCGCTAAATCAACGAATCAGAATTGGGCGTTTACAGTCCCGTCTGTTTCGTTGATACAGCTGTGTTTCGTTGACATAAAAGAGCTATCAACGAAACACCCAGAAAAATGCTAAGACTGTCAACGAAATGGTTTGTTTCGTTGGCATAGTTATTTTGACTTAGACAAAATTTTACTTTTTCCTGAGAAAATTAAATCACAGAAAATCATAGCAAATTTCTGGCTGCATTATGACTTACAAACATCTCAGAAATAATTAAGAGAAATTTAGCATACCTAGCTCACTTACTAATCTTGAGAATGTTGATTCATCAAGTGGCTTGGTAAAGATGTCTGCAAGTTGCTGTTCACTTGGAACAAAATGTAACTCCACAGTACCATTCATAACATGTTCTCTAATGAAATGGTACTTGATGTCAATGTGCTTGGTTCTTGAATGCTGCACTGGATTCTCAGTAATGGCAATGGCACTAGTGTTGTCACAGAAAATAGGAATTTTCTCAACTCTTAATCCATAATCAAGTAATTGATTTTTCATCCATAAAATCTGTGCACAACAACTTCCAGCTGCAATATACTCAGCCTCAGCTGTGGAGGTGGAAACTGAGTTTTGTTTCTTGCTGAACCATGACACAAGCTTGTTTCCTAAGAATTGACAGGTGCCTGTTGTGCTTTTCCTGTCAATCTTACATCCTGCATAATCTGCATCTGAATAACCAATTAGTTCAAAACCAGATTCTCTAGGATACCAAATGCCAAGGTTTGGTGTTCCCTTGAGATATCTGAAAATTCTTTTAATAGCAACTAAATGGGATTCCCTAGGATCAGCCTGAAATCTAGCACATAGACATGTAGCAAACATAATATCAGGTCTACTAGCTGTTAAATACAAAAGTGAGCCTACCATGCCCCTGTAACTTGAGATGTCCACAGATTTTTCCTTAGTATTCAATTCAAGTTTGGTGGCAGTGGGCATGGGAGTTTTGGCAGGAGAGCATTCCATTAAGTTAAATTTCTTTAATAAATCATGAACATATTTTGTTTGACTAATGAAAATGCCTTCATTAACTTGCTTTACTTGAAGACCAAGAAAGTAAGTTAATTCTCCCATCATGCTCATTTCATATTTACTTTGCATAAGCTTGGCAAACTTTTGACAAAGTTTCACATCTGTAGACCCAAAGATTATGTCATCTACATAAATTTGAACAAGTATAGTAGAGCCATTCACAATCCTGTGAAAAAGAGTTTTATCTACAGTACCTCTAGTGAAGTGATTCTCAAGAAGAAACTGTGAGAGTGTGTCATACCAGGCTCTAGGTGCTTGTTTCAAACCATAGAGTGCTTTGAGGAGGAAGTATACATATTCTGGAAAATCATCATCTTCAAAACCAGGAGGTTGACTCACATAGACCTCCTCTTCCAATTCCCCATTCAGAAAAGCACTTTTCACATCCATTTGATAGACTTTGAAATTGGCATGGGCTGCATAGGCTAGGAAAATCCTTATTGCTTCTAGTCTTGCAACAGGAGCAAATGTTTCATCAAAATCAATTCCTTCTTCCTGTGAGTAGCCTTTTGCAACTAGTCTTGCTTTGTTCCTTGTGACTATGCCATTTTCATCCATCTTGTTTCTGAACACCCATTTTGTGCCTATTACACTCCTGTCCTTAGGCTTGGGCACCAGCTTCCAAACATTGTTCCTTTCAAATTGGTTTAGCTCTTCTTGCATAGCCAAAACCCAATCTGGATCTAGAAGTGCATCCTCAACTTTCTTTGGCTCATCTTGAGACAGAAAGCTGCTATATAGACATTCTTCTTGAGTTGCTCTTCTAGTTTGGACTTTTGAAGAAACATCACCTATAATAAGTTCAAAGGGATGATCTTTAGTCCATTTTCTTGAGGGAGGTAGATTTGCTCTAGACGAGGTAGCTTCATGATCATGATTGCCTTGATTGGATATTTGTCCTTGAGAAACTCCCCCTGAGTTTGTTGTCCCTAAATGATCACTTCTTGAGACATTTCTATGACCTTCAACGGTATGACTGATTTGGCTGTCAACGAAACGCTCATTTTGACTGTCAACGAAACCACCATCTTGACTGTCAACGAAATGACCATTTGGTCTACTAGCAGCTATTCTTTTCAATCTTAATGCAGCAATTTCATCTTCACTGCTGCTCTCATCTGTGCTAGATGCAACAACTTTAGGCTGTTTCTCAGTAGTCTTAACATGATTCATTCGATCTCCTTCCTCATTCTCAAAAGAGAGACTTTCATGGAAACCTTCATCACAGAGACCTTGAATTTTGAGATCATCAAAACAACATGTACAGATTCCATAACAATGTTGGTTCTGAGATTATAGACTCTGTAAGCTTTCCCTGCTGAATATCCTACAAATATTGCTTCATCTGCCTTTGCTTCAAATTTCCCCAAATGCTCAGCTTGATTTCTCAGAACAAAGCACTTGCATCCAAAGACATGAAGAAAATCCAATAGTGGCTTCTTTCTTTTGAGTAGTTGATAAGGGGTCATTCCCTTGGCCTGATTAATCAAAGAAATATTCTGAGTGAAACAAGCTATGTTAACTGCCTCAGCCCAAAAATAAGTTGGTAACTTTGATTCATCTAGCATTCTCCTAGCAGCTTCAATAAGTGTTCTGTTTTTCCTTTCAACTACACCATTTTCCTGTGGTGTCCTTGCTGCTGAAAACTCATGCATAATGCCATTTTCTTCACAGAATATCTTCATGCATGAATTCTTAAATTCTGTCCCATTGTCACTCCTGATCCTTCTTACTTTCAAGTCAGGATGATTGTTTACCATCTTGATGTGATTGATAATGATTTCACTTGCCTCATCTTTAGAATGTAAAAAGAAGGTCCAAGTAAATCTAGAAAAATCATCAACAATCACAAGACAATATTTCTTCTTTGAAATAGACATGACATTTACAGGACCAAACAGATCCATATGAAGTAATTCAAGCTGATGGACAATTGATGACTCTGTCTTGCTTTTGAATGATGCCTTCTTTTGTTCCCCTTTTTGACAGGCATCACACAAACCATCCTTGGTAAACTCCACCTGTGGAATTCCTCTAGCAAGATCCTTCCTTACCAAATCATTCATAACCTTGAAATTCAGATGAGATAATTTCTTGTGCTATAGCCAACTTTCATCCTTGCTTGCTTTGCTGAAAAGACAAGTGATGGTGTCTGGACTTGTGCTACTAAAGTCAGCAATGTACACATTCCCTCTTCTGAATCCAGTCATTACCACATTGTTGTTTCCTCCTCTAGAAACAACACAGGCTTCTTTTGAAAAAGTAACTAAAAACCCTTTGTCACAAAGTTGACTGATACTAAGCAAATTGTGCTTAAGACCATCCACCAATGCAACTTCATCTATGATGACATTCTCTTTTGAAATCAAGCCATATCCCTTAGTGTAGCCTTTGCTGTCATCTCCAAAAGCAATACAAGGGCCAGCTCTTTCCTGAAACTCTGTGAGCAGGGTAGAATCACCAGTCATGTGTCTTGAACAACCACTATCCAAGTACCAAAGATTCCTTTTGTCTCCCTGCACACAATGAAACCAAATCAAGTTGATTTTGGTACCCAAGTTTCCTTGGGTCCTGTTTTGTTAGCCTTTGCTTTTCCTTTTATATCATTTTTCACCTTGGGCTCATTTTGATTTAAATCAGCTTTTACTCTTGGTGTTGATTTCTGATTGTTGCTCACATTTTCATTTACAGCATGCATATTTGAAGGAACACACATATTATTCATATTCCATGGCATTTGTGGCATACTAAACATATTCATGTATGGATTAGGCACAAATGATATGTTAGCATATGGATTCTGAAATTGTGCACATGGAGCAAACATGTTAGGCATAACAGGCATTGTAGGCATAAGATTATTCATTGCAGGCTTGGGAATTTTCATTTTAACAGTCTTCTTAACAGATTTGAAGTTAGTAGATAAATGACTAACACTTCCACAATTGACACATGTCTTTCTAGGAGCATATTTATCAGGTGTGTAATTTTTGTGTTTGTTAATTCCTACTTTGCCATTCCTGTTATTCCTTTTATTTCCCTTAGCCTCAATTTGAACATTCTCTATCTTATCTTTCAATTGCTTGTTGGACAAGTGACCTACATTAGCTCTCTCAACAGGCTTCTCAACTTTCTTTGATTTACTAGACTCTCCTTGAACAAAGTTCTTGGTGACAGGACCATACTTATTATTAAGTCTAGTGAGTTCATCTTTTCTTTTCTCTGTCAACGAAACACCCTGATCGGTTGATGGTTCATGTGTCAACGAAACATCGCATTCCGTTGACATATCAACCTTCAACAAGTGATCATTGTTGTTTGTTGACTCTGTTTCTGAATCTAAGGCTTCACAAACATACCCTAGTTTCTCTTTGTTCTTTTTCCATGATTGTTCACAGAAAGATTCCATACCTTGAACATTAATGATGTTGGTAGCAACATTCCTGGCATCTTTCCATTTAGCAATCACACTCTGTTCTATTTCTAGTTGTGTCTTAAGAATTTCTTCCCTTTGTAACACGTTCTCGAGTTCCTTCTTAGCATCCCTACTAACACATCTCATTTTCTCAAATTCAATGAGCTGTGCTTCTAACATTGCATTCCTATCACTTAAGAGCAAATTAGTCTCTTTAATTCTTGAATTCTCTTTGGTAAGTGATTTAAGAGTAACACGCAAATTATATAATACAGTAGACATTTCATTTACTACACTATCGCATTCCTCTTTAGAAAGCTCAGAAAGATTAGTAATTGTTACCTGGTTGCTTGAGGAGCTTGCTTCCTGCTCATGATTGTTAGCCATAAGAGCCAAGTTGACATATTCAACATCATCATCAGAATCTTCACCATTACCAGCCCAATCATACTCCTGAGACATGAAAGCCTTTTCCTTTTGCTTGAGAAGTTCAAAGTATTTCTTTTTATAATCAACAGGCTCAAATTTCCTGTTGCTCTTCTCAATCTTGGGCTTTCTGCAGTCTCCAGCAAAGTGACCAAGCATTCCACAATTGAAACATTTAGATTTAGACTTTTCAATCCAGTTTGTTTTGCTAGGTTGAAAGTCTCTTCTTGGTGGCCTTGCTTCTGAGTTTCTTTTGAACTTGAACTTAGAGAATTTTCTTGACAGAAAAGCAATGTGTTCATCAATCTCATCTAAGTCATCCAAGTTGGCTGGTTCTGATTCTTCTTCTTCTGTCATCTTGTCTTTACCCTTGCTAACATCACTCCTACAACTAGATCGACTAGTTGTGGCCTTTGCAGTTTCTTTATTATCATCTTCCAGTTGGTTCACAGATGCAATCAATGCAATAGATCCACCCTTCTTCTGTACCTTTTCAATTTCCTCATCTTGCTCCATTTCCAGCTCATAAGTCTTCAATGTTCCATACAGCCTTTCAAGAGTGTAATCTTTGTACTCTTGAGTGTTTCTTAGAGAAACAGTCATAGGCTTCCATTCTTTTGGAAGAGCTCTTAGAAATTTAAGGTTTGAGTCCTTAGTTTGGTAGATTCTCCCATACAACTTTAATCCATTCAGAAGCTTTTGAAACCTACTAAACGTGTCATTTAGGGTTTCACCAGCTTTAAAGTGAAAGTGCTCATATTGTTGTATAAGGAGTTGCATTTTGTTCTCCCTTACTTGCTCAGTTCCTTCACATAGTGTTCTGACAGTGTCCCATACTTCCTTGGAGGTTGTACAGTTTATGACATTGTCAAACATCTCTTGCTCCAAACCATTAAACAGAATGTTCATGGTTCTCTTATCTTTATGGATTTCTGCAAGATCTTCAATAGTCCATTCTGAGACAAGTTTTGGAATTTCTACATCAGGAGCATCATCTGGCACTCCAACTCTAGATGCAAACTTCATGGGAACGTGTGGACCTTTCTCAATGCAGTCTACATATCTCTCATCCATAGACATGAGATGTAAATGCATCTTTACTTTCCAGTGAAAGTAATTGTCCTTATCAAGAACTGGTATCTTCACACCTGCATCCTTCTTCACCATGGTTTCTGTTTTGGTCTTGATCTTTAAACTTCTTGTATGTTAGAAGCTTGCTCTGATACCAATTGTTAATCCCAAATGACCTAACAGAATTGTAGAAGGGGGGGGGGGGTTGAATACAATTCTTGATATTTTCTTAAACTTAAAAACACTTTAAGAAATTAAACTAAACTGAATAAATAAAAACACAAGATATAAATAATTCAGTTGGATTGTTTGATGATCCAACTGAAGTGTTTTTATTGCGGAATTAATCTGTGATACAAATGTACACAGCTGCTCAGTTACAGAGTTGTAGAGAAGAATGCTCTCAAAGATAGCTAATACAAACTATTTGTTTTTCTTCTCTTACTTTTTAAAGTAACTGCTACACTTGGTTATAAATACCCAAGTTTACAATTCTACGTTTGGCTAAACTAAAGAACAATAGTAGTAACCATCAGTAGCTTGCTTTTCATTCCTTTTGTCCAATGGTCCTTGGAGATCCTTGCTTTTGTCTTCATGCTTATAATGATCATTCCCAAGAGCCTTATTGGAAATTGGAATGTTTCCATAATTCCAGTAACCATTTTGATGGCTTCCAATGCAAAGTACACTTCCATATCTCCTTTAGATCTGTTCAGTAAACTGTCACTATCACTTGGTCAACTATTCAAAAAGTAATAGTGTTTCGTTGATGTTGTGGAGATGTGTTTCGTTGATAGCTTTATTCCTTGTTTCGTTGATGAGCTTCCTTGTTTCGTTGATAGAGTAATCTTCATTCCGTTGACATGTCTTCACTTAGGCAAAATTACAAGGCACAATATATTTACAATTATCCAACCTATTTTGCCTATCTAACCATTAGTCAACATGACTTAGAAAACCTATCTAATACTCACAATAAACTGCATGTCAAACTATGAAGTATTGTACAGTGCGATTGCTATGACACTCATTCCGTTGATGAGCTTCCTGTCAACGAAACACTGCAAAGCATGCCATTTCGTTGACAGTTACAAAAATGACTTAATACAAAATCTACTAAGTGTTTTTATAATTATCATCAAGAACAACATATTCCTAACACTTTACCTTCTACATCAGGAGAAAAGAATGATTATGTAAGGGTGAAACCACAGACTTTATGCACACATTGTGGGAGCACTTGGCATTCTATTTATACTTGTAGGAGTTATCATGCTATTTATCACAATTACTATGAGCTAAAACCCAATCTGAAGTGGGTTAGAGCAATCTCTGCAAGTGTAAAGTCTGACAATGTTAGTTTAAACTCTGTTGATAGTAATTCCGCTGCAAAAGCTAACAATGTTAAGAAAGCCAAAGGATCCAAGCAAGTCTGGGTCCTTAAAACTAACACTTAGTGTTTGTTTGTGATTGCAGGGTATAAAAGAGAGCACACTTATCTTGGACAGTGGATGCTCAGGACATATGACTGGAAATAAAGCCCTGCTATCAGACTTTAAGGAAAAGGCTGGCCCAAAGGTTTCCTATGGAGATGGCAACATAGGACACACTCTGGGATATGGCAATATTAATCTTGGAACTGTCATCATCAAAGATGTAGCTCTAGTCTCAGGACTCAAGCATAATCTGTTATCTGTGAGTCAAATCTGTGACAGAGGAAACCATGTAGATTTTCATACTGAATACTGTGAAGTTATCAGTAAATCTACTGGAAAAGTTGTTCTAGTTGGACACAGGCGCAACAACATTTATGAAGCAAGTTTGGTAACAAACTCTGATGGAAAAACAGTGTGTCTAACTGCAAGAATGTCAAATGAAGAGAGTTGGAACTGGCATAAGAAGCTCTCTCATCTCAATTTGAACAACATTAATGAGCTAATAAGAAAGGATCTTGTAAGGGGACTTCCCAAGTCAATACTTAGCTTAGATGGCCTATGTGATTCTTGTCAAAAAGCCAAGCAAAGGAAGTCATCTTTCAAGAGCAAATCTGAATCTTCAGTAGTGGAACCTTATCATCTTCTACATGTTGATCTCTTTGGACCAGTGAATGTGATGTCCATGGGCAGAAAGAAATATGCTCTAGTAATTGTTGATGAATATACTAGATATACATGGGTGTATTTCTTATCAAAGAAGGATGAAACTGCTCAAACTCTGATGGATCATGTAAATCTACTGGACAAAGGATCACAGCACAAAGTCAAAATTATAAGGAGTGATAATGGAACTGAATTCAGAAACTCAATTATGGAAGCTTTCTGCAAAGAAAGAGGAGTGAAACAAGAATTTTCTGCACCTGGAACTCCACAGCAAAATGGTGTAGTTGAAAGAAAGAACAGAACTTTAATTGAAGCAGCCAGAACAATGCTTGATGAAGCAAAGTTGCCAACTTATTTCTGGGTAGAAGCTGTTCAAACTGCTTGTTTTACTCAAAATGCTACACTGATCAACAAGCATGGGAAAACACCATATGAGATGGTGAAAAATAAGAAGCCAAATTTGAAATATTTTCATATATTTGGATGCAAATGCTTTGTGTTGAAGACTCATCCTGAACAGTTGACCAAGTTCGAGTTAAAAGCTGATGAAGGAATCTTTGTTGGTTATCCATTGTCAACAAAAGCATTCAGAGTCTACAATCTGAGAACTAAAGTGATCATGGAATCCATACATGTGTCATTTGATGACAAGAAAATAACTGGACTTGATGACTTAGATGGATATGATCAACTGCGTTTTGAAAATGAAGGTTTATTCTCTGATGATGTAAACTCTGATGAAACAGTACCGACAAACTCTGACGAAGCATACTCTGAACCTCTACTGATAAATACTGGAGAAACTGGAAATTCTCAAATTGAACAAAATAGAGAATCAGTTGAGGGAGAGCGTGAAGAAGCTCAACAAGACACAGCAAATGAGTCAGTTGAGGAAACTGATTCAAACTCTGACAGGTCAAACTCTGAGCCATCCAATTCAGGGGGAGCCTCAGATGCTGCAGAAAGTCAACATATGAATCAGGAGAGCATGGATCAAGGGGGAGGATCCAATAATGATGCAAGAAACCACTTACCAACAGCAAGAAAGTGGACACAGGCACACACACCTGATCTCATAATTGGAGATCCTGATGCTAGTGTGAAAACTAGAAGTGCAACAAATAATGAGTGTCTGTATCATGCTTTCTTGTCTCAAACAGAACCAAAGAAGGTGGAGGAAGCTCTTCAAGATGCTAATTGGATTACAGCAATGCAAGAAGAGTTAAATGAATTTGAAAGAAATGAAGTCTGGACACTTGTACCTAGACCAAAGAATAGATCAATAGTAGGTACAAAGTGGGTTTTCAGAAACAAGACTGACAGTGAAGGTGTGATTACAAGAAACAAGGCTAGACTTGTGGCTAAAGGTTATTCACAACAAGAAGGAATTGACTATGATGAAACCTTTGCTCCAGTTGCAAGATTGGAGGCCATAAGAATTTTTCTGGCCTATGCTGCACACAAGAAGTTTAAAGTCTTTCAGATGGATGTGAAAAGTGCTTTTCTCAATGGGAAGCTTGAAGAAGAAGTGTTTGTTGAACAACCACCAGGATTTGTAGATCCTAAACATCCAGATTATGTCTACAGGCTTGACAAGGCATTATATGGACTAAAGCAAGCACCAAGAGCATGGTATGAAACTCTTGCTCAATTTCTTTTAGAAAGTGGGTTCACAAGAGGTACAATTGATAAAACCTTGTTTTATTTCAATTCTGGTGATGATTTGCTTTTAGTTCAAATTTATGTAGATGATATTATCTTTGGATCTACTAATGATAAACTTTGTAAGAAGTTTGCAAAGCTTATGCAATCCAGGTATCAAATGAGCATGATGGGAGAGCTTAGTTACTTTCTAGGCTTACAGGTCAAGCAAACAGATGATGGTATTTTTATCAATCAAGCAAAATATACCAGAAATCTTCTCAAGAAATTTGGTATGCTTGATAGTTCATCTGCTACAACTCCCATGGCTACTGCAACAAAGCTAGACAAAGACACAGGAGCCTCAGTAGATATGACAAACTACAGAGGAATGATAGGGTCTTTACTGTATCTTACTGCAAGTAGACCTGATATCATGTATGCAACATGTCTTTGTGCAAGATTTCAAGCAGATCCCAGAGAGCCTCATCTAACAGCTGTAAAAAGGATTTTCAAATATCTCAAAGGAACCATAACCTTGGGTTTGTGGTATCCTAGAGAATCAGAGTTTAAGCTAATTGGTTACTCTGATGCAGATTTTGCAGGCTGTAAGATAGACAGAAAAAGTACAAGTGGAAGCTGTCAATTTTTAGGTGACAGATTGGTTTCTTGGTATAGCAAGAAACAAAAGTCAATTTCCACATCCACTGCAGAAGCAGAGTATATAGCTGGTGGTAGCTGTTGTGCACAGATTCTGTGGATGAAGAATCAGTTGCTGGATTATGGTTTGAGGTACTCTAAAATACCTATTTTCTGTGATAACCAAAGTGCTATTGCAATGACAGGAAATCCAGTACAGCACTCCATGACCAAGCACATCAGCATAAGGTATCATTTTATCAGAGAACATGTGGAAGAAGGAAACATTGAGCTTCATTTTGTGTCTACAGACCAACAACTTGCAGATATCTTCACCAAACCTTTGAGTGAAGCTACTTTTACAAGATTGGTAAATGAACTTGGAATGATCTCTGGTTCTGACTAGAGATACGGGTTAGACTCAAAAACTATACATGTTTGATTTTTATGCTCATGATTCCTTGCATGTATTCACTGTTATGAGTACCAGTGTCATAAACTCTGAAAGTAAACTCTGATGCTAAACTCTGTTAGTCATACTCTGTCGGTTAAAGTCTGATGTTAAACTCTGATTATGATTTTTGTCTGAAACACAAGGACCAATGAAGAAATTTGTATGGAACATAATTCTCAGTAAGTAATTGTGAATCCTTAAGAGTTGTTTAGATTCTGATCTCAAATATGTGCAGTAAGTTAACACAGCATGATACTGTCTCTGTATTTATAGCATCTCTTAGTTTATTGATCCTATACACTGAGTCTGTATTAGTTGTTTGCATTTTCTCTCATAAATTAATTGTATTAACTGATGGAAAGTCTAAACTTTGATTATTAATTGCAAATAATTCACCCTCAAATCAAAAGATGCCAAACAGAGCACAAATTCCTTTGAGATCATGTTGTGCCTAGGAAGATCCAGGAACTTATTGTATGAAATAAGGGCTAAAATCTTTGATTTTTGGTGACTAGTGCCAACCACTGATTAATGGAAAAATAATAAATAAATAAATATATATATATATATATATATATATATATATATATATAAATAAAGGGGGTGAAAAATAAAAGATATATCCAAATGAAAGGATATCAGTATACAGAGTTTAGATATAACATCAGATTTTATATTATACATGAGAGTTTAGGCAACCAGTTTTTACTACTCTAGGTTGTGGATTTTATGCACTTTGAGATGATTTAAATATTGATTTCGGTAAACTCTGCTATTGCACACACAATTATGCACACCTGTACAGTTTGCGAAAAGAGTTTATTAACAAAGAAGGACAAATGATAAACACTGATGTATTGTGTGAAATATGCCGAGGTAACTTTGTTTTAATCTCTGATGGTTAAAATAATTTCTTTGTTTCAGACATTTTATAATTTTGAGGAAAAACATTTGTTTTGGTATTTCAAAAGAGTATGTTTGGGCATTGGTTTAGAAAAATGTTAAAGCGAGGAGAGAGATTGCATACATAGGAAAGTGTAATCGGCTGTAATTATTGCTGTTTTTACTGCGCATGCGCATGGAAACTGCCAATTACTGCTGTCAGTCATTGCATGTGTGACACGTGTCTCATTTACACAGTATACGGGGTAAGACAGTTGTGTTTTAATGATTAAAAACTGTTCAGTTTTTAATTTTAAATTTTATATTTATACATTATACACACAACCGTTACAGTTTTTCACGACTTACTCCAATTGTATTCTAGTTTCATTCACACATATTCACAAACACTTTCTTTCTTAAACTCTCTCGTGTTTTTGAAGCTATTTTCTGTTTATTTCTTGATATTACTAATGGCTTCAACTGCTTTCACTGCTTCTGGACTAGAGTTTGTCCCTAATAACTATTCAGCCCCATTAAACACTGTCAATGCACCAGCGGCGTTTCATATCATACAAGACTTTCTTGCTCAGTCAGCAATTGGGCGTGCTTTGGTGGAGCCTGCAAAACTTTCTGGTTCACAGATAAAGGCGTTCTGGGAAACAGGATTGTATGATGATGGTGGTGAGACAGGCAACCCTTCGATTATTTTTGAATATGAAGATGCAGAGTATGTCATAACTGCTGGAACCATTTGCGCTACAATGGGGTTTCCTGAATTTTCTTCGTATACAATTGGAATGGGTGATGAGGATTTGCTAAGAATGATGCGAGAGATTGGGTATTATGGACCCTTGTCGAAGATTGGACAGCTCAAACGACCATTCTTAAGGAAGGAGTGGAGTTTTTTCTTTGATTGCATCACGAGGACATTCAGCAAGAAATGCACAAACTGGGATGCTATTCCCACAGACAGTCTGCAAATCGGTTTTTAAATGCTCAAGTCAATCCACCAACACAAGCTTCTTCTCAACCTGAGCCTCTACAACAAGAACTGCCTCCGTCAACTTCTGTTAAACCTGCAAGGGGTGGTCGGACTAAGCATGTTGGTACTAAACCTCCAAGGATTGCTAAGCCACTTACTGAAGCTGGGGCATCAAATACTGATGATATGCCTCAGAAGAAACGATTAAAGAAAAGAAGGGCCAATCGGGCAAAGTCTGTTAATGCTGATGAGGACAGTGAAACTGATGAAGAAACTCTTCATCAGAGAAAACGAAGATTGGTGGCTGCACATCTCTTTGGTGCATCAAATGTAAATGCTGAAGCTGTCAATTTGGACAGAGTAATTGAGGAAAATGTTATGCCTGACATGGTACATGCTGATAATGAAGCTCCTACATCAAACGCTGATGATGTAGTTGAGGAAGCTGCAAATGAAGCTGCAGATGAAGCTCCTACATCAAACGCTGATGATGTAGTTGAGGAAGCTGCAAATGAAGCTGCAGATGAAGCTCCTACATCAAACGCTGATGATGTAGTTGAGGAAGCTGCAAATGAAGCTGCAGATGAAGCTCCTGAAATTCTTGTTCAGGAGGCTACAATTTTTGAGCCACAGGGATTTGATATGAATGTTGAAGCACACAACTCTGTAAACTCTGACCATCTTGAAGCTTTTGATGAGACAGAGGGTGTGGAAGCTGATCATGCCACGATTGTTCTTGAAGAATCTATGGCTACTCACACAGAGATTTTCTCTGTTACTCACCAGGTAATTGAAAAGGGTGAGGAAGTTGATCAGACCTTAAATACTGATGCTACTGAGAATGTGGCTAATACTACAGAAACTGTTGCTGCAAATCCTGATGTTGCTGACAAGGATGCAACAGAGAATGTTCACATAGAAGCAGAGTTTGTTATAAACTCTGAGATTCCAGAACCTGATGCTGAGAATATTACTGCAGAGAATACAGCAGAGAATGCTAATGATCATGATAGTTCTGATCATTCCCAAGAGGAGTTATTTGAGAGTCAAGCAAACTCTGATGAGTTAAGAGAGGTCAATCGAGCTACGGCTGAGCATTTTCAAGAGATGTATTTTTCCAATTGGTCGAACAAGGATACTATCTTTTCTGATGAGAGAGCTGCAGACTTTGTCACAAAGTCATCTAAAGAGATTACAAATCCAGAGCTTCTCACTCATCTCAAAGCCACAATAATCCAAGTCAAATCATTAAACAATCGTTTTGATGCTTCTGACAAGGTTATTGAAGGTCTAAGGAATGATATAGCTGCAAGGGAACTTACACAACAGAAGGATAAATCATTGTATATTTCCTTGTGTAAAGATCAGAAAGTTTTTGATTCCAGGTTGTCCAAGGTTGAAGAAAATCAAGTCAAAATGTCAACTAAGTTGGATGAAATTGCAAATTCCATTGAATTGCTCACATCAGTTTTGCTGTCTGATGATGTCAAAAAGGGGGAGAGAGTGCCTCAAGACAAATGCAAGAGCTCTCAAACTCTGACTCGGAAAGATGACACTACTGATGGTGGTGCAAAAGGTAAAAATCCAAGGACAAGGAATGTTCAAAGGCAAGGGAGGAGATCAAACTCTGATGGAAAAAGATTATACACTGAAGGGCAGTCTTCTTCAAGGGTTAGAAGTTTACTTCTTTCCTCTAAATCTCCAGTTACTGATGAAGAAGTTGCTACACAGTTATTCTTGGCAGAACATGGTAAAGATGTTACTATTGAAGATATCCAGGCAGAAGAGAAATTGCTTGCTGAAGAACACAGGAAAGATGTTGAAGCTGGAATCTATAAACAGAAGGTTATCAAGGCTCCGAGGAGAAAAGAAAAAGGAATTGTTATCAAAGAGAATGTAAACTCTGATCAGAGTTTACAGTACTCAAGGAGGCCTGTGATTAAAAATGCTGACAAAGGAAAAGGTAAACTGGTAGAAGAAGAACAGTTACCTAAGAAGATTTATTCAACCTCTGACATTGCTCAAGTTGAAACAAGATTAGCTAAATCAACCTCTGACGCTGCTCAAGTTGATGTTTCTACTAAAGTTATGACAACCTCTGACGTTGCTCAAGTTGTACAGAAATCTACACAACTTCCAGGATTCAGCAAACCTAAATTTCTTGAAGAATTAAAGCTTGAAGCTGTGAATTTCTCAGAAACCAGAACTGTATTGGGAAAAGAAGCTTTTGATAAATCTGGACTGGGATCACACACAGAGAGAAGAACAAATAACAGATCTCAAGATAACATTTCACTGGCAGAACCTGGTATTGGGGTTACACAAGAAAACCTTGATAAGTTAGAATCTGTTCAGTTGATTTTTCACAAAGTATTGAAGAAGCAGTTTTTGTTATACTTCATGAGTGATGGAAGAGTTTATAAAGTTGGAGAATCTGATGTTAATCTCAAATCATGGGAAGAACTGGAATATGTACTTTATCTTCTAAAAGTCAAAAACAGACATACTCATGATGTTGCTCAAGTTTTGAGAGAAAAGATGCTGAGATCTAAAGCTATGCTTGGAGGAGGAGTATCAAGTGTTTATATTCTAAAGTATAGGGATCATACTGGAAAGTTAGTGGAGATGAAGAGAAACAGTGCTAGATTTAGAACTGTACTTGGAATAAAGGCTTTGGAATTTAACTTGGAGTCAGACAAGTCTTATTTTATTCGGCTAGGAAATGATATGAGAAGAAATAGTATATATTCTCTAAGAGCTGCTATCTACCAAACGGGGGAGAGTGATTCAGAACTTAAAGAGCTAAAAGAGATTATGATGGATGAGCTAGAGAAGGCTGAAAGAAGACTGCTGATTGATTATCTTAGAACAGTACCTGATATTGAAGAAGTCAAGTAAAGTCTGACTGTAAGTTTTTATGTTTTCTGTTCTAAGTTAAATTTAAACTCTGTTTTAAAATTAAACTCTGACATATTTTAAACACTGCATTTGTTATATGTTTTGACATCATCAATTATTTGTTTAACTTGTACATTTTTATTATGCACAAGTTGGGGGTGATTGTTAGATATAATTGCTGACGTTTGTTCATCAGTGTTTAAAGTACCAGGTACATATCAGAGTTTATCTAGAAGCCAGTCAGAGTTTGATAAAGTCTGACTGGGTGAAGAGTTCACATTGAAGCCAGTCAGAGTTTGATAAAGTCTGACTGGGTGAAGAGTTCACATTGAAGCCAGTCAGAGTTTGATAAAGTCTGAAGTGGTGATAGTTGACTTAGCTGTCGGTGCAAAGATAAAGATTCTAGAAGCAATATATTCTGAAGATGGAAAGAAGCAGAATATATTGATACAGGAAACGGAATAGAAGACTGAAGCAATCCTTAATTGATATGAATTGTATAGCTAATTTATAGGAGTATAAATTAGATAAGGATTGTATGTAGCTGTGTACTATATAAACACAGATAGGTTATCCCTAGAAGGGACGCGAACATTGAATATATTATTCTTGTAACCTAGTAGCTCTTTGTGATTCATTAACATCACTAAGAGAGAAACTGTTAATATAATTACAGTTTGTTGATTTATAAAAAGTGTTCTTGATTGTTATTCTCATATACATACTTGATTATATTGTGTATTCGGCCTAACATATTTTTTCTGTACTGAAAATTAGACAACGGTTTTAACAATAAAAGTCTTGTTTGGAAAACAAACATACAATATATAAACAGTTGTATTTTGGTTCCGGGTCAGACAACGGTAATATAAATAGTTGTTTGAAACCATATTAAACAACACAACTTAGAAAACTCTTGTCTCGTTACAACAACGGTTTATTGCACCATTGTACCAGGATTCTTCACACAATACGTTAATGAAAACTGTTGTATTATTACAACAACGGTTTATGAGACATTGTCTTAGATTATTTCACACAATATCTCGAAAAACTGTTGTCTATTTGTCACGTTTAGGCAACAGCACTTCCAAAATACCCTTGTCTGATTCAGTTTTGTAGACGACGGTTTTTAAACCGTTGTAAGGACTCTGGGTAAGACAATGCTTTTTCGAGGATGAAAAATAACCGTTGTGTGTTAATTCTGGGCAACACTTTTTCGACCGAGCGTTGTGTGATCAGTGTTGTATGATTGCTTTTTTCTTGTAGTGTTATATCTGCAACTCTGCAGGTAAAATTATAAACAGAGCTGTCTAGGTAATTACCGGTTGATAATTGACCAAAATGAATTAAGAGTCTTGCCTTTTTTTTCATCCATAAAGTTGTAATCTTGTCTTCTGCAAGTGCAATATACACAACCACTTCTGATTTGCAGCTTTAAACGCCTTCTATATTACCTTCTCAGCAATCACCTAACTTAATCATGATTTTCTTGACAAGGTCCTTTGCAAGGGATAAACGAAGGAATAATGTAACTGTTGATGATCTTGTTCATGAGATTACCCTAAAAGGCCGAGGTGAGTTTAATTTTATTATATTATTTATGAACTCATTATTTTGTGTTGTTATTCCGAAGTCCTCAACTTTTATACTTTCACCTCATTGACTACGTTTAAGGTCTGCATATTGACTTTGATTTCAGGGCCTCTGGTAAACTAAATTAAATCAGAAAATTCTAGTTTAAAAAACCGAAGTCCTATAGTAATAATATGGTGGCCCTTTTAAACCTATTCCTCCTTTGTCTAACAGCTTGGTGATCGTGCTCTTGTTTGTATAGCCGTTTTGGCAGCCTTGATGAATATTTTTCTCCCTTCTATTCAAATTAATTTATTTTTCTGTGCTTGATAAGAAAATCTTCTGAATTGTTCTTTCTTGTTATATAATAGGAGTTAGATTGAGTGGAATGATCTACATATCCTCGTATTCTTCTTGGTTGTCTTTCACGGTATATATAGTGCCCTTACTATGTATCTTGGGCAACTAAAGGTATTCCAAAAACAAACTATTCCTTGATGGTCTTCGTTGTGAAATTGAAATGGCAGAATCAATCAACATTTATCTAACTGATCCTTTTACCTGTACAGATTCGAGGTTGGAAGGTCTGGGAGCAGGAAACTGCATCAAATGACTATGAGTTTGCTAATGGTATATATAACTTATCAGAAACACTCTCTTCGCGTGTAGTTTATGTTTAAGTGTTTTTCTTTTTTTTTATTGCTTAGTTTTAGTTTTTATATAGTATTTGTGGTGTTGGATTGTATGTTGATTGGGATGATTTGGAATTTAATTTGGAAGCCGAAAATGGCTGGAACCTGAAAAAGCACT
Source organism: Heracleum sosnowskyi (assembly GCA_030848705.1). Taxonomy (NCBI): domain Eukaryota; kingdom Viridiplantae; phylum Streptophyta; class Magnoliopsida; order Apiales; family Apiaceae; genus Heracleum; species Heracleum sosnowskyi. The sequence continues at coordinate 82,039 of JAUIZM010000046.1, read as the reverse complement.
ATAATGCTGCTTCTAGTCAGTCCAAACGAATTTCTGGGTAACTTCAAGGGAGCTTTGCCCTGCAATTGAGCTGATCGTAAAACCATTCCTTAATCCATACAACGTCTTTTCTTACATTTACTCCATTTGCTTCTACGTAGTTAAAAACTTTTTTCACCTTCGTTTGATTTCTTAATCTTTTACTAAAATCTTAATGGGTTAAAAGGACTTTAAATGTATATATCTATCATGGGATTATATTAAGTGGTTGCGCACTGAAAATCTCATTTCATAATTAATAAATGGATCACTAGGAGTCAATATCTGGGGTAATGTTCAAGTTTCATTTTCAAATCAAAAATTTCTATAAATAAACTAATTTTTCAAATTATTTTTTCTAAAACAATAAAATTTCCATTCAGGAGTTTTGCTAAACTCTCCGTACCCTTATTCTAGGTATATAAAGTGTTTTTTTACAACCTCTCCAGATCCTGAATTTATGTCTATAAATTTATAGGATGCTTCTGTAATAGTACTTACTAAATTCTTCTCGAGCTTTGGATGATACTTTTCTCGTATTACAACATTGCGAATAACCAATTTCTCATTCTCATCTAACGTACATTACGAATAACCAATCACGCTGCAACAACATATTATAATTGTTGAGTGCATTTAGCATGCATTTTCAACGGACCTTTTCCAACCACATTTGATCAACTTTGGAAGTGGCGGCATGAACGGCTTACATCTAAAATATTTGGTTATTAGACGGTGATGTAAAAATGTTTTATTTTAAGATTTATATGGAATTTTATTTTTAATTGAGAAAATTAAAAATATGAAATTAGTTGAACGTTTTAAATTATATGTTCACCACTTATGTTTAAAGTTTAAAATTTTATGAGAAGTAGATAGCCACCACTTAAATTTCTTACAACTAATAATTTTCTCCACAAACTATAATAAAACATTTGCATATTCCAGTTAATTAACCAATAAATTACATGCACAACCCGAAAATTTTATTGCTACTCTTAAAGTGTTGCCTGAGCCGAAACATAGGCAAACACCAACAATATATAGGTGTCGAATTATTCAATGTGCCATGAGTACGAAAGCTTACACTTCTCAACATTTACAATAAGAAGAGCATTTGTATAGAACTCTATAAAAAAAAATTCAGTAGGCTAATGCAACTGTGAAGAAGTGTTGCTAGATGTAATGTAACACTAGGGTTCTTGTAGTTTGGACAACACCTTCAATGACTAATGCAACATATTTTCTGACCACGTTGTCTTTTAGCAATGACATTTATGACTGCTTCAATGTGACATAAATTCTTTGTGCAACACTTTTTTGGTTTAATGCATATGCAATACCCAACATATCATTGCGAGACGGACACTTCTTTCTTACAAATTTGGTAACTAGTGCATATTTTTCAAGTAGACTCAAGGATATTGTCAATACAAGTTGCATTCAGTCCTTAATTTATTTTACTAAATATGATATTCAGAATTTATAACTGGATATAGAGCAGTTCATCACATATTTATGACAGGATATTTGCTTTTGTGAATGTTCCTTTGCTAGGGATGAAGCAAAAACCAATCTTCCTTAATTAATTCTGAGGCGATTTTTGGTATAAAAGAGTAAAATGTGGATTCTAGTCGGGCTAAATTCTGGCACGTGTAAAGAAACTGAGTCTGTAGGTTCAAAACCAGGTTAACATAATATACACACACACATTTCTGTATGTAACACACGATGGAAAAACAAAAGAACAAGAGATATTTTATTTCAAGTTTAGATTAATTTCCAACAATCTCCCCCTTAATCTAAACTTACTGAACAGAATTTATGAAGTACTTCTCTTCATTTGTGATGCACTTCTCATCACCATCAATTTTGTTGATGCACTTCTCATCAACACTATTTTGTTGATGCACTTCTCATCAACACCATTTTGTTGATGCACTTCTCATCAACACCACATTCACTGGAGCACTTCTCTCCCGGTGCACATAATCACCCATAATTCTAAATTAAAATTTCTTCCATGACCTCTTGTGCCATGATTTTCTTCTCGTTGTCATCTTGACACACATCTGCCCTATGTTTTTGAACTTCTTTTGTTTTCTTCTTTGGGAGCTTCATTACCACCTTGAAAACCTCTTATAGTAACATCACGGAAGCCTTCTTGTTTTTCCGCTTCTTCCGCCATGACTATATTCTCACGCAAATTCTCACAGGCCCTTTAAGATCATGCTGCTCTGATACCAAGTGTAGGTAGTCACCAGAATCCCATTTTTGGGTTGAAGAGTGGATCACGGACGCCCATCTTTGGGGCATTAATTTGCCTTCGTGTCCCTCATAAATTGTGAGAATATTGGGGGTGGCAGAGAGTCGAACTTGTGACCTCCGCCGACCAGAGCTCTGATACCATGTTGAGTAACCAGCTCATCTAAAACCTTAAGGTGTTAGAGGAAGGCCCCAAATGGATCTTATGCTATATTTTAACAGAGTCATGGCTTTCACTGTTCACACAGCACTTTGATCATATGGCGGAAATCTGATTATTACAAAAATTGGGAAACAAAGTAAAAATATAGTCATGTGTAGCCACCCCACCTGTTTCATTTGGGTGAAAAAAACTTCTTATGATTTTAATACATAATGGTAAACATTTTTCTTGTCACATTTACATGATTGTCTTCTTCCAGGAGCACTTCTTCAAATTTAATGGCAATTTGGAGAGGTAATTGTCACAGTTGGTATACGGATGTGCAGGTGATCAAACTTTTTTAGTGGTCTGTCATGTATACCGCTGGATGTACATATAATTATTAATTTAATTAGTTTAATATAATTGATTTAATTTCAAATTAATTATTATTAAATTAAAAATTAATCTCTTTAATAAAAATAGAAACCCCTATATTAATGATATGGTATGTGTATACCGCGATATACATATAATTATGAATTTAATTAGTTTAATATAATTGATTTAATTTCAAATTAACTATTATTAAATTAAAAATTAATCTCTTTAATAAATCTAGAAACCCCTATTTCTATATTAAAAACAAAATTAATGGTATGGTATGTCATCTAGATATGTTTAATTAGTTTTAAAAATATTGTTAATATAAAAACTAATCTATACTTTTTAAAATCATAACTCGGTATGATATGTCATGTATACTACAATATACACATATAATTATTAGTTTAATACGTAAATAGTTTAATTCGAAATTAATATAATTATTACTATTAAATTAAATTAATTGTCAACAATAGTTAACTTACATATTAGAAATCTACCAGCAACTATACTAAAAGCAGAAATTCATGTATACCGCGGTATACATATAATTATGAATTTAATTAGTTTAATATAATTGATTTAATTTCAAATTAACTATTATTAAATTAAAAATTAATCTTTTTAATAAAACTAGAAATCCCTATTTCTATACTAAAAGCAGAATTAATGGTATGGTATGTCAGATATATATGTTTAATTAGTTTAAAAAATATTGTTAATATAAAAACAAATCTATAATTTTTAAAATCATAACTCCGTGTTAAAGATTTGATATGTCATGTCTACGATGTAGAATTATTAGTTTAATACGTAATTAAGTTAATTCGAAATTAATATAATTATTATTATTAAATTAAATTAATTGCCAACAATAGTTAAGTTACCTACTAGAAATCTACTAGCAACTATACTAAAAACAGAAACTTCTTCTTAATATGGTAGGTCATCTATATACAGCGATATACATATAATTATTAATTTAATTAGTTTAATATAATTGATTTAATTTCAAATTAACTATTATTAAATTAAAAATTAATCTCTTTAATAAAACTAGAAACCCCTATTTTCTATACTAAAAGCAGAAACCCTTTTTAGTGGTATGCATCATACCGTGGTATACATATATGTTCTGGAATAAAAAACGTACTTGTAAATTTACTGCTAGGGTTTGTGAGCTTCGAGCTTTAATGGCTGCTCTTGTTGTTGGGGACTAACTCGGTCCTTTAGATGCCTACGTATTTCTAGTGTTCAGAGAATCAAGCCAATAAAACGTAGTTTTGGTGTTGCCCTCGGGGCTATGGCGGCAGTGGCACACCAAGGATGTAGTGACTTGTATGTCCTTATTCGAGGATGAAGTCTAAAACGTTGTAGATGACGTATGGAGCTGTGTCCAAAACGTAGTAGATGACGTATGGAGCTCTGTCCAAAACGTAGTAGATGACGTATGGAGCTGTGTCCAAAACGTAGTTCTATTGTGAAGGAGAAGTGTCCTTATATAGGCGTCTGGAGCCTCGTATTTAGAGTAAGTTTAGGAGACTTAGCGAATAAGTCTATTTTTTGATAATGGATAAACATTGTATTTCTTGGTGGAAAAGTCTTTTCCTTGTTGATAAGGACTATGACTCATTATTTCTTTTAATTGGGAATGTGGATCCTTCTTTGATGAATTTACCATATTTTGGACTCCTTTCCTGAGCTGTATATTTTCCCTATTTATTAATTACCAAATTAATAAATAATTAGGGTTTCGGGCCTTGCTTATTGGGCCGTGTTCTTAGACCAATCCGGGTGATAAGTGGATTTTATATCTACTTGGAACGCTTCGTATCGGCTTAAATTGATCGCTCACACTCAAGTATTTGGTGTGTTTAATGTGTTTTAGCTAGAATGTGCAGAGCTACAGATGGATGCAGAAATGCGAGGATTCATGTATATATGGTGGATATGTGCTAAAGAAGAGAAGTTCATGCGGTAAGGGAGTTGGAAGTGCAAGGAAACGAAAAGAAAATAGTTTGCAGAATCCATGAATAGTAGCAATGTTCATGGCACTGTTCATAGCGCGCCCGCGCCTGAAAGTACTGTTCATAGCGCGCCCGTGCCCTACCAAGCGCGCCCGCGCTTGCCAAATGCTGAAAATTTGCTGAATTCAATTCTGATATGGAAACCAGCGAAGACCAGTCAATAGAAAGGCCTATTTAAACACTTGGTGGACGATTTCAGAGACATACATTGTCTTACAACCATATACTATTCTAAATATCCATCCACCGGTGAGGAGAACAAGAAGACGGCTGATTACGAAGATCAAGTTTTCAACTTTTCTTTGTATTCTTCTAATTAGGCGATACTTTGGATTCTCGTTGGTTTTGTGTTTCTTAACCTTAAACCCTAGTACCTTTATTCAATATTCCAGACATATGTATTATCATGTTTTCATCAGAACCCATGATGATGAACGGTTCGATTATGAACTAATCGTTGTCGGGGGATTCTAACGGATTTATTTATGGATTGTAGTAGTTAATTGTTTTAAAGATGTGTGTGTGATGGCTAATTGATATCCTAGTTTGGTTGTGCTTATTTTTCTTGGATGTGTAGCTAACATCTAAGATTGTTTGTTAATCTCTATTGATTGCGAAAGTGGATATAGAGGTTTAGAACTTGCCATGCTAGCATAGGTTTATGTATGTTTGTCATGCATGATTCGTAGGTGATTTTAACCATCTTACCTGCCCTACGTAATCTGAATGGATAACTTGCTCGTTAAACCGTTATGTTTTCAAATCTTATAGACATATAGGGTCTAAGCATAATTGGTGTCTGCTCAACTTCTATCTTTTTTGTGGATGTTAAGTGGTTTGGTATACGTATACTGAAAGGTAGCGTATACTGATTTCGTGTTATCCGATTAGTTATCACAACCGTCACATGCATTGATTAAAGACAAAAGACTCTAGATGAAGTATTTAATGAAGTTAGGATCCCATGTTTTATTCTCATAAGTAATTCAACAGCAATCTCTTTAGTCAATTATAATCTTGTTAAGTTGATTAGTTAATTTAGTTAATCAAAACACAAATTTGTTACTTGTCTTAGCATTGAACAATAGCCATACATTGTTGCATAAGTGCATAACTATAGTAACCAAAGCAGTCTCTGTGGGAACGAACTCTACTTATTCATATATTACTTGTGACCGCGTACGCTTGCGTGATTTTGTGCGAACAAGTTTTTGGCGCCGCTACCGGGGACTCGGTGTTATTTATATAGTTTATGTGCTTGTCATCAGTGGTCGTTAAAGTTCACTGACTCGGATTATTCTTTCATCAATTTTACTTTGTTTGGTGAGTTTCAGGTATTCTAGCGAGCGTGTATGCGAACACGTTCTCAATCTCGGAAAGAAGAACTTGAATTAAGTCTAGTTATGGGAGAACCAGTAGCAGAAACGAAGGCTTTGAAGGACTATTCTCAGCCAAAGATCAATGACATTCAATCTAGCATTGTCAGGCCGGCTATTGCAGCTAATACTTTTGAAATCAAGCCTGGCACGATTCAGATGGTGCAAAATTTAGTTCAGTTTGGGGGTGCTCCAACGGAAGATCCTAATATGCATATTAAGGATTTCATCGAGATTTGCGACACCTTCAAGTTCAACGGAGTGTCGGAAGATGCTGTGAAGCTGAGACTGTTCCCATTTTCTCTAAGGGATAAGGCTAAGGGCTGGTTGCACTCTCTACCAGCAGGTTCTATTACTACATGGGAGGATCTTGCTCAGAAGTTTCTCACTAAATTCTTCCCGATGGCTAAAACAGCATCAATCAGGAATGCTCTTACTCAGTTTGCACAACATTCTGGAGAAACTTTATGTGAAGCTTGGGAGCGCTACAAGGAGATGCTTAGGAAGTGTCCTCATCATGGAATGCCTGATTGGATGGTAATCAATTGTGTTTATAATGGTCTTGGAGGTCAATCTCGACCAATGCTGGATGCGGCATCAGGTGGAGCTCTTTAGGCTAAAATCTACGATGAGGCTTATGAACTAATTGAGATGATGGCTGCGAATGAATACCAGAATCCAACTCAGAGGTTATCACAAGGCAAGGTAGCAGGAATTCTGGAAGTGGATGCAGCTACGGCAATAGCAGCTCAGTTAAAGGCTCTATCTATGAAGGTGGATTCCTTGTCTAACTATGGAGTTCAGCAGGTGGCTAGTGTTTGCGAGCTATGTGCAGGTGCTCATGACACGACTCAGTGTGCCATATCTAGTGAATCGGCGTAGTTTGTGAGCAATTTACAGAGACCACACCAACCAGTGCCTAATGCCTATCATCCTAATAACAGGAACCATCCTAACTTTAGCTGGAGTAACAATCAGGGTGGCCAGCAACAACCACAACAGCCGAATCAGCAGTTTCAGGGCCAACAGTATGGAGCTAGACCATTCAATTCTTCTGGTTTTCAGCAGCAGTATGATCCAAGGCAACCGTATCAACCACCAGGGTTTCAACAACCGTCTCATGGCAATGTTGGTCAGTCGTCCAATGAAAAATCTGAATTGGAAGAATTGAGGCTAATGTGCAAGAGCCAAGCCGTTTCAATCAAGACGATAGAGAATCAGATCGGTCAGATTGCCAATGCCTTGTTGAATAGACCACATGGAACTCTCCCTAGTGATACGGAAGCTAATCCTGGAAAAAGAGAGGTCAAGGAACATGTAAAGGCAGTTGCCTTGCGATCTGGAAAGGTTACGAGTGACCAGAACTCAGAAACGGCAGGAAACGAATTTTTTTTGGATTCCCAGCAGAAGGTGGAGCGCGCCCGCGCTTGACATTCTGCCAGAAGTTGAAGAAAAAGAGGAAAAAGCTGACCAGGGGGGAAACAAAGCGGAAAAGCGTGACCATTCTACTGAGAAATCTGTTCCAAAACAAGCTACAGTGAGCAAGGAGGTCTATCCTCCTCCGCCATTCCCTAAACATCTTCAAAAGCAGAAGTTGGACAAGCAGTTTGCTAAGTTTCTCGAAGTTTTCAAGAAGTTGTAGATCAATATATATACCTTTTGCGGAAGCTCTAGAACAAATGCCGAGCTACGCAAAGTTCATGAAGGATATTCTATCTCGGAAGTTGAAACTCGAAGAGTTGGAAACCGTTGCTTTGACAGAAGAATGTAGTTCTATCTTACAGCAGAAGTTACCTCCAAAACTCAAGGATCTAGGGAGTTTCACCATACCATGCAGTATCGGCAATCTAGCTTTCAACAAGTGCCTGTGTGACTTGGGAGCTAGTATTAATCTGATGCCATTGTCTGTCTTCATGCAACTTGGGCTGCCTGAGCCTAAACCTACAAACATGTCCTTACAGCTGGCTGATCGGTCGATCACATATCCAAGGGGTATAGTGGAGGATGTTTTGGTTAGAGTGGATAAGCTTATCTTTCTTGCTGATTTTGTTATTCTGGACTTTGAGGAAGACAAGAAGATTCTGATTATCTTGGGAAGAGCGTTTTTAGCTACAGGCCGAACTTTGATCGATGTGCAGAAAGGAGAGCTTACAATGAGGGTTCAAAATCAGAAGGTCACTTTTAATGTGTTCAAGGCAATGAAATTTCCAACTGAGGAAGAAGAGTGCTTTAAATTGGAGATGGTCGATTCTGTCATCAATACAGAGATTGAACAACCGCTGAAGTCAGATACAGTGGAGAGAGTCTTGATAGGGGATTCTGATATCGAAGACGAAGAAAGAGCAGAGCAACTTCAGTTGTTGAATGCACCTCCGTGGAAAAGAAAAATTGATGCGTCATTCGAATCTCTTGGATAAGTAGAGCTGAACAATTCTCAGGAGCGACTTAAACCATCTATGGAAGAAGCTCCTACACTTGAACTCCAACCACTGCAGGATCAATTGAGGTATGGTAAAGTCTACGAGAGCAACATGCTATATAAGGAGAAGGTTAAGGACTGGCATGAAAGAGGAGGGGTGGTGAAACATTCATTTGTGCCTGTTCAGTTAGTTTTGCGTTTCAAGTCTTGCTTCAGATTTTTTCTAGGAAAGCGTAAGTCGAGTTGGTCGGATGCAGTAGAGATTTTCCATAAGTTTCTGGATGAAGCGTTCAAGGTTAATGGTTAGTGGCTGAATTATGACGTTGGTAATACGGTGAACCGTGAGTCGACGTTCACCGTTCTTGCGACTGGATGAAAACGGATTCACGTCAAGCTATTGACGTAAAATAAGCACTTCGTGGGAGGCAACCCACGCATTTGTTATAGTATTATTCTGTGTGTGTAAAAAAAATGGATAGAAAGTGGAGCGTGCCCGCGCGTGGGTCACTGTTCACAGAAGAAAAAAAAAGAAAAAAAAAGACAAAAAAGAGTTTGTGTTGTTTCCCCCTAGGATCCATCTGGGATTCAGCGAGAGGTTGATGGTCTGACTTTGGTGATGCTCAGTATAGGCGACTGACTCGGCGTATAGACGCCATGCACGACATCAATCGTCGCTTTGCTCAGGATTTGACTCAGGCTTTGGGTACTACATTCAGAGCCACTGGAGTTGATGTTGCTTGGCCTGACTTTGGAGCTGATTATGTTTATCCACCGCCGGATACACCACCCGAGGAGGGTGGTCCTGTTGATGATTAGGTACTCTCTGCACTTTCCTTGTTATTACATTCAATGAGGACATTGAATATTGTAAGTTTGGGGGTGATAATTAAGGAATAGTAGTGTTAGTGTGTGTTCATATAGGATTCATATTGCATATGTAGTTAGTTCATTCATATCTTTGCATATTTATGTCATATAGAGCATTGTGTTTGCATATTTGTTTATATATATCATGTGAGTCCATTTACTTGCATTTGCATAGCATAATTCATGATCCCGTAGGACTTGACTGTTTCCGTTAGTGAGTCGATGTTGAGTGGAGTGTGGTGATGATGAATAGAGGGTTGATTTAAGTTCCTAGGAATTGACTTGCATGCCAGAAACAAATCAATTACATAAGTCTCATTGGTTGCTTTTGGATTTGATCAGATCATGCTTGTTTGGATGTTAGAATTTAATCACTTGCTTACATTTAGAATGTTCAGCTATTCTCTTGAAAACGAAGAAGCACTTAAGTCTAAGTTTGGGGGAAACCAGGGATTTCATGCTAGTTGTTAATAAAGGCTAGGCGTCAAATGGCTAGTAGCCGCTCATGAAAAATGAGTAGTCTAGGGTGGGATGAGAAAAAGCAAAGCGCACTCATTCCGAAATTAAAAAAAAAAGAAAAAGAAAAAAAAAGAGTTGTGTTTATGCAGAATTGATCAGGTTGAGCTCTTTAATACTCGAGCAATTAAGTTCTAGGGGACTTTGTGCCTAGTGACCTAAGACTTTTCCGGTCTGGGATCCACTAACCTAAAGCTCGCTACATGGGTATTATTGTATAAGCCTTTTGGGGTCTCATCCATTGCACGGTCAAATAAGCATGTGTGTTGTGTTGTGTCTTAATAAAGCATGAATTCCTGTCTAACTCAAGTGGATTATGAGGTGTCTTTTAGTGATTTCTTGTGTCAAGAGTTCATTTTGTTTATAAGCTTGTGGTTGTTTTGGTGAAAAATAGGATATGGTCTTGATTTAGTTTGGGAGTATATTGATGAGCATCACACACACACACGTTTCTGTGTTTGTATTGTTAGTATACAGGAATTTAGTCGAGCTCTGTTTGGAACATTGCATTCGTTGAGATGTTGGCTTGTTGATTGGTTATGGTTAGTTTGAGGGGATCGTTTGCATTAGCATATTAGTTGCATTCATGCATTGCATTATATATATATAGAGTTTGTTTATGCTTGAGGACAAGCATCGGTTTAAGTTTGGGGGTGTGATAAGTGGATTTTATATCTACTTGAAACGCTTCGTATCGGCTTAAATTGATCGCTCACACTCAAGTATTTGGTGTGTTTAATGTGTTTTTAGCTAGAATGTGCAGAGCTACAGATGGATGCAGAAATGCGAGGATTCATGTATATATGGTGGATATGTGCTAAAGAAGAGAAGTCCATGCGGTAAGGGAGTTGGAAGTGCAAGGAAACGAAAAGAAAATAGTTTGCAGAATCCATGAATAGTAGCACTGTTCATGGCACTCTTCATGGCACTGTTTATAGCACTATTCATAGTGCGCCCGTGCCTGAAAGTACTGTTTATAGCGCGTCCGCGCCCTACCAAGTGCGCCCGCGCTTGCCAAATGCTGAAAATTTGCTGAATTCAATTCTGATATGGAAACCAGCGAAGACCAGTCAACAGAAAGGCCTATTTAAACACTTGGTGGACGATTTCAGAGACATACATTGTCTTACAACCATATACTATTCTACATATCCATCCACCGGTGAGGAGAACAAGAAGACGGCTGATTACGAAGATCAAGTTTTCAACTTTTCTTTGTATTCTTCTAATTAGGCGATACTTTGGATTCTCGTTGGTTTTGTGTTTCTTAAACTTAAACCCTAGTACTTTTATTCAGTATTCCAGACATATTTATTATCATGTTTTCATCAGAACCCACGATGATGAACGGTTCGATTATGAGCTAATCGTTGTCGTGGGATTCTAACGGATTTATTTATGGATTTTAGTAGTTAATTGTTTTAAAGATGTGTGTGTGATGGCTAATTGATATCCTAGTTTGGTTGTGCTTATTCTTCTTGGATGCGTAGCTAACATCTAAGATTGTTTGTTAATCTCTATTGATTGCGAAAGTGGATATAGAGGTTTAGAACTTGTCATGCTGGCATAGGTTTATGTATGTTTGTCATGCATGATTCGTAGGTGATTTTAACCATCTTACCTACCCTACGTAATCTGAATGGATAACTTGCTCGTTAAACCGTTATGTTTTCAAATCTTATAGACATATAGGGTCTAAGCATAATTGGTGTCTGCTCAACTTTTATCTCTTTTGTGGATGTTAAGTGGTTTGGTATACGTATACTGAAAGGTAGCGTGTACTGATTTCGTGTTATCCGATTAGTTATCACAACCGTCACATGCATTGATTAAAGACAAAAGACTCTAGATGAAGTATTTAATGAAGTTAGGATCCCATGTTTTATTCTCATAAGTAATTCAACAGCAATCTCTTTAGTCAATTATAATCTTGTTAAGTTGATTAGTTAATTTAGTTAATCAAAACACAAATTTGTTACTTGTCTTACCATTGAACAATAGCCATACATTGTTGAATAAGTGCATAACTATAGTAACCAAAGCAGTCTCTGTGGGAACGAACTCTACTTATTCATATATTACTTGTGACCGCGTACGCTTGTGTGATTTTGTGCGAACACCGGGTCTAATTAATAGGTAATTAATTGCACTTCTAGGATTATTTTTCAGCCCATATCATTTGCCCCCCAACTTCTATGATAATGCACTAGGATTTCATAGAAGTTATACCGGTCTTTTTCGAGACTTGAGGTCTTTTTATCCCTTACCTGGGACTTTCTACCCTTTTTTGGGGATTTTAATATACACTAGTGTTTCACGAATATCGTCTTGGTGTAAAGTGTGGAGCGACCTACACATTTACGACGATTTTGCCTTATTCGAGGCTAACTTGACATTTGCATAAGCCTTTTATGTCTTATACCGTCTTATTTTGGCTTCAAGACTTTCATTGAGCATATCGAATGATGGGCCGGGTTTGGACTGAATGTCTTAGGTTTCTGGGGTTTCAACCCTTCACCCTTACGAGTTCTTATTGATGGCTCCACTCGTAGTGATTCTTTCTCAAGTCTATCATATCAAACTTCTCTTGAGCTTCAAATTTTCGCTAATTAACAATAAGCATCTTAGGCTTTCTTTTGTATGTTTATTAGCAACATTCACCCTTCGGGGTTCGTTGTATTCAGCTCTATTTGTGCAGTTGACATGCATATTTTGTATGCTTTCCTTTGCATTCATTTGTAGTTTGTCTTGGCAATGCTTTGAGAATGTTTCTACCAATCAAAACGGGTTCAACCCTTCATATGCTTTCTAGGAAGCTCATGATTTCATCGAACCTTATTTCTACTTATCATAGTAGCGGATCCTTTTAGGATGCACTAAACATAATAAACTTTTAAGTTTGAGGCATGCCAAGTCCTTGGCACCTCATGCCCTTCGAGGGTTTCTAATTTGTATGAGCCTCGACCAAATACGTTCTTGACGCGATATGGTCCTTCCCAATTTGGGGCCAACTTGCCTTTTTGTCCAACTCCGGATGCCTCAATCTTTCGGAGGACTAAGTCTCCTTGACGGAAGAATCTCTCTTTAACCCTTAGGTTATAGTAGAAAGATGCCCTTTTTTGATGTTCAACTACTTTAGCATTTGTGTCATCTCTAACTTCATCAATAGATCTAAGGCTAGCCTCATGCCTTCTTCATTTGTCTCTGGCTCATAAGCTTCGATTCTTGGAGATGTGTGAGTAATCTCCACTGGAACCACTGCTTCTGCCCCATAGGCTAACAAGAATGGAGTTACTTCAGTAGTAACCTTGCAGGTGGTACGATATGCCCAAAGTATAGGGAACAACTTGTCCACCCAAGTGTTCCTTGAGCGTTCAACTCTCTTCTTGAGTCCATCTAGGATGATTCGGTTGGCCACCTCGGCTTGTCCGTTTGCTTGAGAATGAGCAACTGATGTGAATCACAACTCAATGTTGTTCTCCTTACAGTACTTCTTGAAATCTTCATTGTCAAATTGCTTCCCATTGTCCGTGACCAGGATTCATGGGATTCCATATCTGCATATTACATTTTCTCAGAAGAAATGCTTTACTTGCTTGGTGGTTATCTTGGCTAAAGGTTTAGCCTCAATCCACTTGGTGAAGTAGTCGATTGCCACTATCAAGAACTTTCTTTGCGCACTTGCCATTGGAAATGGTCCAAGTATATCCATTCCCCAGATGGCGAATGTGATAGGTGGGTTTATGGATGTCATCATCTCTATTGGTTGCCTAACCACTGGTGCATGCTTTTGGCACCGTTCACATTTCTTTACATAGCTTTTAGCATCTGCAAGTATGTTTGGCCAATAGAAACCTAGACGAGTGATTTTATGAGCAAGGGCTCTGCCCCCCAAGTGCTGTCCACAAATTCCTTCATGCACTTCCCTTATGGCCAATTCTGCCTCTTGGGGTCTCAAGCATTTCAGATACGGAACAATGAAAGACTTTTTGTATAGGATTCCCTCAATCAGGGTATGCCTTAGTGCTCTCAGATATAACTTTCGTGCTTCTGAAGTGTCGTTGGGTAACCAACCAGATTCCATATGAGATTTGATGGGATCCATCCAACAGCTAGCAACATCAATGGGTGCTACCAACTTTCCATTGATGCTTGGGGTCTTCAAGACTTGGAAGTACACAGTCCCTGCATAGTTTTCTATTTCAGAAGAAGCAAATTTGGACAAGGCGTCAGCCTTCATGTTTTCTTCTCTTGGAACGTGTTCCACATAACATTCATCAAACTGAGTCATAATAGCCTTAACAAGTTTTAGATACTTGGCCATGACTTCATCTCTAGCTTCGAACTCCCCATTTACTTGGGAAACTACCAACCTCGAGTCTCCACATACTTTCAGAGTCTTAACTCTCAAAGCTCCAGTCAGTCGTAAGCCAACTATCAGGGCTTCGTACTCATCTTCGTTGTTAGTCATTGGGAAGTCCAGTTTTAGTGCATACTCTATGAGAAATCCATCAGGACTTTGTAGCACCAAACCTGCTCCATTTGATTTTGTTTTCGATGCTCCATCAAAATAGAGCACCCAACATTCTTTGGACACCATGTCTTCATCTTTCTTGTCTTCCACTATTACTTCCTGCCCCCCGACTTCTTGGTCGTCGGTGCATTCAACCATGAAGTCAGCGAGTGCTTGAGCTTTTATGGTCGTTCGAGGCTTATACTTGATGTCAAATTCTCCCAATTCAATAGCCCATTTGATCAACCTTCCACTAACTTGAGGGCTATGCAAGATGTTTCTTAGAGGCTGATTGGTCAAGACCTCTATCTTGTGTGCCTGGAAGTATGGGCGTAGCTTTCTTGAGGCCATTATCAAGGCTAAGGCAAACTTCTCAATCGTAGAGTAGTTTATTTCTGCCCCATGTAGAATGTTACTTACGTAGTAAATGGGTTTCTGAACCTTCAACTCTTCTTTTACCAAAACGGCTCCAAGGGTTGTGTTAGAAACCGCCAAGTACAAATAGAGAGTTTCTCCTGGCTTTGGCTTTGCCAACAGTGGTGCCTCAGTCATGTACTTCTTCAGGGCCTCAAAGGCCTCTTGGATTTCAGTTGTCCACTCAAAAAATTTCACGTTCTTGAGTTCTTTGAAGAAAGGTAAGCACTTCTCTCCTGACTTGGATTTGAATCTTCCCAATGCTTCCACTCTTCCCGTTAGTTTCTGGACATCCTTGACAGTCCATGGTGGTTCCATGTCTAGAATTGCTTTGATTTTGTCGGGATTAGCCTCGATTCCTCTTTTGGAAACCATCAGGCCTAAAAACTTTCTCGAGCCTTCACCAAAGGCACACTTAGCTGGATTCAACATCATTTTGTGGTGCCTCAGCACTTCAAACGCTTCCCGGAGATGGTTTATATGATCGACCTTATCGAGGCTTTTAACCAACATGTCATCCACATAGAATTCCATGGTTTTTCCAATCAGGTGTTCAAAAATTTTGTTCACCAATCTTTGGTATGTTGCCCCTGCATTCTTAAGTCCAAATGCCATGACTAGATAACAGAAAACACCAAAGTCAGTGACGAATGATACCTTGGAGATGTCATCTTTGTGCATTTTGATTTGGTTGTATCCACTGAAGCCATCCATGAAACTCAGCATCTCGTGCCCCGCTGTGGCATCTATTAAGGCATCAATCCTTGGTAAGGGAAAACAATCCTTAGGACATGCATCGTTCAAATCGGTGAAGTCTACACACACTCTCCATTTTCCATTGGCTTTTTTGACCATCACCGGGTTAGCCAACCATTCTGGGAATTGTATCTCTTCAATGAACCCGGCTTTCAGAAGCTTTTCTACTTCTTGTTTAATGGCCTCTTGCCTTTCTGGAGTAAAATTTCTCTTCTTCTGTTTCACCGTCTTCCTTTCAAGATTCACATTCAATTTGTGGGTTATCAACTAGGGATCAATCCCTGGCATGTCAGCCACTGTCCAAGCAAAAACGTCATTGTTCTCTTGAAGAAAAGATATGAGCTTGCTTTTGAATGGTTCAGGAAATAGTGCTCCAACGTAAGTCACCTTCTCCGGTTCACCAGGGACTAAGGGAATTGGGATTAAATCCTCAGCTTGTTTCCTTCTTCGGTCCTCATTATCACTAGTATCCATGTCTTCAATGGGGAGAACCTGCCCCCGATTCCATCAGGCCTTAACGCGGCTATGTAACAGCTTCTAGCCATCTTTTGGTCTCGCCGTTCTTCAACCATTCCATTCCTCGTTGGGAACTTGATTTTCAGATGATAAGATGAGGCAACGGCCTTGAACGCATGAAGACCCTTCCTTCCCAGGATTGCATTATAGGTCGAAGTTGCATTTATAACTATGAAGTTCAACATCTGAGTAGACGTATTCGACCCTTGCCCCATTGTCATTGGGAGTTGGATAGTGCCTTCCACCTTCGACTCCGCTCCATTGAATCCATATATGGGCATATTCGAGGGTGTCAACTGAGAGTCAGTATAGTCCATCTTGATAAAAGCATCATGGAACAAGATGTCCACTGAAGCTCCATTGTCGACCAAAACTCTCTTTGTTTCAGAATTCTCTATCACAGGTACGATGACTAAGGAATCACCGTGGGGAAACTTTACTCCCTCCAAGTCAGAATCATCAAAACCTATTGATATTTCTGTTCGGGCACGTTTCGGTGCTTCTCCGACCACAATCATTACTTCTCGGGCATATGCCTTTCTTGAGTTTCGGGAGGACCCAGCAGCAGTTGGTCCTCCGAATATCATGTTGATAACTGGCCCTCAGGGCTTGGGATTTCGATCTTGATCGTTGTCCCTTCTGTCATAATCCTTCCTTTCATAGTTTCCTCTTTGACTCCCTTGATTTCCATCCTTGGTGAATTTATTGAGCTTTCCTCTCCGTATCAGAAACTCGATCTCATCTTTCAATTGTCTACAATCGTCGGTGTCGTGACCGATTTCCTTGTGGAACCGACAGAATTGGTTTTGATTCCGTTTAGACATATCAGTCCTTAGTGGCTTCGGCCATCGGAGATCCTCCTCCTTTGCTATTTCCATCAGAATTTGGCTCCTGGGAGTGTTCAATATTACATACTCCGTAAACTTTGGCCCAAAATTGTTCCTCTTGGGTGGAGAATCAGAATCCTTTGACGTTCTGGGAAACTTTTCCTTGACGTCGTACTCCTGAGTTTCCTTTCTTTTCTTTGAATTTCCACTTCCACTAGCAGTGGGTTCATATTTTCTCATGCTTTCTTCAGCCTTGATGTACTTTCCGGCTCTATCTTGGAGCTTCAGCATGCTCTCGGGTGGATGTTTTGCCAATGATCTTTTGAAGTGATCATCAGTGGTTCCTTGCTGCAAGGCTATCATAGCTACTTTGTCCTCTAAATCCGGGACTTTCAGAGCCTCCCGGGTAAATCGGTTGATGTAATCCCTTAAAGCTTCATTCTTTCCTTGCTAGATTCCCATGAGTGATGCAAAACTTTTCTCGTGCACCTTCCCACTAACAAATTGGTTGATGAACGCTTTGCTTAGTTCCTTAAAAGACCCAATGGAATTGGGAGGTAGACGGCTATACCAACGTTGGGCCATGCCCGCCAAGGTGTATGGAAACGCCCTACACTTGACCGCATCATTGGTTGGCTGCAACATCAGTGCATTAGAGAAGGTTCTTACATGATTCGCGGGATCTTCCGTTCCATCATAATATTTAATCGTTGGCATCTTGAATTTCCTGGATAGGGGCAACAAAACACTGGGATCACCCCTTGGGGCTTCAGCCCTCTTGGTTCTTCTTGGTGTTGGGTCCAGGTTGATTATCGGGACTCTTCCAGTTGTTTGGATTTGTGCTTTCGCGGCCTCCTGTTCTGCCAGTAATTTCTTGAGCCTTGCAGCTTCTGCCACATGGGCCGCAATCTTTTCCTTAGTAGTTTGAGGTTGCTCCCGATTTGTTTGGGAAGAACGCCTCCTCCTTGGGGCAACATCCCTCTCTACTACAGATGTATAATTCTCGTCCTCAGTATAGGGACCCGAGTAGTCTTGAATCAAAGGGGTCTGTCGAGTTTGAGTTTGTTGATTTTGGGGTCTCAGACCTTGTATGTAAGGAGGAACATATGCTTCCTGATAGGTTGGATTGATACCACTGTTGCCCACCGTTGGTCGAGGTGGCATACCATAGGTTGTCATCCCTAAAGTTTGAGTCGTGTATTGGGGAAGATCCGTAGTATGAAGTTGAAGACCACTTGGTGCATTCATGAGCAGTGGGGAGATTGGTTGCTGGAGAGTGGTCTCTTGTGGATTAGATCCATGAACGACCATTTGTAGGGGATTCGTCCCTTCAACCGAAATCGGGATTTCCGGTCCTTGAGTGTTGGTAGGGATATTCGTCCCTTGAGTGCCAGTAGTTGGCGGTGGTTGATTTCCGTGAGTTTCAGCCTCAGAGGTGATAGGAAGCTCCTCGGAAGTTTGAGTATCTCGAGTTGTTCTTCGTGTATTTGCCATGGTTGATGTTGTCTTCCCACAGACGGCGCCAAATGTTGTGGAATAAAAAACGTACTTGTAAATTTACTGCTAGGGTTTGTGAGTTTCAAGCTTTAATGGCTGCTCTTGTTGTCGGGGACTAACTCAGTCCTAAAAAGATGCCTACGTATCTCTAGTGTTTAGAGAATCAAGCCAATAAAACGTAGTTCTTGGTGTTGCCTTCGGGGCTATGGCGGCAGGGGCACACCAAGGATGTAGTGACTTGTATGTCCTTATTCGAGGATGAAGTCTAAAACGTTGTAGATGATGTATGGAGCTGTGTCCAAAACGTAGTAGATGACGTATGGAGTTGTGTCCAAAACATAGTAGATGACATATGGAGCTGTGTCCAAAACGTAGTTCTATTGTGAAGGAGCAGGGTCCTTATATAGTCGTCTCGAGCCTCGTATTTAGAGTAAGTTTAGGATACTTAGCTAATAAGTCTCTTTTTTGATAATGGATAAACATTGTATTTCTTGGTGGAAAAGTCTTTTCCTTGTTGATAAGGACTATGACTCATTATTTCTTTTAATTGGGATTCTGGATCCTTCTTTGATAAATTTACCATATTTTGGACTCCTTTCCTGAGCTGTATATTTTCCCTATTTATTAATTATGAAATTAATAAATAATTAGGGTTTCAGACCTACTTATTGGGCCGTGTTCTTAGACCAATCCGGGTCTAATTAATACGTAATTAATTACACTTCTAGGATTATTTTTCAGCCTATATCAATATAATTATTAATTTAATTAGTTTAATATAATTGATTTAATTTCAAATTAACTATTATTAAATTAAAAATTAATCGATTTAATAAAACTAGAACCCCTTATTAATGATATAGTATGTGATGTAGATATGTTTAATTAATATAAAAAATATTGTTAATATATATAAAAACTAATCAATACTTTTTAAAATCATAACTCCCTGTGTCAGATTTATTACGATATACACATATAATTATTAGTGTAATACGTAATTAATTTAATTTGAAATTAATATAATTATTACTATTAAATCAAATTAGTTGCCAACAATAGTTAAGTTAGATACTAGAAATCTACCACCAACTATACTAAAAACAGAAACCATATGCTATGTCATGTATATCGCGGTATACATATAATTATTAATTTAATTAGTTTAATATAATTGATTTAATTTCAAATTAACTATTATTAAATTAAAAATTAATCTCTTTAATAAAATTAAAAACCCATGTTTCTATACTAAAAGCAGAATTAATGGTATGGTATGTCATGTATATATGTTTAATTAGTTTTAAAAATATTGTTAATATAAAAACTAATCTATACTTTTTAAAATCATAACTCCGGTATGATATGTCATGTATCCTACGAAATACACATATAATTATAAGTTTAATACGTAATTAGTTTAATTCAAAATTAATATAATTATTACTATTAAATTAAATTAATTGTCAACAATAGTTAAGTTACATACTAGAAATCTACCGGCAACTATACTAAAAGCAAAAACCATGGTATGGTATGTCATGTATATAGCGGTATACATATAATTATTAATTTAATTAGTTTAATATAATAGATTTAATTTCAAATTAACTATTATTAAATTAAAAATTAACCTCTTTAATAAAACTAGAAACCCCTATTTTCTATACTAAAAGCAAAAACCCTTCTTAGTATGCATGATACTGTGGTATACATATAATTATTAATTTAATTAGTTTAATATAATTGATTTAATTTCAAATTAACTATTATTAAATTAAAAATTAATCCCTTTAATAAAACTAGAACCCCCTATCAGTATGGTATGTCATGTAGATATTAAAAAATATTGTTAATATAAAAACTAATCTATAATTTTTAAAATCAGAACTCTCTATGTCATATATACTACGATATACACATATAATTATTAGTTTAATAATTAATTATTTTAATTCGAAATTAATATAATTATTACTATTAAATTAAATTATTTGCCAACAATAGTTAAGTTACATATACTAGAAATCTACCAGCAACTATACTAAAAGCATAAACCCTGTTAATGGTATGATATGTCATGTATATTATTAATTTAATTAGTTTAATATAATTGATTTAATTTTAAAATAACTATTATTAAATTAAAAATTAATCACTTTCAAAAAACTAGAAACCCCTGTTAATGCTAATGCTATGGTATGTCATGTAGATATGCTTAATTAGTTGTATACTACGATATACATATATAATTATTAGTTTAATTCGAAATTAGTTTAATTCAAAATTAATATAATTATTACTATTAAATTAAATTAATTGTCAACAATAGTCAAGTTACATACTAAAAATCTACAAGCAACGCGTTTGAATTGATATCGGGAGGGGTAAATCCTGAAATATCATACTTATGTACTAAAATTAAACTCCATTAAAAATACTACATTACTTCCATACAATGCATTTTTGCTCCTAAAAATTTTTAATACGCATAATGGTAAGTTAGTAATAGATAAACTTATTAAATCTATACTCTGTGTTAAAAGTAGAAACCCATGGTATGCTATATGTCAAAACTTGCACCCGATTGATGTCTAAAAATTTAGTGAAGATCGTAAATTTCAGCGCATAAACCCCTTCTTAATGTTATGGTATGTCATGTATACCGCAGTATACATGTAATTATTTATTTAATATAATTGATTTAATTTCAAATTAATTGTTATTAAATTTAAAATTATTCTCTTTACTAAAACTAGAAACCCCTATTAATGGTGTGGTATGTCATGTAGATATGCTTAATTATTTTTAAAAATATTGTTAATATAAAAACTAATCTATGTACTTTTTAAAATCATAAATGCTTTTAAAGGTATGTTATGTCATGTATACTACAATATACACATATTGTGACAACCCCGGTCAAATCCCGGGTCTTTTTCGAAAATCGGGTCAAGTCCCGATTCCGAGTCCGAATAAGCCGAAGCCTACTGGCCCAAACACAGCCAACTTGGGTAACAACTAGCCCACCACAGGCCCTCAAAAGATCATGATTTGTTGGTGCTAATTAGTAGTAGTACTTTGCCTTATAAACTGAGCAGAAGTCCCAAATCTCCTCGATGTGAGACTGGGGTGTTACAAACTCCCCCACTTAAACTCCTGACGTCCTCGTCAGACCTGAACGGATATCCCATAGGTTCCAAAATCGTTCCTCCCTAGTCATTGTGGGATAATACCGGCTGGCTTCGTGTCCCCACCTCTGGACCTTTGTCCATTGTGGGATAATACCACCAGCCTTCGTGTCCCCACCTCCGACAACTTGCCTCGACAAGTTTTTCGAGAGTCGGCTCTGATACCATATGTGACAACCCCGGTCAAATCCCGGGTCTTTTTCGAAAATCGGGTCAAGTCCCGATTCCGAGTCCGAATAAGCCGAAGCCTACTGGCCCAAACACAGCCAACTTGGGTAACGACTAGCCCACCACAGGCCCCCAAAAGATCATGATTTTGTTGGTGCTAATTAGTAGTAGTACTTTGCCTTATAAACTGAGCAGAAGTCCCAAATCTCCTCGATGTGGGACTGGGGTGTTACACATATAATTATTAGTTTAATACGTAATTAGTTTAATTCGAAATTAATATAAATTTTTACTATTAAATTAAATTAATTGTCAATAATAGTCAAGTTATATACGAGAAATCTACGATCAACGTGTTTGAATTGATATCAGGACGGGTAAATCCTGAAGTATCATACTTATGTATTAAAAGTAAACTTCATCAAAAATACTACATTGTTTCCTCTTTTTTCTCCTAAAATTTTTTAATACGCATAATGGTAAGTTGGTAACTAATAAACTTAAGAAATTTATACTCTATATTAAAATCACAAACCCCCTCTTAATGGTATGGTATACCGTAATGTACATATAATTATTAGTTTAATTCGCTTAATATAATTGATTTAATTTCATATTAATTATTATTTAATTAAAATTATTCTCTGAATTTAAAGCAGAAACCCCATTTTAATAGTATGGTATACCATATATACCGTGATATACACATAATTATTAACTTAATTAGTTTTAAAAATATTGTTAGCTTAATTCCAAATTTATTTAATTATTGTTATTAAAATATAAATTAATCTATACTTTTTAAAAACATAATCCGCGGTATACACGTATAATTATTAGCTTAATTAGTTTAATGCACAATTAGTTTAATTCAAAATAAATATAATTATCATTATAAAATTAAATTAATTGCCAACAATAGCAAAGTTGTATACTAGAAATCTACCAACAACTTGTTGCTTGATCTAGGGAGGATTTTTTGAACTGATCCGGAGGGTAAATATCATAGTTAAACACTTAAAATATTATGTACTAAAAGTAAACTCAATCATAAATATTATTCTCCTAAAATGCTTTTTTGCTAGTAAAAAGTTTTAATACGCATAATGTTAAGTTGGTAAATGATAAAGTTAAAAAATAATTATGTGAGAGTAAATAATGGAATTTAAACATCATCCTTTAACATTACCTACACACTAGACTGAAGAACTCTTACTTGAATACACACCAGCATATAAGAAGCATTTTTTTATTAGTCAAATAATAATTATTTAAATAAGAATAATTAATTTCTATTTTCAAATTTGTAAAAAATTGCATAATAAAAATTTATAATACAATTAATAAAAAAAATTGATTAATACAATTAATATAAAATTGCATAATAATATAATTACTATATACGCTATATTTATAACTATTACCTTTTATACTATATACTATATGTTCCGCACCTCAATCGGGTCGGGAATTTGGGGAATTGTTCGGGTTCAAACGGAAATGACTAGATATATACAAATAATTTGGAAACATTGAAACACAATAGTACTAAAACTTATGTTCGATTTGATGTCTAAACCCATTCATTTGCGTCGTCTATATGCGGTAATTTTCACTTTCTTAGACAACGGTTCGTAAACCGTTGTAATGTAGTGAATTAGACAATATTTTTTCGAGCCAAAAAATAACGTGTCGTATGTTAATTTTAGGCTAACACTTTTTTGACCGTCCGTTGTCTGAAAGGTGTCGTCGGATTCAGTTTTTCTTGTAGTGATTATACAAGTTATGTATTTATTAAATTTAACTTTTTTGATTTCACAGGGATTCGAATATCATAACTATTTAATTAAATAATCTTTATTTATTATAGACTTTCATTTAAATTTCACATTGAATTCTACAAAATCAACATATTTAAATTAATATTTATTAATTATTTTTATACTCAATATTCAAATTTTATTTTAATAATTTATTTTTTATACTCGAATCCTTCGGTTATAAGCTAGTAATTTCTAATGATATAACTATTAGCATGATGCATGAATACACTTATGTGAGTACAAAGATGACGTGGGCACATGTTTTATGGTTAGATCCCCTGGTTAGAAGCAATTATTTGATAATAATATTACTTGAGGTTTGCTGGCTTGTCTCATCGGTTAAGAAAAAAATCTGTGCATATTCCAAATCGAAATAGAAGAATATAACACTTTAAATTTATTCCTTTAACATAGATCATGTCTCGTCTCCGATTCTCAACATAAACTCAAAATAAGCTGATTCCGTACCATTTGCGTTAACATGTTATTCTATGTACACCTCAGAATATGAATAAATTAGAAAAAAAAAAACTGTGTAAGCTAAATAGCATATGCTGAAACAATCCCTTTGGAGGTTCCCTTCATAGAACATGGTCCTGCTACTTCCTTTTCAACCCCCACCCCCCCCCCCCCCCCCCCCCCCCCCGGCAAATAAATCATCTTACTAGACATGATTTGACATCGATAATCTTTGGTAAAGCAGTAGAGTACATATTTTTATCCTCTGCTATTAATTAGCAATCCTTGAGGTAAAGTTAAAGGTATCACATTCTCAATTTAGCACAAGCAATTGTATTCACTCTATAGCTAGGTTAGAATTCTATTCTCCGGTCAAGAGAAGGTTAAAATATCTCAGTGGATGCATGAGCGTGTAAAAGTATATAAATTTCTGCAGTCTATATTGTTTTAGTTTTCATTTGATTTCTCTTTGTGATTGGTTAGTTGTTCAAGTTATAATGTTTTCTATCATGAATATTGCTAATTGTATCTGCTTCATTTCACTTGTATTTAATTTTTTTTTTTTAATAATTATATTCCATAACCATAGTACATATTTTATGAAAACTTAGCATCTAGAGTGAGCCACTTGATATTTGGCCTATATATAGTTTAGGATAGACAGAACAGTTCATCTCATCAACACAGCAAGAGCAGAAATATTGTGTATCTGAATTACTGGGTAATACTCTATTGGCAGTAGTCACTACCTAGACTGCTGATATCTTGAAGAAGATATTAGTAATTTGCTCACTGCCAAGGGAGATTTGCCCTGCATTTCAGGGTTACAGACAGATAGCAGATTCGGTACAGAAGAGAATAATAGTTCTATCCTTCAATGATTTTTATTACTGGTATGTTGTTTATATTATATTAATCAAATTAGCATGTGCACATGTTAGTAAATTTTCCTAGTGTTAGATTCAAGACAATATTCTGTTTATAGGTTCAATTGCAGCAATATTTGCCAACACAATGCATGCAGTGAGCCATCCTAGGATCTTTATATGTATAATTTTAGAAGAGGTCTACAACTTCCTTTGGAACATACCTGGATGGACTGCAGAAGGGTAGACTATTGTGCACCGATGCCATATGTACTGGATCTGACGGATCTTCTTAAACCTGACAAAGTTGTTACCTGGATTAGTACTCAATGCACTTCAACTTCCACAACCTAGACATCACATTTTCATTGATTAGGATAGACTACGTGAAGTGCTTAATATGGTCTACACAATGTAGGGGGTTGTACATAATGCCTTGTCCCTAGCTACCAGCTGGGACTAGGAGTGGCGAAGATTAGCTACAAAGGTTTTCCAAATAGTGATAACCCGGCATGTCAAGCCTTATGGGAGTAGTATATCCAGATGATAAAAGAGATCTATATGACTACAACTTTCTGGACAAATACAAAAGGCACAGTATAATTAGTTTTGTCTAGGGCACACCAGTAATTTTAAAAGAAGTTCTTTAATATACCAACTAACATCTAATATTGTGTATCATTTTTTGTAAAGATTTACATTTCTTTTGTAAAATAATAATGTATATCCTTAATTTTAAAATACTCAAGCTACTAATCACGATAAAGCTCAGATTGAAAGAAG
This sequence comes from Heracleum sosnowskyi, assembly GCA_030848705.1. Lineage (NCBI taxonomy): Eukaryota > Viridiplantae > Streptophyta > Magnoliopsida > Apiales > Apiaceae > Heracleum > Heracleum sosnowskyi. The sequence goes on along the minus strand of JAUIZM010000046.1, from coordinate 56,209 downwards.
TGGCAGATTAAGGCGAAGAAATTAAAAACACGATGATCATGATGATGACTACCTTATTCCACTTGCCTCTCGTTCGTACTACAATGTTGTTAATTATATGTGACTTGATCATTTTGTGTGTTGTTTAGCAGACAAGTCCTCAGGCTTTCACATTAATTTAGTTCAAATTAATTATAACTTCTAAGTTTATTTTGAGATCTTTATAACTGCTTTGGTTACTGAATTTCAGACTCTATTTTATAAAGAAGATTGAAATTATAATTTAACTTGTGACTCAACTTATTTTCCATAAATTTCTTAAATAGAATAGACAATTTAGCAGTCTTGAGAGATCAAATATTAGTTATGTACTAGCGTGATTATGCAGTCTCTTTAAAATATTATAATGTTTAACATTATAATGTTAATTATATAGTAGTCTTGTTTAACATTATATAGCGTGAACAAATAGTTAATACATTATTTTTCTCAGAGAACATTATAATGTTTTGGATATCATTATTATTGATAGAATTAAAATCTTAAGAATTTCTCTTATCTTTTCTTGTGAATTCAAGGTATTTAAGAATTTTTCGTGTAAGAGTCTTGTTTTTCTTTAGGTGCCGCGTCAAGCTCTAAAAGCATATAGAGGCTCCATTACTCCATATGTTTTGGTTAAGAACAGCCGTGACCTTTTACCAATGCAAACATTCTTTTTTTGTAAAAATTAGGGTACAATTCTGTTGAAATTAATCTCAAAGTTTATTCTGTTTTGATAGTATTTTGTTTATTTGATTTGGTCAATCAGTTTAGCATGTTTTTAGGAATCAGAATAAGTCAATAGTTGTGGAGATTGTTTAGGAGCACAACTATAGTCGTGTGCTATTTTCTAGCTTTACAGTTTCCTTGTTTTCTAGTAGTTCAAATAGCTGTAACTTTTGTTTTCCAATGTCAAGCCAATAAAAACGTTTCTGGCAATCATTCTTGTTCATACAGTTAAACTTAGATTAGGTTGTTTAGTTCAAGAAGTGGTATCAGAGCAAAGGAGTTCTTGGCTGACGTATCTCAGAATTATAATTCGGTTACCGAATACCGAATAAGAGCAAAATCTATTACCGAATTAAGAACCGAAATAATTTCGGTTATTTACCGAACCGAATTAATTATTTTGGTTAAAACCGAATACCGAATTAGAAAACCGAATTAGAAACAAAAGTTCGAATTAAAATCAATTTTTAACAGAAACATCAAACATGTAATATATTTTAAACAAATAAGGAGCTTCAATATGAGATAAAATGCTAATAATACATAAAGTTTGGAAAATGATGTTTCTAAACAAAGTAAATGCGTCATATTATTTTCCTAGATACTTGATATCAAACTATAACATGCAAAATACCAACAGCAACTCAGCAACAATATACTACGTGAATCAATAATTGAGCTAAAAAAGAAATAAACTAGAATTAGTAGCATAAATGACATATCATATATAAATAAAAAATATATATTATATATAATATTTTATATTTTTGATTATTTCAGTTATTTCGGTTATTTCGGTAATTCGGTAAAAAAACCGAAATAACCGAAAAACCGAATAACAGATTTTTTTAAAACCGAATTAAGAACCGAATTATTTCGGTTCGGTTAACCGAACCGAATTATTTCGGTTATTTCGGTTCGGTATTCGGTTAACCGAACCGAATACTCAGCCCTATATCTCACCACCGATGGAGGTGAACAAGGTTAAAGGAGGAGGCTCGTATGGACTAAGCTACCCAATGCTGGCAAGGAGTAACTACACAGCTTGGGCTCTTAAGATGAAGGTCGTGATGCAAGCCCAAGGAGTATGGACTGCAGTCGAGCCAAGTGATCCCAAAGTGGCTGTTGAAGAAAAGGTCGATAAGGTGGCACTGGCAATGATTTATCAGGGGATCCCTGAAGATGTGCTACTTTCCATTGCCAACAAAAAGACAGCAAAGGAGTCATGGGACATGATTAAGACACTGTGCTAAGGGGCAGACAGAGCTAAGAAGGCCCGAATTCAGACCCTGAAATCTGAGTTCGAAATGCTAAATATGAGTGACAATGAACAGATTGAGGATTTCCACATGAGAATGAACGGACTCGTTACAAATATACGAGCTCTAGGAGAAACAATGGAAGAGTCGTACGTTGTCAAGAAGTTACTTCGTGTTGTCCCTGCTAAATTTGTGCAGATAACCTCCACATTGGAACAATTTGGAGACATGGAAACGATGACTGTGGAGGAGGCTGTTGGCTCACTCAAAGCGCATGAAGAACGTGTTAAGGGAAAGACAGACACTAAGGAACATCAACTCATGTTGACAGAAGAAGAATGGGTGAAACGAGAAGGAGATGAGAAGAAGTTGCTGCTGACACGTGAAGAGTGGATGAAGCGAAGTAGTAGTGGTGAAAAATCTGCAAGACAGCGGGGTCGTGGGAAGTTTGACAAAAGCACCATCAAGTGCTATAATTGCAATATTTATGGACACTTCGCCTCAGAATGCAGGAAGCCAAAGAAAAATAGAGGAACACAAGATGTGGAGGCTAATATGGCTGTCATGGATGACGACGAACCAGCCCTGCTACTAGCTAAACATGTTAATTCGGAGCTTTTATTGAATGAGGACAAAGCTTACTCGCATCAATTACCAAGGGGTGGAGAAGGAGCAAGTGACTCAAACGTTTGGTACCTTGACAATGGTGCGAGCAACCATATGACGGGCTTTCGAGGAAAATTCACTGAATTGAATGACAGCATTTCTGGCCAAGTTCGCTTTGGGGATGGCTCGGTCGTGGAAATAAAGGGAAAAGGAACTGTTCGGATGCTGTACAAAAACGGAGAAGAAAAGGCTTTACAAGAGGTATATTACATTCCTAGTTTACGAAATAACATTATATCACTAGGACAATTATCTGAATCAGGAAACAGAGTGGAGTTAAAGGGTGAATTTCTGAGAATTTTCGATGATCAAGAAAGACTGATGATGAAGGTAAAGCGATCTCCTAATCGACTTTATAAAATCATTATCGAGACAAGCAAGCAAGAATGTATGATGACAAAGGCAGAAGAGGTATCAAAACTTTGGCACGCTCGACTTGGACACGTCAATTACCAAGCAATGGCCCTCATGTCGAAGTTTCAGATGGTGGAAGGGATGCCAAAGACACTAAAACTGAGTAGTGTATGTGATGGATGTCTCATGGGAAAGCAGACTAGGAAGGCATTTCCACAGAAAGCTAAGTTCAGTGCAACAAAAGTTCTCGAGCTCATACATGGTGATCTGTGCGGACCAATTTCACCTTCAACTAGCTCAGGGTACAGATATTTCTTTTTACTGGTGGATGATTTTAGCAGATACATGTGGGTGTACTTTCTTCGGAATAAGGATGAGGCTTTCCAGACGTTCAAAAAATTTAGAGCCTTAGTCGAAGATGGGTCTGATAAACGAATCAAAATGTTTCGAACCGACAAAGGAGGTGAATTCAACTCAAATGATTTCAGAGAATATTACGAAGGAGCAGGAATCCAGAGAAATTTCACGACGCCCTACACTCCCCAACAAAATGGAGTGGTAGAGCGTCGAAACAGAACCATTGTTGAAATGACTAGAAGCTGTCTGAAAGAGATGCAATTACCAGCAAAATTGTGGGCCGAAGCAGTCAGGAATGCAGTATATATCCTCAATAGGCTTCCTACACGAGCCTTGACAAATCAAACACCATATGAAGCCTGGGGAAATAAGAAACCAGAGGTGAGTCATGTTCGTGTATTCGGTTGCATGGCCCATATGAAAACACCGAGTGTTCACAACACAAAACTTGACGATCGAAGTAAAAGAATGGTTAACTTAGGGCGTGAACCAGGAACTAAAGGATATAGACTGTATGATCCTGTAGAAAACAGAATTCAGGTAAGCCGAGATGTGATCTTTGAGGAGACGAAACAATGGCCTTGGAGTACAATCACAGAAGGAGAAAGTACACAAGAAATCTTTTCAGTTCCAACCATACTTGAAACGAGTGAAGGTAATGGTCCAGTCGAGCACGAGACTACAGAACTTGGAGGTTTCAACCACGACTCAGAACCAGACAGTCAAGGTGGAGACAGTACGCCAACACCAACTAAGACACCAAGTTCTCAATCCTCAGGCAATAGAATTGATCCAGAAAATTACGATGACAGCTCCACTCCAAAGAAATTCAAATCAGTCAGAGGACTATACCAAACCTTAGATGATGAAGTGGATAATGATGATGAATTGTGCCTCATGGGAATAGACGAGCCAGTTAACTACACACAGGCAGTAAAAGATGCTAAGTGGAGGGCTGCAATGAAACAGGAGATGGACTCCATCGAAGCAAACGAGACATGGAGACTTACAAAACTACCACCTGATCAGAAAGTCATAGGTCTTAAATGGATCTACAAATTGAAGAAGGATGCAAACGGACAAGTGGTGAAGCACAAAGCACGCCTCGTAGCAAAGGGGTATGTGCAAGAACATGGGATCGACTTTGATGAGGTCTATGCACCTGTTACTCGAATAGAGACTGTAAGATTGATATTAGCTCTGGCTGCCAAGGAACAGTGGGAGGTTCACCACCTTGACGTCAAAACGGCATTTTTAAATGGCGATATAAAAGAAGATGTGTACGTTGCTCAACCTGAAGGCTTTGAAAGAAAGGGACAGTAACATTTGGTGTACAAACTGGAGAAAGCTTTGTACGGTCTTCGTCAAGCACCACGTGCATGGTATGCTAAATTGAATTCATGTCTTTTAGAGCTGGGGTTTACTCGCTGTCCATACGAGCATGTTGTATACACTAGAAAGAAAGGTGCAGAAAAATTAGTGGTTGCAGTTTATGTGGACGATCTATTAATCACAGGTACAAGTAAAGGAGTTATTGAAGATTTCAAGGCACAAATGAAGGCAAGATTCGAGATGAGTGACATGGGTAAACTAAGTTATTATCTGGGAATCGAGGTCGTGCAAGGAGAAGGTTACATCGAGTTGAAGCAGGGAGGATATGCACGTAAGATCCTTGAGAAAGCTGGCATGACAGATTGCAATCCAACAAAGTACCCGATGGATCCAAAGGAACAGCTTTGCCGTGATGAGTCAGGAAAACCGGTTGATGCTACTGATTATAAGAGCATGGTGGGAGGGCTTCGGTATCTGGTTCATACTCGACCAGATATAGCCTACTCAGTGGGAGTAGTGAGTCGATACATGGAAAAACCCACGAAGAAACACATGGATGCTGTGAAGAGGATTCTCAGGTATATAAAGGGGACTACACAGTATGGCTTGGTGTACTCAAAGGACAGTGGCAACAACGTTTTAACAGGCTTCTCGGATAGTGATTTGGGTGGTCAAGTAGACGATAGGAAAAGTACAGGAGGCATGGTCTTTTACTTAAATGAGAGTGCTATCACTTGGGTGTCACAAAAACAGAAGTGCGTGGCTCTGTCATCGTGCGAAGCCGAATTCATGGCTGCTACGGCCGCTGCATGTCAAGGCATATGGCTCAGGAACATACTCAGTCAAATAACATCTGAAATGGTTGGCCCAGTAACTTTATGCATTGATAATCGAAGTGCTATAGACCTGGCAAAGAATCCCATGTTTCATGGGAGAAGCAAGCACATCGATATTCGGTTTCACTTCATAAGGGAGTGTGTGGAGCGAGGTGAAGTGGTGTTGAAGCATGTCTGTAGCAGTGATCAAAGAGCAGATGTTCTGACAAAAGGGATGGCCACCATCAGGTTCGAGAACATGAGAAGACTTCTGGGTGTCAAGAATTTGGGCAGACAACTTTGAGATTAAGGGGGAGAATGTTGAAATTAATCTCAAAGTTTATTCTGTTTTGATAGTATTTTGTTTATTTGATTTGGTCAATCAGTTTAGCATGTTTTTAGGAATCAGAATAAGTCAATAGTTGTGGAGATTGTTTAGGAGCACAACTATAGTCGTGTGCTATTTTCTAGCTTTACAGTTTCCTTGTTTTCTAGTAGTTCAAATAGCTGTAACTTTTGTTTTCCAATGTCAAGCCAATAAAAACGTTTCTGGCAATCATTCTTGTTCATACAGTTAAACTTAGATTAGGTTGTTTAGTTCAAGAAATTCATCAATTTATTTGTCATGATTTGAGAGTTTCCCCATAGACCCCTCGAGTATATGGAACATAGTATGAAAAAACACGATGACTTGTCTACATCAATAGAAAAGAAATCTGCATTTTCCTAATTAACCTAAAAAAAAGAAGAAGATAAAACTTTAATTTGATTCCTTTTATAACTTTGATGACTTCTCGTCCTCGATCCGTTCTCAACATACCAACACTAATCTGCTTTTGTAGTATATGGGTTGACAACTAGTTCTCCGATATGCACAGCAGTATAAGCTCAATAGCATATGCTGAAATAATTCGTTTGGAGGTCTCTTCATAATTAAAGATGATGACTTGGTCCTGTTATTTACCTTTCAGCTATCCTGCAAGTAACACGACTAATCAAAATATATGTAGAGGTTCTCCATCCCGCTATTGATGGTTTAAAATGCTGATACAAAATAAAAAACAGAAAAATGCTGATCCATCTTTTGTAATTGTCTGCCCACCAGTTTAATTAGCTTCTCAGTGAAGGTTTAACGCTATTGTAAGTATCAGCAAATAAGCAAAAGAAATTTATTCACTCAATGACTGAACTGAATTTATATTATTAATTAGGTGCATGTTTTTGAAAACTTAATCCAGCTGCATCAACTGATAGTTCAGCGCTGATTATAAAATATGTCCGGAATTTCTGTCCAAGTTTTTTCTTTTGAATAATGAGTGAGCTGCCAATGGCACAAAATGAGCACATTGTAATAATTTTGGGAATCCAGTGAAGTTCATTTCTCTTTAAAATTGTGTCCCACTGAAGTTCCAAGAGTCGATTTTACCTTCAATAGAAGGCTGGGGAAAAAAGAAAAGGAAAAAAATGGGAGCTCTATCTAAGCTTTTTAGAAAGTAATCAAATCTTGATGTTACAACATATAAGGGGAATATTTTTTTCCCATATTGTTTTTGACTATGAGAACTGAATAAATCAAGAATATCTTGTTTGCCTCACTACAAGAAACTAACGCTAAATTCGACTATTCAAATTCGACATATATTAAATTCAATAGCTTTGAGTTGAACTACCGGACTGCGGCTAAATTCGACACTTTTCCGTCGCAAATAAATTCTTACTAAATTTGACAAATTTTTTTGTATTGTCGAATTGAAAACCACCAAAAAAAGGAGGGAAGCATCCTGCCAACATATTGATTTCAGAAATCCAATTTCAACCGAATTGTGACGAATTTAACTTCTACAGTTGAACCTCGATTAAGTAATAATTGATAAAGTAATAACCTCGCTAAAATAATATTTTCTTTCTATCCCAACATAATGAAGACAGTGTATTTTTACTCTCGATAAAATAATAAACTCGATAAAGTATTATTTTTTCCCGGTTCCGAGGCTATTATGAAAGTTTCTGTAAAAGAGCTTAACTAATTCATTGCTTGTAAAACTGAATACAAAATCTTACTCTGTACATCATCTCTCTCAACCTTTATACAAAAAATAACTCTAACTAACTTTTGGCGGGAACTAACAGAATATACAAAATAGCAAGTGACAACTCATTGTTTTGACTTTGACTCTACTAAACTATTTGACTTTGACTTTACTAAACTAATATCACTAATATCCCCCCTCAAGTTGGGAGGTGGTGAAGAAGAAACCAAACCCAACTTGAATAACAAATCGTTAAATTATGGAGAAGGAACAATCTTGGTAAGAACATCAGCTAATTGACTCTTGGTAGGAAGATAAGTAAGTTGAAGAATGCCTTCCAAAACCTTCTCTCGAGTAAAATGACAATCAATCTCTATATGTTTCGTCCTTTCATGAAAAACGAGATTCTTGGCAATGTGCAATGCTGATTGATTATCACAATGAAGCTGTACTGGTTTCAAGTCATGAACACCTAACTCTTCCAACAATCTGACAGTCCATACAACTTCAGATGCTGCAGAAGCCATGGCCCTGTATTCAGCCTCTGAAGAAGACCTGGATACAGTGGATTGCTTCTTAGATTTCCAAGTCACAAGAGAATTTCCCAGTAACAGAACATACCCTGTAACATATCTTCTTGTGTCTAGACAAGAAGCCCAATCAGAGTCTGAAAAGGCTTGCAAAGTAAGAGAATCTGAAGCTTTCAACAGAATACTCTATTGGCAATGGACACTACCTAATTAATAAACTGCTGATTTCTTGAAGAAGATATTAGTACATTGCGCACTGCCAAAGGAGATTTGCCCTGCAATTCAGGGTTACAAATAGATAGCAGAATAGGGATAGAAGAGATCAATAATAATAATTACCAAGTTTTTCCAAATAGTGATGACCGGGTATCTCAAACCTTGTGGGAGTTGTATATCCAGATGATAGAAAGAAATGGCACATTAAGACGAAGAAATTAAAAACATGATGATGATCTCTCGATGATGACCACCTTATATATTCCATACACGAGTTTAAAACATTTTGTATATATGTTCGTATAGTATACATGTAACTTCATCATTTGTATTATGTTACAATGTAGTTTAGATTGATTACTTTTATAAAGTTTATTATTTTTTTTTGACAAACAAAGAGATTTTATTAACTTGCATCAACGGAATCACAAACATGACAAACCCCTGAACTGACACTACAACCTGAATAGAAACAAATAAACGAGCTAAACAAATAGCCTCTTATGTTTTCAGACTGTTTAACATCATGAATTTCTAAATTCTTTGAACTAGAAAAGATTAAAATGGCTTCTCGATCTATCAACCCTGCACCAATCCTGGAACCAGTAATATCACGAATGACCTTCACGTACGCACCACCTGTAGCCCAATGTTCAGACACACCCCAGCTATCTACATGCCGAAAACCAGCTATAGACATGCCGCAGGTGAAAGATCTCATAAGATGAACAAATTTTAGTTGTGAAAAGTAAGCTCTTGCAATATCCGACACCAGCCCAAATCCAATGCACGAATTACAGATCTTCCACAAAACCACATAAATCATTTTCAAAGTAACGAGGAACAAAACACAAACCAACATCAAAAGAACATACCTTAACATCCCAATAAAAGGTTAACAAGCCAGACACACGCCAATAGGCGAGACTAACACCAAATATTCAAAGACCTCAGAATGACACCAAATTTTGGTATGATGTTAAGGAGGAGAATTTGAATCTAAACGTATTTTTTATTTGCAGAATCGGACTCAAAATCAAGATAGATCTGAGAAATAAATTCCAGATGTTTGGTTTTGGTTCGATTTTTATTGAACAAAAACTGGAACAAAAGGTTTAGATAATTGAGAGGAGGATTCGAGAATGGATTGATGGGGAAACGAAGCTGTAGATGGAGAAGAAGGGGGAGGGCGGTGGCTATGGTGGCAGGGGGTCGACTCTCATTAGTTGAGCGCAACTAATTTATAAAGTTTATTTTGAAATCTTTATAATTGCTTTGCTTACAAAATTCGGACTCCGTTTCATGAAACAAATTAAGATTAAAAATTTGACTTGTTGCCTTACTTTTTTTCAATTTATATCTTAAAAATCTTAAATACTAAAAGAACATATTAGAATTTGATCAAGTCTGCCCTATATATTTTAGCAATGCCAGTAATTTTTGGCATGGTTTACTAGGTACATGCTGCGCTATTGAAATTGGTCCGTAATATTTTTTGCATGGCAACGCGTTTCTAAATTTGCATAGGTATCAATAAGGTTGTTCAAAAACCGAGCCGAGCCGAATTTTGACATAAATGAGTCGAATTTTATTTTTTTCTGACGAACCGAGCCGACCGAGTTGAGCTTTTTTATCGCACAAAAATATGTGTTCGAGCTCGTTAACTAACGAGCCGAACACGAGTTTTTATCAAGCAAAAACGAACTGAATCGCACACGAGCCGTTCTCGAACAGCTCGGTAAGAATTAAATTTATACACACAAACAGTCCAATTTCTTTGGGCCCAACAAAATAAAACTTTGTTTTATCCAAACCCAACCTAGTTCTCTAAAGTCTAAACAACTAAACCAAATACCTCATCTTTTCGTACTGAAATTAACAGCCTAAATTCACAGCCTAAACCCAACCGAGTTCTCTAAAGTCTAAACAACTAAACCAAATACTATTCACAGCCTAAATTCCCCAAATACCTGAAATTTTTATGGCATATGTACTGATAATTAAAAGATGTAATCTTTGAAAGATTGCAAACTTTGGAAACGTACGGTCGAAGATATATACAAAGAGGGGTTCGAAGACAAGATTGCAAGAATCTTTCTCGGGGAGATGGTCGATACCATTGACGGTGAGGTAATTATAAGTTTGAATGGTGATAACTGTCTGGTGTAGAAGAACAATACATACGCCCACAATCTATTTTGGTTTTAAAGTTTAATTTGAAAGTGGTTATGTTGATTTTGTGATGCTTTTATGTTCTGACTAATTAAGGGATGTAAACATCTCGTGCCCAGGTGACCCCCTGTGAGTTGGATATTTTATACTCCGTCCGTCCCTCTCATTTGACACGAATTTTAAGTCTCCTATAAATTATAGTTCTACAACTTATTTTTAAAACTTTTTTTCTCTAAATAAAAATTTAAACATTATATTTTTATTCAGAAAAAGAAAAAATTTAAAATAATTTATCGAAATATATATTAAAGAAGCCTTAAAATGCATGTCGAGCCCCGGTACTCCAATATAAATAATTGAGGGGGACGGAGGGAGTATACGAATATTGTATATATAAAGGATATATGTTTTTTTTTTCGAGCTTTAACGAGCCGATTTAGAGCCGAACAATTTTGAGTCGAGCCCAAGCCGAGCTCGAGCCACACACACTAATAGCTCGGCTCGAGCTTGTTTTTTTAACAAACATTTTTTTTTGTTCGAGCTCGTACTCGAGTTTTGGTCCTTAAAATTAAAAGTGTCACTCATGCATATTGTTGCAGTTCAAAAGCAAAGAAATATACACATTTGAATAATTTCCTGTAAGAACCTTTTCATCATTAAATCAAGGTTCACAGCTGATTCGTATGATAATTCGCTGGCTATGATCATTCATGTTCAAATCTCAAGGTGTGTTTTAGAGATCATGTATATATGCATTAGGGTTTGCGAGTTGATAGTCCTAATCCATAGCATGGCAATCAGTTCTCTAATCTTGGTTATTAAGTGATAAGGTTCCTATTCACATATAACGGTAGCATGTGACTGCATCTGCACATATGAGCATCAAGGCTTATTGGTCACGAAACTATAGTTTTCAGTTAACTTTTAATTTTAAAAATTTATTAGTCAAGTACTGATTTTTGTCATGCATTGGTTTTATATACTAGTTCTTTTATGATATCTGCGTTATCTGATTTAGTGAGACCCTAGCACGGATGAAACCAGACCGATCAAGATATTCTATTTTCTAATAGGTGCACCGAGTTCTTTTTTCACAATTTCAAAATTTTGGAAAGCAGCTAATTTCTCTTCATAATAAGTACATTCATAATTTGAATAGAAACATCATAAGTAAACTTCAATGTACACGTATCCTTAACTCTCTTCATAATTTTTATATTACTGCTTGTGAAAAGGGCGGCAGATTATGCATAATAGGGCTTTCCACTATGAAAACATTTTGCTCATCTTCCTCAGCTAAAAACAGATGTCAGCAGCTTCCACCATCCACTGAAAATAATTTTGGGCAAAACCAGTCAGTCACATTAAAATTGAAAACAGTCAAAAACTGCACATACAAATAATACAGTTATATTTAGCAAAATAAAATAAAATAATACAGTTATACCAAAGAACTAAAAAGATAATCTACAATCTATATGGCACAAAATTAGTTGGTGTGAGAATGAATGGCAGGGCAATTCTCCTTTGGCAAAGAATGTAATGCAAGCGCAAGATCTCCCTGCCAATAGAGGATTGCCCTGTTATCCTTAATCTCACATGTTTCTTAGAATTTAGTCTTCGTTATCTGAGTTCTCCAAGAAACTAAAACTTACATTATATATATAGATAATCATTCCAAGTTTCACTTAGATTTGCGGAAGCAAGACCTGCAGGCATATGCTGTAGGATAATTCCTAATAAAATTACTTTCCATCAGTTATGCAAATATGGTCCCAAGTGGCCATTGTTATGAAAGAACCTACACTTTTTCTCCTTAGAGACACTAAGGGACACAATGATAAAATTTGTCAAACTTTAGTCTTATATATAACTTTTTATATTCCTATCGTTCCGTTCTTTGGATCTATAAAGGATCTAATTTTTCTCACTCTAGTTTCGTAGCTGATGCTAATTTTTATTTAACTAGTTTACTAAGCCGATTCGCAGTGTAATAATTTTTCCAAATTTTTCTAAAATTTATTTTGCAAAATATGTTTTTTGATAAAATAATACATTTCTAACATAAAATTAAGGTTTCTTTTAAATTCTCCGTTTAGTCGTGTTCATTTACCGAAATTTTAATATACAAAAGATTAATTGTTTAATATATTTTATTATTTTTAATGTATATCAAATATTAGTATATTTATTACTTTATTTTTCTCAAAATTAGTATCGCAACTTCTATTTTAAAATACATAATATAACATCAATATTAAATTCTAGCATATAATATGCTCCTCCAATCGCTTTCTCGTTAAACATGTTTCCTTCCAATGACCCGCTTTCTCATTATTATCAAATTTAAACACATAACAAACTAATTACTAAATAAATTATATCATATAATAATCAATTTTATTAAATCATAAAATTTAATTTAAATATTTTTCAAAATTCCAAGTTTTATTTTTTTAAATATACGTACTTGAGAAAATAAATGAAAATAAAATAAAGTTTCTATATTTTATTTTATTTTATAGAAATTTGAATTTTCTATAAGTATTATCTTCTATATAAATTAGAAGGTAAAATTTAAAAATACGATTTATAATGTTTTTATGGATTAAAAAACATACTTGGAAATTAATTGCTAAGGTTTAGGAGCTTTCGAGTTTTAATGGCTGCTCTTGTGTTTCGTGACTAAATCGGTACTCACAAGATGTTAGATGCCTACGTATCTCAATCAGTGCTGAGAATCAAGCCAGAAAACGTAGTTCTTGGTGATGCCCACGGGGCTATGGTGGCAGGGGCACACTAAGGACGTAGTGACTTGTATGTCCTTATTCGAGAATTAAGTCTAAAACGTCGTAGATGACGTATGGAGCTGTGTCCAAAAAGTAGTTCTATTGTGAAGGATCAGGGTCCTTATATAGACATCTGGTTCCTCGTATTTAAAGTATGTTTGGGAGACTTAGCGAATAAGTCTCCTTTTTGATAATGGATAAACATTGTATTTCTTGATGGACAAGTCTTTTCCTTGTTGATAAGGACTATGACTCATTATTTCTTTTAATTGGGGATTCTGGATCCTTCTTTGATGAAATTACCATATTTTGGACTCCTTTCCTGAGCTGTATATTTCCCTATTTATTAATTACAAAATTAATAAATAATTAGGGTTTCGGGCCTTGTTTATGGGCCGTATTTTTGGACCAATCTGGGTCTAATTAATACATCATTAATTGCACTTCTAGGGTTATTTTTTAGCCCATATCATTTGCCCCCCAACTTCTAGAAAAATCTCTTTTGGATTATCGTAGAAGTTATTTTATTCGGGAGTTACGAAGTTTTCTTTCGTATTCTAGTTTGGTTTTACGAACATATTAGTTCTAACCCAATTTTTATAATTTTTCCAAAATAGGAATCAGGATTTTTCATCAATTCCCTGGAAAATAATTTAAATTTTGAAATTCCAGTGTATTTTCGACCAGGATTCTGGTCGAATTCGACCTCATTTATGGCTCCTAGTCGAACACCTTCGACCAGGATTCTGGTTGAATTTTGCATGACTTTGGCTCCTGGTCGAACACTTTCGACCAGGATTCTGGTCGAATTTGACTTCGTTTTTGCCTCCTGGTCGAACACTTTCGACCAGGATTCTGGTCGAATTTTAGTGTCATTTCATCCCCCGGTCGAACACTTTCGACCAGGTTTCTGGTCGAATTTTGGTGCAATTTCGTCCCTTGGTCGAACACTTTCGACCAGGTTTATAGTCGAATAGATTATCCATTTTAGGCCATGGTCGAACTCTTTCGACCAGGATTGTAGTCGAATAGATGATCCATTTTGACCCCTAGTCGAATACTTTCGACTAGGATCGTGGTCGAAGATAAGTGCCATTTTGGCCCCTGGTCGAATACTTTCGACCAGGATCGTGGAAGAAGATAAGTGCCATTTTGGCACCTGGTCGAACACTTTCGACCAGGATTCTAGTCGACCATTTTGATCTCACTTGGAGACGAACATAGAATCACGATTTTCTACAAGTTGTACTTCTTGTGCCATTTGAGGTTTACTTATGTTGGACTCAAGTTGGGCCCAAGACTTTTATTCGTCCCTTACCTGGAACTTACTACCCTTTTTTTTTGGTGATTTTAATATACACTAGTGTTTCACGAGTATCGTCTTGGTGTAAAGTGTGGAGCGACCTACACATTTACGACGATTTTGCATTATTCGAGGCTAGCTTGACATTTGCATAAGCCTTTTATGCCTTATACCGTCTTGTTTTGGCTTCAAGCCTTTCATTGAGCATATTGAATGATGAGGTTTGGACTGAATGTCTTAGGTTTTTGGGGTTTCAACCCTTCACCCTTACGAGTTCTTACTGATGGCTGCACTCGTAGTGATTCATTCTCAACTCTATCATATCAAACTTCTCCTGAGCTTGAAATTTTCGCTAATGAACAATAGGCATCTTTGGCTTTCTTTTGTATGTTTATTAGCAACATTCACCCTTCGGGGTTCATTGTATTCAACTCTATTTGTGCAGTTGACATGCATATTTTGTATGCTTTCCTTTGCATTCATTTGTAGTTTGTCTTGGCAAAGCTTTGAGGATGTTTCTACCAATAAAAACGGGTTCAACCCTTCATCTGCTTTCTAGGAAGCTCATGATTTCATCGAACCTTATTTCTACTTGTCATACTAGCGGATCCTTTTAGGATGCACTAAACATAATAAACTTTTAAGTTTTGAGGCATGCCAAGTCCTTGGCACCTCATGCCCTTCGAGGGTTTCTAGCTTATAAGCTTCGATTCTTGGAGATGTGTGAGTAATCTCCACTACCTCTGCCCCATACACCAACAGAAAGGGGGTTGCTCCAGTGGTGACTTTACAAGTAGTACGATATGCCCATAATATGGGGAGCAATTCGTCTACCCAAGTATTTCTAGAGCGTTCAACTCTTTTTTTCAATCCATCCAGGATAATTCGATTGGCAACCTCAACTTGCCCATTTGCTTGAGGATGGGCAACAGAAGTGAAGCATAATTTAATATCATTATCTTCACAATACTTCTTGAATTCATCATTGTTGAACTGAGTTCCATTGTCTGTGACCAAAATACGTGGGATCCCGTATCTGCATATCACATTTTCCCAGAAGAAATGCATCACCTGCTTGGTGGTTATCTTGGCTAAAGGCTTAGCCTCAATCCACTTGGTGAAGTAGTCGATTGCTACTATCAAGAATTTTCTTTGCACACTTGCCATTGGAAATGGTCCAAGTATATCCATCCCCCACATGGCGAATGGGATAGGTGAGTTTATGGATGTCATCATCTCAGGTGGTTGTCTAACCACTGGTTCATGCTTTTGGCACCGTTCACATTTTTCACATAGCTCTTAGCATCTGCAAGTATGCTTGGCCAATAAAAACCTAGACGAGTGATTTTATGATCAAGGGCTCTGCCCCCAAGTGCTGCCCACAAATTCCTTCATGTACTTTCCTTAGGGCCAATTCTGCCTCTTGGGGTCTTACCCATTTTAGGTAAGGAATGACGAAAGACTTTTTGTATAGGATTCCCTCAATCAGGGCATACATTAATGCTCTCACATATAGCTTTCGAGCTTCTGAAGTGTCGTTGGGTAACCATCCAGTTTCCAGATGAGATTTGATGGGATACATCCAACAGCTGGCAACATCAATGGGCGCTACCAACTTTCCATTGATGCTTGGGGTCTTCAAGACTTGGAAGTATACACTTCCTGCGTAGTTTTCAATTTCAGAAGAGGCAAACTTAGACAAGGCATCGGCCTTCATGTTCTCTTCCCTTGGAATGTGTTCCACATAGCATTCATCAAACTGAGTTATGATGGCCTTAACAAGTTTTAGGTACTTGGCCATGACTTCATCTCTGGCTTCAAACTCCCCATTTACTTGGGAAACCACTAGCCTCGAGTCTCTACACACTTTTAGAGTTTTAACTCTCAAGGCTCCATCCAACCCTAAGCCAGCTATCAGGGTTCGTAATCAGCTTCATTGTTTGTCGTTGGGAAGTCTAGTTTTAGTGTGTACTCTATGAGAAATCCATCAGGACTTTGTAACACCAGACCTGCTCCACTTGATTTTTTTTTGATGCCTTATCAAAATAGAGCACCCAACACTCTTTGGACACCATGTCTTCATCTATCACTTCTTGCCCCCGACTTCCTGGTTGTCAATAGTGCATTCAGCCATGAAGTCAGCGAGTGCTTGAGCTTTTATGGCCGTTCGAGGCTTGTACGTGATGTCAAATTCTCCCAATTCAACAGCCCATTTGATCAACCTTCCACTAACTAGAGGGCTATGCAAGATGTTTCTTAGAGGCTGATTGGTCAAGACCTCTATCTTGTGAGCCTGGAAGTATGGGCCTAGCTTTCTTGAGGCCATTATCAAGGCTAAGTCAAAATTCTCAATCGTAGAGTAGTTTATTTCTGCCCCATGTAGAATCTTACTTACGTAGTAAATGGGTTTCTGAACCTTCAACTCTTCTTTTACCAAAACGGCTCCAAGGGCTGTGTTAGAAACCGCCAAGTACAAATAGAGAGTTTCTCCTGGCTTTGGCTTTGCCAACTATGGTGCCTCAGCCATGTACTTCTTCAAGGCCTCAAAGGCCTCCTGGCTTTCATTTGTCCATTCAAAAAATTTCACGTTCTTGAGTGCTTTGAAGAAAGGTAAGCACTTCTCTCCTGACTTGGAGATGAATCTTCCCAATGCAGCCACTCTTCCTGTTAGTTTTTGGACATCCTTGACAGTCCGTGGTGGTTCCATGTCTAGAATTGCTTTGATTTTGTCGGGATTAGCCTCGATTCCTCTTTTGGAAACCATCAGGCCTAAAAACTTCCCTGAGCCTACACCAAAGGCACATTTAGCTGGATTCAACATCATTTTGTGGTGCATCAGCACTTCAAACGCTTCTCGCAGATGATTTATATGATCGGCCTTATCGAGGCTTTTAACCAATATGTCATCCATATAGACCTCCATGGTTTTTCCAAGCAGGTGTTCAAAAATTTTGTTCACCGATCTTTGGTATGTTGCCCCTACATTCTTAAGTCCAAACGCCATGACTAGATGATAAAAAACACCAATGTCAGTGATGAATGATACCTTGGAGATGTCATCTTTGTGCATTTTGATTTGGTTGTATCCGCTGAAGCCATCCATGAAACTCAGCATCTCATGCCCAGCTGTGGCTTCTATTAGGGCATCAATCCTTGGTAAGGGAAAACAATCCTTAGGACACGCATCGTTCAAATCGGTGAAGTCTACAGACATTCTCCATTTTCCATTGGCTTTTTTGACCATCACCGGGTTAGCTAACCATTATGGGAATTTTATTTCTTTAATGAACCCGGCCTCTAGAAGCTTTTCTACTTCTTTTTTATTGGCCTCTTGCCTCTCTGGATCAAAATTTCTCTTCTTCTGTTTCACCGTCTTCCTTTCAGGATCCACATTCAATTTGTGGGTTATCAATTGGGAATCGATCCCTGGCATGTAAGCCGTTGTCCAAGCAAAAACGTCATTGTTCTCTTGAAGAAAAGATATGAGCTTGCTTTTCAATGGTTCGGGCAATAGTGCTCCAACATAAGTCACCTTCTCCGGTTCACCAGGGACTAAGGGAATTGGGATTAAATCCTCAGCTGGTTTCCCTCTTCGGTTCTCATTATCACTAGTATCCATGTCTTCAATGGGGAGAACCTGCCCCCCGATTCCATCAGGCCTTAACGCGGCTACGTAACAGCTTTTAGCCATCTTTCGGTATCCCCGTTCTTCACCAATTCCATTCCTCGTTGGGAACTTGATTTTCAGATGATTATATGAGGCAACGGCCTTGAACGCATCAAGACCCGTCCTTCCCAGGATTGCATTGTAGGTCGAAGTTGCCTTTATAACTATGAAGTTCAACATCTGAGTAGACGTATTCGACCCTTGCCCCATTGTCATTGGGAGTTGGATAGTGCCTTCCACCTTCGACTCCACTCCATTGAATCCATATATGGGCATATTCGAGGGTGTCAACTGAGAGTCAATATAGCCCATCTTGATAAAAGCATCATGGAACAAGATGTCCACTGAAGCTCCATTGTCGACCAAAACTCTCTTTGTTTCAGAATTCCCTATCACAGGTACGATGACTAAGGGATCATCGTGGGGAAACTTCACTCCCTCCAAGTTAGAATCATCAAAATCTATTGATATTTCTGTTCGGGCGCGTTTCGGTGCTTCTCCAACCACAGTCATCACCTCTCGGGCATACGCTTTCCTTTTGTTTCGGGAGGTCCCAGCGGCAGTTGGTCCTCCGAATATCATGTTGATGACTAGCCCTCGGGGATTGGGATTTCGATCTTGATCGTTGTCCCTCCTGTCATAATCCTTCCTTTCATAGTTTCCTCTTTGACTCCCTTGATTTCCATCCTTGGTGAATTTATTGAGCTTTCCACTCCGTATTAGAAACTCGATCTCATCTTTCAATTGTCTACAATCGTCGGTGTTGTGGAACCGACAGAATTGGTTTTGTTTCCGTTTAGACATATCAGTCCTTAGTGGCTTCGGCCATCGGAGATCCTCCTCCTTTGCTATTTCCATCAGAATTTGGCTCCTGGGAGTGTTCAATCTTGCATACTCCGTAAACTTTGGCCCAAAATTGTTCATATTGGGTGGAGAATCAGAATCCTTTGACGTTCTGGGAAACTTTTCCTTGACGTCGTACTCCTGAATTTCCTTTCTTTTCTTTGAATTTCCACTACCACCAGCAGTGGGTTCATACTTTCTCATGCTTTCTTCAGCCTTGATGTACTTTCTGGCTCTATCTTGGAGCTTCAGCATGCTCTCGGGTGGATGTTTTGTCAATGATCTTTTGAAGTGATCATCAGTGGTTCCTTGCTGCAAGGCTATCATAGCTACTTTGTCCTCTAAGTCCGGGACTTTCAGAGCCTCCCGGGTAAATCGGTTGATATAATCTCTTAAAGCTTAATTCTTTCCTTGTTGGATTCCCATGAGTGACGCAGAACTTTTCTCGTGCACGCTCCCACTAACAAATTGGTTGATGAAGCTTTGCTCAGTTCCTTAAAAGACCCAATGGAATTGGGAGGTAGACGGTTATACCAGCGTTGGGCCATGCCCACCAAGGTTTGTGGGAACGCCCTACACTTGACCGCATCATTGGTTAGCTGCAATAGCAGTGCATTAGAGAAGGTTCTTACGTGATTTGCGGGATCTCCCGTTCCATCATAGGCTTTAATTGTTGGCATCCTGAATTTCCTGGATATGGTAGCTTTCATGATGTCTTGAGTGAACGCTGGTGTGGGATCATCAGGATCCCCTAGGGGTAACAAAACACTAGGATCACCCCTTGGGGCTTCAGCCCTCTTGGTTTTTCTCGGTTATGGGTCCAGGTTGATTATCGGGACTCTTCCACATGCTTGGCTTTGTGCTTTCGCGGCCTCCGCCTCATAGGCCGCAATCTTTTCCTTAGTAGTTTGGGGTTGTTCCCGATTTGTTTGGGAAGAACGCCTCCTCCTTGGGGCAACATCCCTCTCTTCTGCAGATGTATAATTCTCGTCCTCAGTATAGGGACCCGAGTAGTCTTGAATCAAAGGGGTCAGTCGAGTTTGTTGATTTTGGGGTCCCAGACCTTGTATATAAGGAGGAACGTATGCCTCATGGTAAGTGGGATTGAGACCACTATCGCCCGCCCTGGGTCGAGTGGGCATGCTATAGCTTGGCATCCCCAAAGTTTGAGTTGCGTATTGGGGAAGATCCGTATTACGAAGTTGAAGACCACTTGGTGCATTCATGAGCACTTGGGAGGTCGTGATTAGTTGCTGATGAGCGGTCTCTTGTGGATTAGATCCATGAATGACCATCTGCAGGGGATTCGTTCCTTCAACCGAAATTAGGACTTTCGGTCCTTGAGTGGTGGTGAGGGGGATATTTTCCCCTTGAGTGCCAGTTGTTGGCGGTGGTTGATTTCCGTGAGTATCAACCTCAGAGGTGATAGGAAGCTCCTCAGAAGTTTGAGTATCTCGAGTTGTTCTTCGTATGTTTTCCATGGTTGATGTTATATTCCCACAGACGGCGCCAAATGTTATGGATTAAAAATGTACTTGTAAATTAATTGCTAAGGTTTAGGAGATTTTGAGCTTTAATGGCTGCTCTTGTGTTTCGTGACTAAATCGGTCCTCACAAGATGCCTATGTATCTCAATCAGTGCTGAGAATCAAGCCAGAAAACGTAGTTCTTGGTGATGCCCACGGGGCTATGGCGGCAGGGGCACACCAATGACGTAGTGACTTGTATGTCCTTATTCGAGTATTAAGTCTAAAACGTCGTAGATGACGTATGGAGCTGTGTCTAAAGTATTTAAAGTATGTTTAGGAGACTTAGTGAATAAGTTTCCTTTTTGATAATGGATAAACATTGTATTTCTTGATGGACAAGTCTTTTCCTTGTTGATAAGGACTATGACTCATTATTTCTTTTAATTGGGGATTCTGGATCCTTCTTTGATGAATTTACCATATTTTGGACTCCTTTCTTGAGCTGTATATTTCTCTATTTATTAATTATGAAATTAATAAATAATTAGGGTTTCGGGCCTTGTTTATGGGCCGTATTTGTGGACCATTCTGGGTCTAATTAATACGTCATTAATTACACTTTTAGGGTTATTTCTCAGCCCATATCAAATGTATATGTAAATCATATAAATAAATTAAATGTGGGTCTTTTTACAAAAAAATTATGAGAACATAATTTCTAATAATGTTTTAAGGAGATATAAAGATAATAATCTTATTTCAAGATAAATTCTAGAACTTTAAGAAAAACTTATATGCGAATATTAAGATGGTTTTAAATTCAAAAGAAAGTTTAAGTAACATGATAGTGTTAAAGAAATTAGTAAATAAATAGGATTTGTGGAGAACGTTTACGAGAATATTAACATAGTATATTTAGTTTCCTCTGTTAGAAAATAGTAAGAAAGAAATTGAGAATTTATCCAAGATTAGAAAAACAACAGTATTAAAATTGTATATTTAAATTTCCTCCATTAGTATTTAAATTGTATATTTAGTTTCCTCAATTAGTGAAGATTTTAAAGGCACAAATATTGAAATTGTATATTTAATTTCCTCCCTTAAGTAAAAATTTTAAAGACAATTGAGACATTTTCGAATCTTTAATATTAATAATTCAAAATTTTGAGAAAATTAGGAAAATAAATCGAAACGATTTGAGAGACACCATCTCACTACCCTCGTCTTCTCCTTTATAAGTTGTAACACCCCATCTATAATTAAATGAGAGGTTACTCATTAAACCATAAACCTGTATACAGAGTACTGAAATATCTAAATTAATAATTAAACAGCTTAAATAACTCTAGAAGTCCATAATCTTAATCAGTGAAATAGAGGGTAGCTCTTTTTCACATAGTACCAGATCCCCCTAAGCACTTGCCAGAAAAAGAATACGACATGAGCCAAACGCCCAGTACAAATTTGAAGTATAATTTATAAAATAGAAAAACAAATATACATATTTGATAGTTTATAATGAAACAGTTATTTTGAAAATAAGCATGACTGAAACAACAGATGAGGTAGGATATTTTATACCGAGATCAGAACAGAACATATACAGATACATATATCATAGGGTACTGTAATGTATGCAACAAACCGGATAACGTGTACGACATTGGCCATGCCCATCGTCGACGCGCCAAATTGATAATAATATTTTGTTCTACTATGTTCGTACTTAACTATGAAATATAGCAAATGTGGCAAGTAGGGATCGAACTCAAGGGAATAGCTTTCAATACTAGTACAAAGTAAATTGGTGTGGGGGGGGGGGGGGGTTGAGTTGGTTGTGGTATTTTATCAAACACCTTGCATACAAGAAATAAATTGCTAAAGAAATACAACTAAGTTAATGGAAATCATCCAATTTTACCAACACAACAAGACACAATGAGTTAATTAGCAAGATAAATAGATATTTGACCCACAGATAATGGAAAATCAAGTTCTTTAACCCAACAAACTCAAGCAAGATATACCCAACTCTACATAACCAAGATAATTGGTGAAGCACACAAAATCTTATTTCTCTTCTAAAACACTAATTTAGTGAAACACATAAATTAGTTCTCTTGATACTAGCAACCAATATTGAAGCAATACTAGTTTAACCAAATCAAGGAATTAAACAAAGAGAGGTTAGGACAATTCCAAGGATGAGGAGCTCAACCTAGGTACTTGCACTTAAATCTTGAGGATTTAGGTACACTAAATTTTGTGCTACTAAAATGAATGTACTAACAATTACGGTAGCACAAAAAATTAGCAACTGAAATTACAAGAAGAGTAAGATGAAGCAACTTACAAATCTCAAAGCAAATTCATAAACAATACAACACAAGCATTCAAGATAGAGTGAAATAGATCTTACTTAAAATGAAATGGGTTTAGTACAAGAAGTCCTTCATTGAGCCAAATAAATGAAGTTAGTTACTCATAATCAATGCTAGATTACAAGTAATAAATGATTCATCTACTTTCCCTAACCCTTTTGAATGTTCTTAAAGTGATAAAGATGAGATAAAGATAAGATAATGATGTATGGTTCCCAACTATTCAATTAATACATCCATTAGACTAGAGGACAAAATAGTCACTTTGCTTCCAAATAATTCCAGCATGACTTGTACGGTCTGATGAACGGCCGTGCGGACGCCCGTACAATTTCCCACTCAAACTGCATCACTTGGAACACTCTGTACGGCCTAAAGGACGCCCGTGCGGACGGCCGTACAATTTCCAACAAATTTTGCATCACTTGGAACACTCTGTAAGACCTAGTGAACGGACGTGCGGACGGCCGTACGAGATAAAACTCCAAAATCATGCGTTATGAACCTCCCGACATCACAATCCAACATCTTCTAAACTCCCTCTTGAATAATCTTTGCTTTCAAACCCACAATAAACTACCTTTTGAACAAATAAGCATGCAACACTAAAAAAGGGAAACATAACAAATATAAGTAAAATACATATGAAACCAAAAGAAAACCAAGAGAAAGAGAGACAAAAACGTGTATAAAATACACGTTATCAGGCATATACATCGTCACAGTCAAATCAAATCACAAATCAAATCAAACTTTAGGTGCACCCACGTATCTTGAAACAAATATCAAATTGGCCAAAATTTCCTCCCAAGAGCTAACAGAAGGATACGCCATGACCAATCACACTGTCATGGAAGTGTCATGCCACTGGTGCCGAAGTGACAGTTTTGTAGTACCCTTACAGCTGGTTAACTGGATATACCCTATATCACTAAAGGTTCAAATAAAATATTTCACAATTTTTAAAATCACTTGATGTAGATATTTCAAATATTTTAAACAGATATATAAGTGAATATTCTCCAAAATCACTAAATATATATTCAAATATTTTTTAACGAAACTGAGACAAATATATAAATATTTCAAAACAGAACTAAAGCAAATTCTTAAATATTTTAGAACAGAACTGAGACAGGCGTTCAAATATTCTAAAAGAATATTTAAGATGCCTATTTTTTTTAAAACCACAAAAAAAAAATTAAATATTGCAAAACAATTTTTAAAGTAACTTTTAAGAGTCAAAACGGATAATACTAGAATCGATTTGAGAACTGAATGAAGCAAACATAACTAATTCTAATATGAGTAGCGCTAAAATAAAAAGGGACATAAATCCGTACCTCAAAATTAACGGCCTCAAACACTAATAAAATTCGCAAATGATCAGCTAATTTCTTGACCCGCAATCTAAGTACAAAATTATAATTTAATATTTAAATACACATTATTCCTTTAATCGAATAACAACTAAAATAAACCCTTATCATTCAATTAAGAATTTATAAATATTGAATAGATGGTACAAATTAGTGTTGGTTAACCATTTGATCATCCAAACACCTGGAACAGTACATTCATTATTAATGGATTAGCTAACAAGCTAAACCAAGAGGCATTAACATGGCCGAGAAGCTAAATACTTATTATATAATTTATGTACACTCTTAGTTAATAATCAAGCATAAAACATGGTTTCCTGGTTCATGGTTCTAATTTCTAATACAGGGCAATGTGGCTTGAAGTATAATAATTTAATAAAAGCACATGATACTTCTTAATAATCATTGTTCATAATCTAAAGTAAAGCATGTAGAAGTCAGGGAACTTTATAAAATAAAATCGAAAGTGA
This sequence comes from Heracleum sosnowskyi, assembly GCA_030848705.1. Taxonomy (NCBI): domain Eukaryota; kingdom Viridiplantae; phylum Streptophyta; class Magnoliopsida; order Apiales; family Apiaceae; genus Heracleum; species Heracleum sosnowskyi. The sequence continues at coordinate 31,427 of JAUIZM010000046.1, read as the reverse complement.
TTGTTGAACTAATTTTCATGAAGAATAAGTAATTAATTACACATAATTATACAATTAACAAGACTAAGAATATTGGGTATAGACTATAAAAATCACTTGTACTATTAAATTTAAAGATCGTAGCATATCAATTTATACGCATTAGATATGCAATAATTATCATGAAAAGTTTGAGAAATAAACATATTACCTGTAGGGAAAATAATGATAAAAACAAAATCTTCTTTCTCTAAACCGTGTTGCGACTCTCTTTAACTTGAAATTAGGTTTCATTAGATTTCATGTTAGCATATACCTGATATTATACTTATATGTAAAAACTAGCCTACACCAATTAGATCGTTTGATCCTTTGCACCATACTTTGATGCAATTAGGAGTGTTTGACACATGTTAAAATTAAATTGCTATTCCTATTCTATTCTAATTAGCAAATAAATAATTTCTTTAATTAATCCAACTCTAATCAGTTCTTTTATTATTATTATTATTATTATTATTTTATTATTATTATTATTATTTCTGATTTTAATAATTTTTTTTGAAAATATTTCAAAATAATATCTACAAACTTGAGTTAATGATACTTATTTTATTAGAAAATTGCTAGATAACCCAAAAACATGTCCCAAAAATTTATGTGTCGGTTTATAAGTGGTAACTTTCTTAATATAAATATGGGACCTGCGTGCAAACATATCACTACAACACTTGTGGCCTTTTTTGACGGACGGATTAGGCAGGAGCTAAGCTTGTGACGAATTCTAAACTTTAGACGACCATCTTTTAGACGGACTCATTCGTCTGTCATAAGGTCTTTACTATATTATTATTTTATGGAGCTCAACATTTTTTTATTGGTAAACATTACCGTGAAAACAAAACGGTGTCGTTTTGCTGATGATACATGTTGTGACGGATAGAACTATCGGTCAAAAATTTATATATTAATATTGTAATTATATTTTTAAATTGTTAAATCATATCATACTTTTGACTGTTGGTTGGGTAACGGTCACAAGCTGCAATCTTATGACGAATTCTTGTTTAGTTGTCACAAGATCATAACTATACACTCACCTACCTGATGGATGCAACGTTCAAAATATATTTAGAAACAGGTATTTAGAAATCCCTCATACTTCTGGATCCTACTCATTGAGCGACGTCGACGGGCATTTAGAAACTCTACTATTACGATCTTCTCTGTATTTCTCTATGAAGTTACTTAATGTATTTACTTAGAAATTAATGAACTAATTAGTAAGATTTTGAAGATATATAACACTGTATCTCATTTCTTTAACAGACCTTTTTCATCTGCCATTGTATCCAACAACAATAAAGATGGACATTTAATGGTCAATCTCAATCTATGTCAAAAGGAAAATAAAATCATTCGCTCTACTTAAAATTTAATAAATTTCCCTGTACAGGACTATGTGGTTAAACACAAAAAGGAACCTTCGGTCTTAGAACACTTCAAGGAATTGCATACACTCCGTGAGAATGGTTCTTTGATTTCCCCGGAGGCAAAGGAAATTATGGTAAATGGTTTTATTTTTAGTTTTCAAGTTAAGTTGTCACATATGATTTTACGTGTGACATATATATTTCTACTTCAATCTATTGTACAGGATCGCTACGAGAAGCTATGCGCTAACAAAAACATTGATCCTTCAAAGACTAGTTTGGAGCTGTGGGTAAAGGCGGTTGGGGGTGTTTGCAAGAACAAGATTCTTGGCTACCCACGTAGTCCAAGAATTTGCATTAAATTCTTGTAAATTAAAATCTGCATTAAATTTGTTCAAGACTTGTAAATTTTTAATTTCTATTGGAATTTTACTCTCAAAACAGGTACTACACGTTCTGCACGGAGGGTTGGTGAAGGAGGCAGTGGCCGGTCTACCATGGAGCGCCTTCGTGATGATCTTTTTATGCGGGCTGTGGACAGGACTATTGCGCATGCCCGGGAGCACCCAGAGGAGTTTGCACTTAGTCCAGATGAGGTCCGTTTGCTAGCACGTGACTTATTAGATAGGGAAATAGAGTTGCCTCAGGATCACCCTCTCACTGAGCAGCCCCAACGCGAACTGATCCATGTCATCATCGAAGTGCTTAATGACATTTACAAGAGAAATGGACCAAATAATAAGGTAAACTTGATTTTTTTTCTTCTTTTATTTTTTTGCATGTTGCTACTATTTTTTTATCTTTTTGTGGAGATTATGTTTGATAACTATGATCGTATTTGTATATATTTTCTTGTTCTAGTGTGGATTTTTGAGTATGTTAGTCTTAAGTTTGATCAAGTATCTTGTGTATTTACTGCTTTCTCTGGTTACCATTATTAGAAATCTCTAAGGTCTGTATTGGTAATGTAGTAAGTTTATATCTGACATAAAAGTGATGCCTAGCAAGGGACTTACATTTATGAAAATTTATGTTAAAACATGTTCTTGTGCGGAATAGATTTGACTTTTGTTATATGTATATAAATGTAGGGCAAGGCAATAACAAAAGATAATGTTGATGACCCTGGTGATGATTGATAAGTCCATAATTTAATACATTTTTAATACCTATTTTATGTTTGTTTTCGTAATTTTATTATTTAATAAATTGTTTTCTTTTGTTTTGTAGGAAAATAAATAAAATCATATTTCAAGCAGAAAAAGGTGAAAAAGGCAAGGAGATGGAAATACTTGAAGTCAAAAGGAAATTGGAGAAAAATTGGAAAACTTATCGGAGAAGAAAAAGGAATTGAGGAAATATTTATAGAATCCGATTTGTAATCAAAGAACCCAAGCCCATTATTTTTCCTATATATATATATATAGATCTCCTCTCTTGTAATTTGAGACACCTAGAATTTTGTTTCTCTAGAATTTTGTTTACCTAGAATTTAGACTAGATCTGATAATTAGGAGTAGGATAGATTTATTATTGTCTTTCAATACAAGTTCTTTATTCTATTCAAACACTTTTGCTTGCATTCTTTATATTTAATTATTTTGTTTCTTCTGCCATGTCTAGCTAAGTTAATTCTCCTAGGATGAAGATGAAGTTAATTTGATTATTGTTGATAGCTTCTTGTTCATATTAATTGATTCTCATGATTTTTCTTGGTGCTTAATTGGTCAATTGACAAAGTGATTTTGATATATTATTGTTACCGGATTTATTTTTCATAGCCTATGCTTGCTCCATGAAGTTTTGATAGGTTATTGTTAGATAACAAGTTTCATAGTATATGCTTGTCTCGTTAATTGATATGTCTTATTTGTGAAGGAAAGAGAATTGATTTTAGGGCGAGTTGATATTAATTGTGATTGATTAATGGATTCGGATTCCTAGGTTTACCATATCTGATTTTAATTGTTAATTAGGTTAAACAAATCTCAACTTAAATCTTATTTGTCTAGTTCGCCTGAGTTAATTGTTAGGGTTTTGAAAATTCATAGTCTCTGTGGATCGATCTGTGATTGCTACAACTGAACACTGTGCGCTTGCAGTTTACATTATTTTTACACATCAAGTTTTTGGCGCCGCTGCCGGGGATTATTGGTAATTTTCACTCCTTGATATTTAATTCTTCGGATTAGTTTCTTGTTCTGCATTGTTTGTCTTTTGGGGAATAGTGAAGCGGAGGAAAGCTTGGACAAGAAGATTGCTAGAAGGCCTCGTCGTCTCTTGTGAATTTTTTTAGAAGCGTTTTTCGGTATTCCGTATCACATCTCTCTGTTTTCTTTCCATCATAATTGAAAAAACACAAAAAAATTGAATATTTGAAAAATCCAAAAAAATTAAATAGTTATTTGTTAAAAACCAATTTGTTGCATCATTCATTCTCTCACATAGGAGCACATCATCTAGATTTCTTTATTGTCTTTATCGCTTTCCATCTTATACAATTGTGGTGATTGTTGGAGGAAAGAGGTACGTACAATTTAGAATAGAACACGTAGTTTAGTGCATCCATAAGTGTTTATTTCTCGTTCTTTGTGTGTTGCATCATTAAATCAATCTTAAGGGCGCCACCCAATTTCAAGATAAGGTGAGGGATTTCATCACTCTTTCCTTGGCCCATAAATCACTAATTCATTCATCTTGCATTCCTTTTTCCTTAATAAAATCAATTAGACGTTAGCCCCTAGGATATCGCGCTCAACTAGGAAGAGAATCTAGGAGGAACAAATCACTAAGTATTTTTTGGTGGTGTCTAGGACTAGCGAAAGCTTACCTGGCCTTTAGACTGGTGCCTAGAATGGTGGTTAGCCTCTTGGCAATACTTCCTCCTGCCTGGCCAGTCACGACGAATGCTTTTTGAGCTGTTACTTTTAGAAGTATCTTATTGTTAGGAGCAAGGTCTAGATTGTTTTTAGGATAACATAGATTTTTCTTTTGATTTTGCATATTCTTGGGTGTTTACTTATAGCTCTTGTCGGCTATGTGCTTAGTTGATTGTTTCTCTTGTATGCAAAGTATTTGGGTTCGAGATAATACATCTAGATTAGTGAGACAATCCGACCTTTCATTACCTGGAGTAGCAAGACAACTCGATTTCTCTTCACCCACTAAAATTGAGTGAAAAGAAGTAGAAGTTCCAACAGCTGTAATGGCTGTCTCACTTAAAGAACGTTGTTACCCCGCTCGTACCGCTCAACCCTCATGCATAGTGCTACCAGCAGTAACCGCAAACAATTTTGAAATCAAACATCATAACATTAGCATGTTACCTAGGTTTGCTGGGGTAGAGGGAGAGGATCCATATCTTTTCATTCGAGAATTTGAGGAAGTGTGTGCTTTACAAAAACTTCAACAGTCAAGTGAGGATTCCATTAGGCTTAGACTCATTAACTTTGCTTTAAAAGAAGATGCTAAATAGTGGTTGTATAGTCTACCCGTTAATTCTATTTCCACATGGGAGGGATTTGTTGCTATATTTCTTAAAAAATATTTTCCCAACCATAAGGCTAACAGGCTTAGGAATGAAATCAACCAATTTCAACAAAATTCAAATGAGCCTTTTTGGAAATATTTTGATAGATTTCAAAAGTTGTTGTCGAAGTGTCCTCAACATGGTATAGAAAAATGGAGACTTTGTAAAATTCTCTATGAAGCCTTAGATAGCCAAACCACTGCCTTGTTAGAGTCTATGTGTAATGGTAGGTTTATGGATAAAACTGATGAAGAAGCTTGGCAATTTTTTGAAGAGTTAGCTGAAAGAACAATGTTGTGGGAGTCAACTAGGGAACCCAGTCAGGAAACTGAAAAATCTAAGGGCGTACACGTAGTTGGTAATTCTATTGCAACCGAAGCTAAGTTAGCTACACTCACTAGACGTATAGAAGCCTTAGAAACCAACAAGGTGTCCTCACAAGTGTTTTTGTGTGCAAACTGTAATTCTCCTAATCATTTGATAGAAAATTGTCCTGAAATTGAACAAGCCAATGTCATGTTTCAATCTAGAGTTAGGAATGATCCTTATTCATCCACATACAATCCTGGTTGGAAAAATCATCCAAATTTCTCATGGAACCAAGGTCAATACAATCAGTATAACCAAAATTCTCAACCTGCTTTTCAAAAGCCAAATCCTGGTCCATACCCAACTCAAAATCCTAACTCATATCCTCCACAAAATCCCGGTCAATGTCAAAATTCAGTCCCTTTGAATCCTCCTGGTTTTGCCGAATCTGATAAGAGATTTAAATCTTTAGAAAAGAGTATTGAGGCGTTATTGAAATCTCAAGCTAATTTAACTCAATCTCAACAAAATTTCATGAACACTATGACCCAAGATAGGCAATTGCTAAATTCCAATGCTCAAGCCATATCTAAACTAGAGGTCCAAGTCAGTCAGTTGGCAAACACCATCAGTGAGAGAGAGAGAAATCAATTTCCTAGTCAACCCGAGATTAATCCTAAATTTCATCCAAATCAAAAGTCTCATGAAAATGTGAATTCTGTTATCTCTCTAAGGTCTGGTAATCAATTCAATAATCATACTTGTGTCAATACTCAAGCAGAAGATAAGTTTACATCTAAACCAAATCCGTTACTCTTGAATCCTAGTCTTAAACAATCTTCCAATCCCAAGAGTCCTGAAGAAGTTGAATCTAATGAGTCATCACCCTCAGATGAACCACCTTCAAAATCCCAATCTGATGTGTCTAATGAAAAAGTCTTTAAGCCAAAAGCTCCGTTTCCTCACAGACTTACTTCAAACAAACAATCTGCTGAATTAGATAAGATTTTGGAAGTCTTCAAGCAAGTCAAGATTAACATTCCTCTTTTAGATGCAATTCAACAAGTTCCCTCTTATGCTAAGTGTCTAAAAGATTTGTGTACTCATAAAAGAACCACTCATGTTCCTAAGAAAGCTTTCCTAACATCTAATGTTAACTCTATTTTGTCAAATCAAGTCCCTTTGAAGTATAAGGATCCTGGCTGTCCTACCATTTCTTGTGTCATTGGTAATACTTTCATTGATAAAGCTTTACTCGATCTAGGAGCTAGTGTGAATCTTCTTCCATTATCTGTCTATCAAGACTTGGGTTTAGGTGAACTTAAAGAGACTTCTATCACTCTTCGGTTAGCTGACCGTTCTGTCAAAATTCCGAAGGGTATAGTGGAAGATGTGTTGATTAAGGTTGGTGATTTTGTCTTCCCCGTCGATTTCATTGTTCTAGAAACCGAACCTGTCCAAAATCTCAAAAATCAAATTCCCATCATTCTAGGAAGACCTTTTCTTGCCACGTCTAATGCTTTGATTAACTGTAGGAATGGTTCGATGAAACTCACTTTTGGAAATATGACGATAGATCTTAATGTTTTTAATGTAGGTAATCAACCTAATGAGCTTTTTGAACAACCCGTAGGAGTTAATTTGATTGATGAGGTTGTTTCATGGTCGAATCTTGAGGATATTGCAATTGAGTCTTTTCTTGAGAACGATATTTTGTTAGAGTGCGAGAGTAATAAAGAACTTCATGAGCTGTATAAGAATTTTTCTTCTGATGAAATGTTAGATGAATTAAATGCGATTTGTTCTAAGCATGAAACCCAACTTGAGGATAGTTCTTTTAATCCTAAATCCGTTGTTAAGACTTCTGTTGGTGAGCCACCCCCACTTGTTTCTAATTTATATTTTTACACTCTTGATCAGTCTTTGATAGTTAATAACGAAACTCATCATGTTGTTATCTCTAGTGACATAGTTCGTAACCAAGAATTTCAAGTAATTAATATGCTTAAACAACATAAAGAAGCGTTTAATTTGTGTATGAATGATGTTAGTGGTATGAGTTTTATTCTGGTTCCAGATCTTCTTTCTTTAGTGGATACTGTTGTCTTTGTGGGTGAGTTTCACATGTGTGTTGATTCTGTTACGAAGGTAGTTTTTCCTCGATCTGGTATTGGTTAGTATGTGCTTTTGTTTTGTGTCTCCCATAGTCAAGTGTCGGTATGGGGGAATGTGTCTGTGAGTGTGTTTATTGTGTATATGTGTTAGGTATTCTTATGTATCTCCATCATGCCATTATCAGGTATTCTCGTCCTTTTACTCTGTTATTTTTCTTTCATTTGCATACATTGAGGACAATGCATGATTTAGGTATGGGGGAGGAGTTTAGTAGTATTATTAAAAAAAATTAAAAAAAAATTGAAAAATAAAAAATATCCCAAAAAGAATTTTAGTCTTGTAAATTGTAGAATTCTAGCCTTGTGAAATGATTGCTTGTTGCTTGATGCACCCTTACATGCTATAGTAATCTTGTGTTTCTGATACTTTTGATTGAGAAGTGATTTGCTAAGTTCTTGTTCACACACATACACGAGCAAGTTGAAACTAGTAGACTTACTGAATGTTGCAAGTAATTAGAAGGACATGAATATGTGCAAGATGATTTGGTTTCCATGCTTTGAGTACAAGTTGGTGCATTTAAGAGATTTTTGCTTGGGATTGATTATGTTTTTACCACCAAGTGAGTTTTTGAGCCTATATGCTTATCTTTTGCATTTTATATTCGTTTTCTTGAGTGTCCACATGTTGTTTGCATTTCTAGCACTTGTTTGAGACCTTTCTTGAATGCATGACATTATTTGATGATAAGATGATAAAGGCATTTAGGAATAACCTATATTTTCCAAATTACCACACCATTTATATTTGATCAATTAGTTACCCTCTTGAGCTTAATCCTATTTTTTTCGGTGACACACCACATTACGTGCCTAGACCTTTTTCTTGTTTAGCCTTACTTATGCTTGATCCCAAATTGTCAATGGCTAGTAGAAACTTGAGGGAGTAATAAGGTGTGTGAGATGGGTTTACTTTTGTTCATTACTTTTGAGGAAATATTTGGTTTGATTGCTTACTTGATTGTCGTTGTTCAATAAATTTTTGAAGGAGGATTGTGGTTGTTTATATCTATCTCTTAGCTCTCGAAAAAATGAAGAAAAAAAAATATATGAAAAAAGAGCAAAAAGAAAAATAAAATAAAATATCATGAGAGCATACTTATGTTTGTGTGATCCTTCTTCATTCAACTAATCAAGCCTTTTGTTGGAAGAAAAATAGAAAATTCATGTGTGGGAGGATGTTTGGTGATGTGTATGATTTATTATGGTGCCTACTAGTTTTTGACACTTCACCTTCTTTGACCTTACTTGACATACCTTGTCCCTAGCCCCGTTACAACCCAAATAAAGACCTTTTGATTATCATCATTGATGTATGTTGTGTTAAAGTTAGATTGATACCAAATGTCAAGCATGCTTATGATTTTGTTGGAATAGAGTGATACACTTACCCTTGTTCTTGAGTGAATATTCTTTTGTGAGTGAAAGGTGAGTTATTGCTTGTTTTTACATTTGAGATTCCAAGTTTTGACTTAAAAGGTTTACTCTTGTGGGCTTAGCATGGTTACCAACTTATTCTTACACTTGACATGGACTTTTGAGCACTTATGCATATTTCTTTGAGTAGACTATGTGAATCCTTGCATCTTCCACGACAAGACATTGCAAAGTCATTTTTGATTCTTAAGTTGATGAAGCATGAGAGGACTTGTATGTGTAGCGTTGTATTGCCATGCGATCTTTTACATGAGCTAGATGGATTTTGTGGGTACATTCACTATAAACCCTCACGAGACCTCACTCGTCCACTAGGGCTACCTAGGGGTTTAAAGGGCTTGTTGCATATGCCAAATGTAACCGTGATCACCTACGGAAGTGGTATTATCTATTATATAGTAGTTTATATTATATTAGTTTTTCTCGAGGACGAGCAAAAGATAGGTATGGGGGCATTTGATAGGTCCATAATTTAATACATTTTTAATACCTATTTTATGTTTGTTTTCGTAATTTTATTATTTAATAAATTGTTTTCTTTTGTTTTGTAGGAAAATAAATAAAATCATATTTCAAGCAGAAAAAGGTGAAAAAGGCAAGGAGATGGAAATACTTGAAGTCAAAAGGAAATTGGAAAAAATTGGAAAACTTATCGGAGAAGAAAAAGGAATTGAGGAAATATTTCTAGAATCCGATTTGTAATCAAAGAACCCAAGCCCATTATTTTTCCTATATATATAGATCTCCTCTCTTGTAATTTGAGACACCTAGAATTTTGTTTCTCTAGAATTTTGTTTACCTAGAATTTAGACTAGATCTGATAATTAGGAGTAGGATAGATTTATTATTGTCTTTCAATACAAGTTCTTTATTCTATTCAAACACTTTTGCTTGCATTCTTTATATTTAATTATTTTGTTTCTTCTGCCATGTCTAGCTAAGTTAATTCTCCTAGGATAAAGATGAAGTTAATTTGATTATTGTTGATATCTTCTTTTTCATATTAATTGATTCTCATGATTTTTCTTGGTGCTTAATTGGTCAATTGACAAAGTGATTTTGATATATTATTGTTACCGGATTTATTTTTCATAGCCTATGCTTGCTCCATGAAGTTTTGATAGGTTATTGTTAGATAACAAGTTTCATAGTATATGCTTGTCTCGTTAATTGATATGTCTTATTTGTGAAGGAAAGAGAATTGATTTTAGGGCGAGTTGATATTAATTGTGATTGATTAATGGATTCGGATTCCTAGGCTTACCATATCTGATTTTAATTGTTAATTAGGTTAAACAAATATCAACTCAAATCTTATTTGTCTAGTTCGCCTTAGTTAATTGTTAGGGTTTTGAAAATTCATAGTCTCTGTGGATCGATCTGTGATTGCTACAACTGAACACTGTGCGCTTGCAGTTTACATTATTTTTACACATCAATGATGGTGATCGTGATGCTGATGATGTTGGTGCTAGTCCTTCTAGTTCGGCGATGTCTCGCACTTCGGTTGGTGGTCCAACAATACGTGGCTAGTAGTAACTAGATGAAATTTAAGTACTTTTGGTCCATCTGTTGTGGATACTTTTATGTTCTGTTTGTTCTGTTTAAGGATGTTGAATTCTAAACTTCTAATCCTAGTACTTTGATGGCTTTTGTGATGATCTATGTACCTTATTTTCATGACTTATGTATCTTGTGTTGTTTTCTTATTAATGTTATGATCACCATATTTTCATAAAAAGATTTCTGGTTATGATACCTGGAATTATTGTTATAGTTAGACTTGTGTTTCTAGGATGGCTTAGTTATGTAAATGTTGGACATGGAAATTGGCATGTTTTGAATATAGGAAGCCAAAGATGTCTCGATAGCAACAGCCTGTAGTAGCATCATGGGTTCTAATACTTGTGACAAATGTTCTAGATATATTCCGGTCACAAGTTCTGTATTTAAGAATTATTTTAAAAAAAATAAAAAGTAAACTCTTGACTGGGGATCAGTCACAAGATAATGAATAATCATTTCATAAAAAGATAATAAAAAGTTCTAAAGGGTTTTTAAAATTCATTTTTTCTTTTCATTTTGTCAATAAAAAATATAATAAAATAATCATCATTTGACGATTTATCGGTCAACAGTATCTTTTAAGACTTATTTTTCCTTTTTCATTTGAGTGAAACAAAAATAATAAAATAATCAATTTTTGACCGATATGTCGTCGAAAGCTGATCCCACACTTAACGTTGTGACAAAATTTCTAACTTGCGACAAAAAAAGGACCATTAGACAAGACTATAATAGACGGATGAAATCCGTCAAAAATAGCCCCATTTTTTATCCATTCAACGCAAAAAATCCGTCAAAAAAAGGTTGATGTGTTGTAGTGTATGCGGCTCGAATTAAAACACCCCAATGTCTTCCACTACAAATTTTGGGAGATGTTTTTGGGTTCCCTAGCAACACTCATTTTATTAACATCTCTTAATTATTTTAGTTTTTTTATATATTTTTTGTGTGAAATTTCCTATTTTTCCTAATTTTAAAATCATTTCTTTAAATTTTCTATAATTTTTCACTCAATAACTTTATTATACTCTATTTAATTAATTTATGATTTTTCATGAAAAATTTCAAAATAATATTAAGAAATTATATTCATTATTTTGCAACAAAGTGTACAATTTAACAACATTTATTTTCTATTTAATATATAGAAATATTATAATTATTTATAACACTTATGAAATGACAGATTTATCCTCACAACCAAACCACCACCATGCCATAGCACATTAACCCCTTTACTCCAATTATATATAAAGATATTATTATTATTATTATTATTATTATTAAAAATCACATATATTACATATATACTCCCGATTTCGTCCCTAGAATTAAAGAAAACTAAAATTCGTACCTAATTCGAATAAGACGGTTACCTTTCATGGATAGATTCCTTAATTGCTAACTAGCCTTTAACTTATTATTTATTCCACAAAATTTTGACCAAAAATAAAATAAAAAAATAAATAGTAATAAAAAATAAAATGATATCTTTTGTAGTGATTAATTTATAAGCTTATACATATAACGAATACCGAAAAAAAATTCTAACAAATAAGAATAAGAATGACAATTAAAAACCCTTACAACTAAAATACAAAATATATATTCCTAACTAAAAAAACATACAAAATATATATGCATTTGAGATAACTTCGGTGGTGATTCTAATCTATAAGTAATTTCGCTAGCTTCCTCTACTAAGCACCAACATGTATCATAACAACTCCCTTTTTTTGGAAAAAGAGTAGATTTTTTTAGAAAAAAGTGTTTTAATTATAAAAGGCAATCGACTAGTTATTATTTTTATATTATTTTATTATTTATTAACCAAAAACCGAAAACCAAAATTTTCAATGTTTTAGCTTTAATAATACTAGTCAATAACCAGTGTAGAGCACAGACGATTTTCACATTAATTTTGAAATTAATTTTTGAAGTTTTTGAGATTTTAGTATTTCTGAAAATGCTACCTTTTTAAAAAGAATTAAGAATACTACTTGAATACATCAAATCTAAAAAACACTTATAAATTTTATAAAAGTTTATTAGCTTAGTACCCATGTAACTGTCCAAATTATCAATATATTTTATTGTAATAATACAAATATAAATATGAATGTTTTTAAAAAAAGTTTTATTTTTTAATTCTAATTAAAGTATAACTGAAAGCGTTTGGAGTTATGTAATATATGTTATTTTTGATTGAATTATATGAATTTTTAATTATGTTTAATAGTTTATTAATTGTATTTGTTAAAAAAATAAGTAGGCATGTTAAAATAGCTAAAATATTTTAAATAATTAAACACATTAAGTAACGGTTTTCCCGTGATATTTATCGGAAAGAGAAGTTTTTAGTAAGAAAAAAAATAACGTGTTTTAGTTGAAAAGTTAATTACCAGTGATTTTTTTGAAAAAATGAGAGATTTTGTTAGAAAAAAATAGAAAAACTGTTGTCTTTTGGCTGAAAAAAGGTAATATCTTTTTATGAAAAGATGATGTGTTTTAATTTAAAAACAATCGATTAGTTACTATAATTATATTATTTTATTATATTTAATTAGGACAAATGAACGAAAACCAAAAAACCAAAACTTTCAATGTTGTGAAAAAAATCAAGGAAGAAAGATTCAGAGTAAGCAACATAATGCAAGATAAAATCTGTAATTGTCCACATTAACGAAGTTTATTCCTAAAATCTCTCAGAAATAGATACAATTTCACAAAATTGCTTGGGCTTGATCCAATATAAATGAGTAGGCACGCATCTTGGTAGAAGGGATCCGATATTTTTCATAAACCATAAACTCGTAAAAACATCCACATTCGTACAAAATCATTCAACTATTCACTCATTATATAGAATTGAGACTTTGTTGTTAGAAAAAAGGATCTCACTCAAATTTACACAATTCAAAATTTACGAGAAAATGTATTTTATGTTTAACTAGATTGCTTGAAAATTACTTGACACGCAAAATGACGTGAGAAGGCTTTATATATGACTTCACATAAAGATTTACACACTCAATTAAATGCTAAATGACTCCTTGACGTACTCCAACTTCAAGAGACTAGCGAGAGTATACATACAAGAACATATAACATTCTATGAATAGTTTTAGAGATTACACACATTTAGATCAATATAGTGAAAATAAAAATACAAACACATGTACCAAGAATAATCTATCTAGGATCACCACACTTCTATTATTTTTGTTATTTGAGTCAAAATTATTTTTTATTTTCAACAAACCAGAGTTAAACATTTTCTAGCTAAAAGATTCAGTCTTGATCATCCATTTTTATGCAAATCAGGATACATGGCAAACAAAGAAGGTACTTGACTAAATCACATTTCATTGTATATATGATACTTGAATATGAGATATATATTTGGACAAAACTATATACAAGAAAATATGAAGTCCATTATACGAAGAAACATTGTCAAAAGATACATGGCAAACAAAGAAGGTACTTGACTGAATCACATTTCATTGTATGATACTTGAATATGAGTTTGCTGAACTGTATACAATATAAATGTATAAAATGAAGAAAAGAGATCTTGGTTTGCTGAACTGATTGATTTATTCGATTGATCGATTACAACTTAAATAAGGAAAGCAAACAATACTGAAAGAAATGACTCCTACAAAGCAGGAGTTAAACAACTGATATTCCTAAACAAACTCAAACTCAAACGCTAACATTTATTTGGTAATGTGCCTATTTTATCTCCCACTATGTGAAGTCTGGTTGTAGACTCGGACAACAGCATGGATAGCAAACAACAGCACAACGTGAAGCAAAACTGATGCAAAGTAATCGATATAAACAAAACCACAAATTCAGATTAAAGTCCAACAAAACTCCCCCTTCATCTGAACTTGCCTGACTGCAATATTTGACACCAAGTAGCTCTCTCATGACTTCAAATTTGACATACGTTAAGGCTTTGGTAAGTGAATCTGCACGCTGGTCCTTGGTGCACACATATTCCACTACTATGTCACCATTTTCTACACACTCGCGTATGAAGTGATAACGCACATCTATGTGTTTGCTTCTCCCGTGAAACACTGGATTTTTAGCCAAATTAATTGCAGACTTGTTATCAACAAACAATGTAACTGGGCCAATTTCATACTTGGTAATTTGAGTCAGCAATTTTCTTAGCCAAATGGCTTGATATGCTGCGGCGGTGGCTGCCATGAATTCAGCCTCGCAAGAAGAAAGAGCGACACACCTTTGTTTCTGAGAGGTCCAAGTTATCAAGCTCTTGTTGAGATAGAAGACCATACCCCCAGTACTTTTTCTATCCTCCACATTTCCTGCCAAATCGCTGTCTGAATATCCAATGAGAACTTCATTATCACTGTCCTGCGAGTAAACTAATCCGAAATCAATAGTTCCTTTTATGTAGCGTAATATGCGTTTTGCTGCAGCTTGATGTAGTAAAGTTGGTCTCTCCATAAATCTACTCACGATGCCCACGGAAAATGCTATGTCAGGTCTAGTGTGAACTAGATACCTCAGACCTCCTATTATGCTCTTGAACTCCAAAGGATCCACCTCAGTTCCGCCTTCATCTTTGTCAAGAACATCCTTGGGATGCATTGGTACCTTAGTCGAATTACAGTGTAGCATGCCAGCTTTGTTGAGAATTTTCTTTGCGTATCCGGCTTGCTTCAGTTGAATGTATCCTTCACCCTGTTTAACTTCGATTCCAAGATAATAAGTTAATTTGCCCAAATCACTCATATCAAACTTACTTGCCATTTGTTCCTTGAACTTCGTGATAGCCGTCACACTTGCTCCAGTCACAAGAAGGTGATCAAAGTAGACAGCAATTATCAATATTCCCTTTTCAGTATTTTTGGTGTACACTGCTTGTTCATAAGCACACCGAACAAAACCCAATTCCTGCAAACATTTGTTCAGTTTCGAGTACCAAGCTCTCGGAGCTTGTCGAAGGCCGTAAAGAGCCTTTAGAAGTCTGTAAACCAGCTGCTCTTTCCCTCGTTTTACGAATCCTTCAGGTTGCTGCACATAGACTTCTTCTTGTATTTCACTGTTTAGAAAAGCTGTTTTCACGTCAAGATGATGTACTTCCCAGATTCCCTTTGTAGCAAGATCAAGTAGCAGACGTATTGTCTCAATGCGAGTAACTGGTGCAAACACTTTGTCGAAGTCTATACCTTGCTTCTGCACATAACCTTTTGCGACAATCCGTGCTTTGTGCTTAACAACATTCTCATATGCGTCGCGTTTGATCTTATAAATCCACTTCAAAGCAATGGCCTTGCGACCTTGAGGTAGGTATGTTAGTTTCCAGGTACCGTTTCTTTCGACAGCTTCCATCTCTACCTCCATGGCCTTCTTCCATTCATCTCCTCTTGCCGCTTGGGTGTAATTAGTTGGCTCATCTAACCCTATCAGATTCAGTTCTTCATCTTCTAGCTCGACCTGCTCAGCATCATTATAAATGTCACTTAGGGGCCTGTACCTTTGAGGTTCATCTTCCAATTCAGAGTTTGATGAAGTCCTAGCCAATGACACCTCTGTTCCTGGTGTTGATCCTGAATTCTGCACATTAATCCCAGTGGAATCATTGTGGCTTCTATCAGGTGTTGTCGACACGGAGCTGTCAGCTGAGCCCCAAGTTTCTTCGCTGTCATTTGATGTCTCCAATGCATCTGTGGTCACTGTAAAGGATCCCAACTGCGACAATACTTCTTCAGTTTCTTCCGACCACTTCCACGCCTTCCCCTCTTCAAATACGACGTCTCGACTAACACAAATAGTTTTTGTGTCAGGATCATATAATCTGAAAGCCTTTGTTCCTGCCTCTTTCCCGAAGTAGACAACATTTTTGCTCCTATTGACCAATTTCCTTAGATTCACGCTGGGCACCTTCATGTGAGCCACACACCCAAAAACCCGAAGGTGTTTCCACATTGGGTTTCTTCTCGGACCAAGCCTCATAGGGAGTGATCCCTGTTACAGCGCGCGTGGGTAGCCTATTGATCAGGTATGTGGCATGGCGAACAGCTTCGCCCCAGAATTGGTTTGGCACATTCATCTCCTTTAACAAACTTCGAGACATTTCAATCAGAGTTCTGTTACGCCTTTCGACCACGCCGTTCTGTTGCGGTGAATAAGGAGCAGAAAAATGTCTGACTATTCCGGCTTCCTCACAATATTGAGTGAAATCTTTCGAAGTGAATTCTCCCCCGTTATCCGTCCTAAAAGTCATGATTTTTTTTTCTGGACTAGTTTCTACCAAGGCACGAAAACGTTTAAAAGCATCAAATGTTTCATTCTTGGTTTTCAATAGATACGTCCACATTACCCGACTATAATCATCAATTAAAACAAATATATATTTGTTACCTCCTGGAGTGCAAGGCGTAATAGGTCCACACAAATCCCCGTGAATCAGTTCAAGTGCCTTCTTTGCAGTGAAGTTTGACTGTAATGGGAAGGCTTTCCTGGTTTGTTTTGACATTAAGCATCCGGTGCATAACTCGCTTGGTTGGTCTTGGGCATCCCGTACACCATATCTGTCGAGGACATGAGTTTTAAGGCCTTAAAATTAACATGGCCTAGACGCGAATGCCACAGCCAGCTTTCTTTGTCGCATGTTGCCCTTTTGTTTCCATGCTTCATCATTAGACACTTAGACTCTCCGCTGTAAATTATGATTTTGTACAAACGGTTTGAAGATTCTCTTACCTTCATTAACAGGCCGCATTCCTTATCATGAACCCACAGATTTTCACCTTTAATAATTATCCTGTATCCATCTTCTGAGAGTTGCCCAAGACTAATTATGTTGCTTCGAAGAGACGGGATATAATATACCTCGGTCAGAGTCATACTTTCTCCGTTTTTGCATTTCAGAGTCACCGATCCTTTTCCCCAAATTTAACCTGGCATGTCACCTTCGTGTCGAGTTTCTTGAATTTTGAAAATTGTCCAGTCATGTGGTTACTGGCGCCATTGTCCAAGTACCACAGATTGGATTCCATCTCCTTTGTGTCCCTTTTTTGGCTTAGTTTAGGTGTGATATGTTCCTCATTGATCAGCAGTGAATTCTTCTTAAGACCTTTGCTTTCCACCATCAACAACGCAGGCTCGTCGTCCATTATTTGGGCCATATTAGCTTCCTCTTTAACTTCTCTGTCACGTCTCGGTTTTTTGAACTCCGCAGCATAATGACCATAAGCACTGCAATTAAAACAACGCACTCTGCTTTTGTCACGAACACTAGTGCCTCGACTATATTCTTTGCCCTTGTTCCTCGACCGTTTTATCCATTCTTCCCTAGTAAGTAAAAGCTTACCTTCTTCTTCCCTTTCACGCTCAACCCATTCTTCTCGTGTGAGGAGTAGCTTCCCTCCTCCGGTTTCAGTCTGTCCCCTGATCCTCTCCTCGTGAGCCTTCAAAGAACCCACAGCCTCCTTCATTGTCATTTTTGACAGGTCACCAAACTGTTCTATGGTGGATGCGATTTGGAGGAATTTGGACGGGACAACACGCAGGAATTTCTTTACCACATAGCTTTCTGCCAATTCTTCTCCGAGAGCACGTATATTGGTGACCAAATTACTCAGTTTCATGGAGAAGTCGTCAATTGTGTCTGTGTCTTTCATCATCATGATCTCAAACTCTGCCTTAAGAGTCTGTACCTTGGCAGTTTTGACTCGTTCAGCGCCTTGGCACAGTGTCTTGATAGCGTCCCACGCTTCCTTTGCAGTTCCCTTGTTTGCAAGGGAAAGAAGCACATCCTCCGGAATGCCTTGATATATAGCTGCCATGGTTATCTTGTCCATTTATCACTGGCCGTTGGAGCTTTCGGATCCTTGGGTGATACTGCTTCCCAAACCCCATGAGCCTGCATATACACCTTCATCTTCATTTCCCACGCCGTGTAATTCGCCCTTGTCAACATGGGATAGTTCAGACTAATCGGACCATCTTTACTCTTGCCTGTCTTCATCGTTTGTGCCTTTGACATGTACCTGAGGATCGACTAATTGTCAAGGCTCTGATACCAAGTTTGTTGGCACAAATTAAACTGTATACAATATAAATGTATAAAATGAAGAAAAGAGATCTTGGTTTGCTGAACTGATTGATTTATTCGATTGATCGATTACAACTTAAATAAGAAAAGCAAACAATACTGAAAGAAATGACTCCTACAAACCAGGAGTTAAACAACTGATATTCCTAAACAAACTCAAACGTTAACATTTATTTGGTAATGTGCCTATTTTATGTCCCACTCTCTGAAGTCTGGCTGTAGACTCGGACAACAGCAGGGATAGCAAACAACAGCACAACGTGAAGCAAAACTGATGCAAAGTAATCGATATAAACAAAACCACAAATTCAGATTAAAGTCCAACAACTCGTACTACAAAAGATACATGGCAAACAAAGAAGGTACTTGACTGAATCACATTTAATTGTATGATACTTGAATATGAGATATATATTTGGACAAAACTATATACAAGAAAATATGAAGTCCATTATAGGAAGAAACATTGTCAGAAGATAAAAATAAGAATGTATATGGCTATAAGAATAAATATAAAGAAATTAAGGTGAAGATTTTAATACCAAATATTGTGAAGACTATAGAGTGTGCATGAATGAGTTCACCGAATATAATTGGGAAAGGCAATGGACACTTTTATGTCCGATATCCTCATTTGGCCACATAAAATTTTAACAACTTCTAAATCATCAGATGATCGTATGGTACCCTATTATCGGATATACCGAACAGAGAGTAGGATATGCTGAGACATCCTGGACCATCTTAGTCCCCCTATATTCTCTCTGGATATTATGCATTTCTTGGCTACACAGAATGATTTACGCAGAATAATATTAAACAATATATCTTTTCGTGGATTCCATACCTTTAATGTAATTTGTATAAGTGACAATGTCCGCCAGGCATTTTATACTAACCACCAAATTTAACCGCATTAATGTATCAGTAATTAGTAACCCTAAATTTCACTGGCTTCTTTGTCCAGCAACCTTAATATCTTAACGGTACTAGTTAAATATTAATAATTTATTCATCATCTCCGCAGTCTAATCAACTGTTGCCTGTAAATTGTTCTTTTCATTAAGAAATCGGATTATTTTTGCAGTTGACACATGAAATCGGTAGTATGCTACACAAAGAAAATTCTATACTAGCTATAGCATAAATATAAATTACACAAACATATATACTCAAATTCAGCTGTTTCCATATGTCCAAAAGTGCTGACTTGGATTATGTGCGTTTTTGGGTATGACAAAAAAGATAATTTATTGCTTAAAATGAGTAAGTGCCATATAAATATAAATGATAAGTTGATAAATTCTTATAACTTATACGAGTGTTTGGAGTTAGTTAAGAGTTTGCTAAATTAAATTTTAAACAAAGAAATCAAGTAATAAATTAATAAGTTCAGGAAAATATATCTCATTATTAACATTCAATTTATCAACATATAAGTTATAAGTTCAGTTCATACGTTGGGTTGACAAACACCCTCGTAATCTCTTATTAACTTATAATGTATAAGTTATACGAGCCCAACAGGCCTATATTAGTTCGAAACTATAAGCAATAATAATAAATGAATGGTATAATCTTACTGTTTTATTAATATTGTTTTCAATTATTTGATTTCTGTTTGTATTTAGGTTGATCAAGTTATATTTTCCATCTTGAATATTGCTAACTATTTCTGCTACTTGTATTAATTTTTTTAATTTAATAACTATATATACTAGAAAATAACCCGTGCGAATCACGGGCTGAGTGATTTTTTTTGCAAATTTATTTTATTTATATTATTTTTTAATTAATATTATCAATTATGTTATTTTCAATTTTGACTTAAAATTGTTTACAATTACATTATTTTTTCATGAAATTAGTTACTGAATTTTACAAAAAATTTGCTCATGAAAATATTATTATTATTCAGTTACTGAACTGTAGACCAGTATCAACTGAAATGTTATTGGTAGATTATTTATATTTCAGTATCGAAAGCAAAATCATTTTATTTTAAAATCTAAAACACCAACTTGTGTATATATCCCAAAGATTCTCATCCAAATGAATTTTTTTATTTTCAGCAACAACTTTCTATTATATAAAAAACGTAAAAGATTAATAGTTGTAATTTTTAAATAATTATATATATATATATATATATATATATATATATATATATATATATATATATAATAAGATCTTGTTTGATGTCATCTTTTTATTCCAGTAGATCTTTTAACTTCCAATTTTGAAAGTGTAGCTATAAGGATAATTACAAGAGCAATAACAAATTAGACAAATGTAGTATAT
Organism: Heracleum sosnowskyi; assembly: GCA_030848705.1. Classification (NCBI taxonomy): domain Eukaryota; kingdom Viridiplantae; phylum Streptophyta; class Magnoliopsida; order Apiales; family Apiaceae; genus Heracleum; species Heracleum sosnowskyi. Next base: position 10,598 of record JAUIZM010000046.1, on the reverse strand, counting down.
ATTATGTATGTATACATATAATTACAATTTTGTTTATTCAACCTGGATAAGATCTAGAAGATTTTCATCTAGTTGATTTTCTTTATTTCTAGAAATAGCTTTCTTTATTATATAGAAAATGTAATTAAAATCAAATTAATTTTAAAACCGAAACACCAACATGTATATAGATCTAAAAGATTCCCATTCAATTGAATTTTTTTATTTCCATAAACAACTTTCTGTTATATAGAAACATAAAAGGTCATTAGTTGAATTGAAAAATTATATAAAATTAAACAAAAAAAACTTCGTTATCAATACATATGTCATATATTTTTTGCGATGTTTCTCATTATGTTTATTCTAGTGCTCAATAGTTTAAGTATCTCTTGTTTGACGATATCTTTCTCTTTCGACAGATCTTTACCATTCCAATTTTAAAGACGTAACTGTAAGGGATAATTATAACGGGACTAAGAAATCGGTCAAATACAGTGTCAACTATGTATATATAATTAAAATTTTGTATATACGGGCTAAAATTTAGAAGATTGTCATCCAGTTGAGTTTCTTTATTTCTAGAAACAACTTTTTATTTATACATAAAACACAAGAGATAATTATCTGAATCGAATAATTCTAAAAATAAAGGGAAAAAAAACTTTTGATAGTAATACCTGGGACATAATTTTTTTTGTGAATTTAATCATTACGTTCATCTCACTGCTCAATAGTTTAAGAATATGTTGTTTAACGATATCTTTTTTTTGTATGGATACCTTTTATCTTCCAATTATAAAGGCATAGCTAGAAGGAAAAAATATAGGGGACTAAGAAATTAGCTCAATATCGTACAAAATATGGATGATTTAAATATTGTAAGGTTATTCATGAATAACTAACCATACAGGAGATAAATAGTTAAATTCATTTGGGACTATTTAAATATAATAAGGCTAGTCATGAATAAAGAATAAATATAACACGATAAATATAATTGAATTCAATTTATGCCCTGTGATTGGTGATGTAAATATTAGAACATTTTCTATGAAATTGATTCGCATGCAGATGGGAATAACTTGGAATGCGAAAAATGAATTTACCTCTACACAACTTGTACTAACAAAAACATGGCATGCTGAAAAGTAAATTTACATATCCACAACTTGTATTCGATTCATTTCATCGATAATAACGACGTACAATCATATCCAAGACACTAAGTTTATAAAAGAATTAGAATAAAAATTTCAGATGGCCTAAACTACAAATTACACGTACTATAATTTCCGTATGTTGTGATCTTATTGTAATTCCTCCGGATGTGATATCTATTACATGATTTAATATAATAATATAGTATATTTTGGTACAATAGTAATGTAATTTAATAACAATCTACTATATTCGTACAATAACAATATAATTTATTGTAGATTTAGATTAGATTATTATTAAAAACAACATAGAATTTTACGTGAAATAAGTGTTTAGGCTACAATAACAATATAATCTATTTTAGATTAAATAATTTTTTTTTTAATTTCAAAACAACATAGAATTAGTTTTTTCTTAAAAAAATAGAATTTTACATGAAATGGGAGTTTAGAGTACAATAATAATATAATATATTTAGATTAGATAGTTATAATTTTTTTTTATTTAAAAACAACATAAAATTCTACAATAATATATAATACATGAGTCGAAAATTGAAGTAGCAAGTGTGTAGTAAATTTATACTTTAAAAAAAACTTGATACAAATGTTTAAATTTTATGGTACGTGATCACAGATAATATGCAGACTTTTAATTGCTTGTATGTGCAAAATGAAAAGTCAAAAATAAAATATTATTTTTTGTAAGACGAAAAAGTCGAAATAATAATAGAATTGTTAGAAGATTGGTGAAAGTAGAGGATTGAATAAAACAAAAATAATTTAAAAATAATATAAAGTTCTACTACGTGAAATAGGAGTTTATGATATAATAATTCTACTACATGAAATAGGAGTTTAGGATATAATATAATCTATTTTAAATTAGATAATTATATTATTTTTTTAAAGATAAATTAGGGGTGAAACCAAAAAAAAAGTGAACAAAAAGTGAACAAAAAAAGTGCTAACCAAATTTGATATCAGCTTATTAATAGATTCTGATATTGATATTGACGGTACATATTTCACGAAAAATTTAATAACAGCATCTAGAGCTGGCCACTTGAAACTTGGCCTATATATAGTTTAGGTATCACAGGACAGTTCATGATCATCAGCACAGAAAGAGCAAAAACATTGTGTTTATCTGAATTACTGGGTGATACTCTATTGGCAGTAGACACTACCTAAACTGCTGATATCTTGAAGAAGATATTAGTAATTTGCTCACTGCCAAGGGAGATTTGCCCTGCAATTCAGGGTTACAAACAGATAGCAGATTCCGTATAGAAGAGAAAAATAATTCTATCCTTCGATGATTTTTACTACTGGTATGTGGTTTATATATATATATATATAAATCAAATTAGCAAGTGCACACATAAATGTTAGTGTATTTTTTTCGTGTTAGATTCAAGATAAGATTATTCTGTTCTAGGTGCAATTGCAGCATAATTTGCAAACACAGTGAGCCATCCACCAATTACTTATCTCCATCTCCAGGTTTCGTAGGAACAGGGAACTGAACTTTACCTCGAATGTCCTGGGGGGACTTAAGAAGGGTGATCAGTAATTGTGCAGCAACAAAATATATAGGATCAGTGCTCAACGCACTTCAATTCCCACAACCTACACATTTAATATCCACTGATCAGGATAGACATAATTGAAATGCTTAATATAGTGTACACAATATATATAGGGGTTTTCCACATGCATACTCCTGGACGAGGAGTTTCGAAGTTTAGATACAAAGTTTTTCCAAATAGTGATGACCCGGTGTCTCAAGCTTTGTGGGAGTTGTATATCCAGATGATAGAAGAGATGACTGCAACTTTACTGGATGAAGTCTGAAAGCAGAGTCCAATTAGTTTTCTAGGGCATGCCAGTAGTTTAAATAGAAGACCACTGATATATACCAACTAATTATATTATACTTAATGTGTACCAAGTTTTTGAAGATGTGTTAAAAAGTTTATTATATATAAGATAAAAATCATTATGTATATCCTTAGTTTTACAATACTGGAAGCTACTAATCACGAGACTGGAAAATATGGCAAATTAAGACAAAGAAACTTAAAACACGATGATGATCCTGACCACGAGTTACCTTTCCATTTGCCTCTTGTAACTAAATAATGTTGTTAATCATATAAGACTTCTTGGTTTAATCTGATCGGGTATGCCCTGTACATTTTGCAACACCAGTAATTTTTGGCGTGATTTAGCTGCATGCTGCGCTATTGGCATCAGGTCGTAACATTTTTTTGCACGGGTTGCATGTTTGTTTGGAAACATATTATTGTTTGCAGATCTGAGAGGAGATGCATATATTTTTTGGTGTCGGTTTGGAAACTGAGGCTCTAAAGCATATGTAGGCTCCTCAACTCCATATGCTTTGGTTGAGAACAACGCAATGACCTTTTAATTACCAATGCAAAAATTATTTTTTTACTAAAACACTACACGAGAACAACCGACCACGCGAATGGGTCGGACGTTATAAGGGAATTGGTCTGTTAAAAGTTTAAAATCGATCATTATGGGTGATCGATTAAATCCTGATCGGTTATAAAAATTTGGCCGAGTTGAGAGTCGATCGGTTATGTAACTTTGCAGATTAATGTGTCAGTTATGACTTTCACAACAAACAACATGGTTTAGTTACTGTCAGCCATAAAAGTGACAGAACGTATGTGATCGATTTTATCTCTGCCAGGTCATTCAAAATGATGTCGTTTTGATTATGGTTTGACCCCTGCATTTTTGCCGGTCAATTTTAGGTAATCGGTTTTAACTGCTTTTTTTTAGTGAAAGAGTGACAACTCATCAATTCATTTTTCATGAGTTGAGACTTTCCCCAGAGACAACTCTGAGTAATTTGGAACATAGTATGAAAAACACCATGACAATTAACACTAGGATTATCTGCAGGGTGGTTATGAGGTTTATATTTTTAAATCCATCAAGAGAATCTAAATTTCTTTATTCAAAACATAAACCCCTATACCGTCATATACATATTATTTTTGTCTTAATTATCTTAATATAATTAATATAATAAGATTTATTATTCAATTAAAAATCTATAATTTACTCTTTATTAAAAGCAGAACGTCTGTAAATAGTATGATATGCCATGTATACCGCAGTATACATATAGTTATTATCTTAATAATTTAATGTAATTAACATAATTCTAAATTAATATAATAAGATTTATTATTTAATTAACAGTTAATCTTTATTACTTTATTAAAATTAAAAATCCACTTTTAATGGTATAGTATGTCATATACAGCGGTAAACATATAATTATTACATTAATATAATTAACATAATTCTAAATTAATATAAATAAGATTTATTATAAAATCAAAATTAGATATCCCACTTTATGTTAATTATGTTAACATAAAATCAAACTTTGAGAAGAATAGGAACAGGGAGAATTATAAAAACAACTCGGAATTCTAATTTTCATGTTAAATTCTCTGCAAGTACAAATTTAAATGAAATATTAATTATTTTTATTCTCTATATTTTAAATTTCTTTTTTAATAATTTAATTTTTATTTTTGATATATGGTAACCTGAGGTAAATGTTTGGTGGACTTACACTAATGGGTACTCCCTCCCTACCTCTCAATTTTTTACATTGGGAGACTGCGACTCGGTACATATTTTAAAGCTCTTTTAATATATAATTCGATAAATTATTTTAAATTTTTTCTTCTTCTAAATAAAAATATAATGTTTAAATTTTTATTTAGAAAAAGAAAGTTTTAAAAATAAGTTGTAGAGCTATATTTTATAGGAGTCTTAAAATGCGTATCAAATATTATAAAAAAACTGTAAAAGAATTAGACGGACGGAGGGAATATCTTCTACTTAAAACATCACAATTTTTCATGGGCTAAAAAATTGTCCTTAAAAAATCCGGAGCTTTACCCTTAATTATGCTTAATTTTTTAACTACAACAAAGAGTAAATAAATACTTGTGATAAACATTTGAAAATAAGCTTTTCTTAGGATACATTAAGCACCGATCAAAAATAAAAATTAAATTATTAAAAAAAATTAAAATATTGAGAATAAAAATAATTAATGTTTTATTTAAATATGTACTTGCAGAGAATTTAACATGAAATTAATATGAAAGTGTATAATAAATAAATATTATTTAATTATGTAGATAGAAAGAATCAAATATTTGGTAATATCAAAGAATTGAAATTAAATAATTAACTAACTTATATAATTATGTAGTTGCAGTGAATCGAACACGAGTTTGGAATAAAATTAATTAATTTAAATATATCGTGCTATCCAAAATTTGGCTTTGTACTTGGAACAAAAAAGAGTTTTTCTTATCAATAAAGTCCTCGATCCCTGAATAATTTTATTAAAATTCTCTCCATTCCCGCCGTCAATCCCCGAGTTATTTTTATACTTTTTTCTGTTCATGTCCTGAAAACGAATAACTTCTCAAATTCCCGTCCCGAATGGGGCGGAGAACATAGTAAGATCGACGGGACGGATAAAATACCCCTATGTAGTTGCTAGAAGTAAGAGAGATACCAAATTTGACTTTGTACTATTATGTTTCAACAAAAAAGAGTTTTCTTATCAATAAAGTCCTCAATCCAGGAATTATTTTTATATACTTCACTCTGTTCCCGCCACTAATCCCCGAGTTGTTTTTATACTTATTTCTGTTCCTGTCCAGAACACGAATAATTCTCAAATATTGATTTTATGTTAACATAATTAACATAAAGTGGGATATCTAATTTTAATTTTATAATAAATCTTATTTATATTAATTTAGAATTATGTTAATTATATTAATATAATAATTATATGTTTACCGTTGTATATGACATACTATACCATTAAGAGTGAGTTTTTAATTTTAATAAAGTAATAAAGATTAAATTTTAATTAAATAATAAATCTTATTATATTAATTTAGAATTATGTTAATTACATTAAGATTATTAAGATAATAACTATATGTATATTGCGGTATACATGGCATAACATACTATTAACAGAGATTTTGCTTTTAATAAAGAGTAAATTATAGATTTTTAATTTAATAATAAATCTTATTATATTAATTTAGATTTATATTAATTATATTAAGGTAAAAATAACATGTATACCAGTTTTTAATAAAGAGTTATTAAATGGTTATTCACATATCTCTTGCATATTGTTGAGGTATAGACGACTCAGACTTGTCTACATCAATACAGAAGGAAAAGAAATCTGCATATTCCCGACCAAAATAAAAGAAGAAGACACTTTAATTTGATTCCTTCAATTACTTTGATGACTTGTAGTTAGTGTGGTAAAAAAACGGGAATCGAAGTTAATCCATCGTTCAGGATTAATCGGGTAATCGGGGATTAATCGAAATGATTAATCGGATCATTAATCGGAATAAATTTAATAATATTTTTTATATACATTTATATTCATGTATATAATTGTTTCGTTATTTCAACTAAACATATGTTATTATCATATATTTATGCAAATATGTTAAAAATGTTATATAATTGTAATAAATAAAATTTTAAAGGTTTAACTTTTAAATTAGAGATCAATTTAAGAGGAAAAATAAAGAGAATTTATGATTTAGGCATCTAAATTTATAATTATATGTACAAAAATAATATTTTTTTCCTATGATTTAATCAAGTTTCTACCTTTAAAATTTTTAATTATTTTTTTAAAATTTTAACTATTTTTACTATTTTTAAATAATTAGCCAGATTTTTGATCGATTCAGCCGATTTTTGACCGTTTTTATGAAAAAATGATTAATGGACCGATTTTCGCTTAATCAGTTCGGTGGCCCACCATCTAGCGATTAATCAGCGATTAATCCCGATTAATCGCCGACTTTTAGAACACTTTTAGCTCGTCCTCCGTTCTCAACATCAACCTTGTTTGGCAAACGATTTATAAGTTAGCTTATAACTTATAAATCCGTAATAATTTATGGTGGATGTTTGTCAACCAAATTTATAAATCAACTTATAACTTATATGTTCATGAGTTGAATGTTAGTAACAAGGTACATTTTTCTTAACTTATTTACTTATTGTTTGATTTTTTTTTTGTTTTTTAATACTTCATATTTTTACATTTGTGTTTTTAAATGTTTTTTTAATTTAAAATGTATATATTTTGCTCATTATATTTAATAATTATTTTTAAAATATAAATTAGCAAATTTGTAACTAACTTATAAGTAAATTTATCCAAACACCTAAGAATTCATCCACTTATCACTTATATAATAGTTATTCATTTTAAGTTATAAATTAATTATTTTAAGATACCCAAACATGCACATAATCTGCTTTTGTAATATATGGGTTGACAACTAGTTGTCCGATATGCTCAATAGTATATGCTGAAATAATACCTTTGGAGGTCTCTTCATTAAAGAACTCGGTCCTGTTATATTTTTCAGGTATTGTGCAACTATCTCGGTATCCTAATTTAAGTTATTAATCAGAAATAAAAGAAGAAATTAACTTGCGAATAATAGATCCAGACTTAGTATTCTATCCAACAGATAAATTTAATTATTTCTCAGTGAAGGTTTACCACTAATATGTTAATTAGCAAATTCGCGAAAGAAATTTTTTCAGTCAGCGGCTAAACTGAATTTATACCTGAATTCACTATAAGAAAAACGGCTAAATTCGACAAGAAAAATTCTGTCGAATTTAATTAAATTCGACGGAATTTTGTCGAATTTAACTAAATTCGACAGAAAATGTGTTTGTCGAAAATGCTCGCGTCGAATTTAGTAAATCGGTCGAATTTAGTATGCTAAATTCGACTAACTTTGGTCAAAATTGATATTGTTAAATTCGATCAAATCTGGTCGAAATTAGCACTTCGGGCGCCAAATTTCAAAAGTTTGAAAATTTTAAATTTTGGTGAAAAATTCAAATTTTTTAAATTTTGCCGCCTGAAGTGCTAAATTCGACATTTAACATGCTAAAAACGACTGAATCTGGTCGAATTTAAAATGCTAAATTCGACCAAATCTGATCGAATTTAAAGTGCCGGAATTTAAAAAAAAACAGCAGCTTCTGCTGCTACCAAAAAAATCCATTTGAACCCCCGGAGTTACTGTTCCGGTGAACCAAAAACATCTCCAAAAATTACCAAATTAACATATCAGTAGGTAAATCCAACGATCTCAATATTCACCTAAACATAATTTAAAAACGAAAACTAAAACCCATATTCCGGTAAACCGAACATTTTCCGATGAGTCAAAACAAATCTGAAAAATTCTCAATTTAATATATGTATCCAAGCATCCGACGATATATACAATAGTCAAAATTGAAAATCAAAAAAAAATTATAATTGTTAATTCCGGCCACCTCAAGAATTTTCCGGCGAAATAAAAAGTGCCCGAAAAATTATGAAATTAATAACTAAGCATAAACAAGCACCAACATACAATCTTGCAGCCTCAAAATCATCAAAAACTTCATCAAACCTCCAACCCGAATTAAACTTCAAATATTACCCAGAAAAATATTTGATAAAAATCAAAAAATATTTATATCAATGTATAGAGCTCGATTTGTAGAATACATACATATATAAATCACTAATTTTGGATGAGTAGATTGAGAGATGTGAATTTTTGAAGATTAAATATTATGTATATGTATATGTATATGTGGAGAGAGAGAGAGAGAGAGAGAGAGAGAGAGAGAGAGAGAGAGAGAGAGAGAGAGAGAGAGAGAGAGAGAGAGAGAGAGAGAGAGAGAGAGAGAGAGAGAGAGAGAGAGAGAGAGAGAGAGAGAGAGAGAGAGAGAGAGAGAGAGAGAGAGAGAGAGAGAGAGAGAGAGAGAGAGAGAGAGAGAGAGAGAGAGATTAAATGGTTTAATTAATGGGATAAAATATGAATCGTTGGATGTGTGTTTTTTTTTGTTTTAATCAAGGGTTAGAAATTGATTAAAGAAGCACAATCCATGTGCTATGTTGTCCACCAATAACACATTGACACATGTTATCAAACAGAATTTTAATTTTCTATTCCTAATATAGAGTAAAATAAATATGGATTAAAGTTATAAATCTAATTTAATGTTATTCCCAAATTTTCAAAAAATCAAAAATTAATTAGGTTGGAGATCTTAGTAGATCATTATTATATTGACTAATACTCGTAACTAGTGCTTTGTCACAAATTATTATTTCTATTTTTTAAAACATATTTCTCGACGATCCAACCATACGGATGTCAATATAAATCTAATTTAATATTATTCCCAAATTTTCAAAAGATAAAAAATTAATTTGGCCACAGATCTTAGTAGATCATTATTATATTGACTAATACTCGTAACTACTATTTTGTCACGGATTGTTGTTTCTATTTTTTGAAAATTATTTCTCGACGATCCAACCGTACGGATGTCAAGATATATCTAATTTAATGATATTCCCAAATTTTTAAAAATTAAAAAATTAATTTGGTCAGAGATCTTAGTAGATTACTACTATATTGACTAGTACTCGTAACTACTGTTTTGTCACGGATTGTTGTTTCTATTTTTTTAAAATTATTTCTCGACGATCCAACCGTACGGATGTCAACATATATATAATTTAATGATATTCCCAAATTTTCAAAAGATAAAAAATTAATTTGGTTGGAGATTTTAGTAGGAAACTACTAAATCAATTAGTACGGTTGGAGATTTCTGGAAAGATGCGGCATAACCGGACATTTATATTTTTTTTTATTTTTTCCCAACACTAGAATGACTACCTATTAACATCCGTACGGTTGGATCGTCGAAAAAATCAATTGAAAAAATTATTCAGTGAATTTGAGACATGTCCAGTTCCTCGAAACAGTACTATTCCAACGTTTCTGGAAAGATGCGGCATAACCGGACATTCATATTTTTTGATTAATTTTTCCCAACCCGAGAATGAGTACCGATTAACATCCGTACGGTTGGATCGTCGAATACATCAATTAAAAAATTATTCGGGTTTAGGGTTCGGGTTTAGGTTTTAGGGTTTAGGGCACTCATGGGTCCCACTCGTGGGGCCCATGTTTTGTAATATTATGTTTAATAAAAAATTAATTATTAATTAATTATCAATTAATTATTAATTAATTTTTAATTGAAAATTAGAAAAATTTTGTGGGGCCCACGTTTTTTAATATTACTAATTTAATTATTGATTTTTTTTCATGTTATTTATTCACATTTAATTATTTAATAACGTTTTTTTTAAAATTGCAAAAATAAACCTTCGACGGAATTCTGTCACTTTTATAAATGCGACTAAAAACTGTCGAATATAGTTTTGAACGGTCTGAAAAATTTCGGCGGCAATATTCCCACAAAAACTAAAAGTTAAATTCGACAGAATTCGGTCGA